>CAJHNH020000369.1:824177-894407 GCA_905116865.2 Candidula unifasciata
CGCCGGTGCTACAGAGTTCATGCACTGCGCTGAGATTCTTCGGACTCATTCTTAAGTTAGAAGAAGAACGGAGCACTTATGGGTAACTAGAAGAACGGAGCACTTATGGGTAACTACCGTTTCACCATGATGTTGCTCCATTGTATAAACCAAACCAAACTTTCTGTACTAAATGGCTATTGCTAACTCCAGGCATGATTTATATGTTGTAATTTTAATTGGGACACCCAAAACGGCTGAGCGGAGTCCACAGTGTTGGTTGGTATGAAGTTACTGTCTGCGGCCGGTTGACTCATATTTGGGACATCCACGTATTCTGTACCAGTGTTCCACGGGAACTATTTCGCAGCCAACCTGGTAGCTGACTAAACACGAAACAAAAACAAATGTAGATAGCAGAGCAGTTTATTTGTTGAATCCGATGTTATAAAATTTAAGTTTTCAGTTAATGAGACATCTGCTGCTTAGAGATTAAAAAACATACGATATATGGCGGGAGCGTTGTTTCTGATATGTGAAGCGCTGCAGTAAGATCCAACTCATTTCTCAGTTTGGATTTTATTACTGGCATGCCCGAGAAAGCCTTTTAACACAAACAGGAAGTTCTTGAGGTGTTAATCCTACATTAGAAGGGTGGTGGGAACTCACCTCCACATCACGTTAAACGATAAAGCTTTTTTGTTTTTAGGGGGTACGAGAGCTCCACGGGCCGCTAACCCGCACAAGGCTTGTAGGGGACGAACGCCGCAGTTTTCAGACACATTAGGTTTCAGTTGAACAAACTGAATCGTCTAGGGCAGTGTTTTTCAGCTGGCTGCCTGAGAAACAGTTTTCCCCGCTCTCGGCAGTGCCTTATTTAACGCATAATCCCGCGAGACAGCGTTTCTCAACCTCTGGGTAGTGACCCCTATGTGGGTCGAACGACCCTTCACAAGTGTCGCCAAAAACCACCGGAAAACACTTATTCACTGAAGTTATGAAATAGCAATGAAAATAATTGTGCGGTTGGGGGTCTCCACAAGATGAGGAACTGTATTAAAGGGTCGCCGCATTAAGAAGTTTGAGAATCGCTGCTCTAGACACTTGCCCCGGGGGCCCCACGAGTAGATGAGACCCCTGTTTCCGCCAAGGGACTTACATTTCATTCCCATGAACGGGTGTTGTAGGGACTCCAGTGCACTAGTTTGCACAGGGGCCCATAATGCCGTTAAGACGACTTGAGCACAAGTGTAAAAGTTTGACATTACTGACGTTCAACCCCATCTGAAAATCACACCGAACGAGAAATACCCGGTGATTCGGATGAGAATCAATCGGGGATGGATCCCAGAAACCCCGTTTAACCCACATGTTGGGTATATTAGGGCCCCTTAAAACAGCCAAGGTGGTGCTTTAAAACAACAAATTGCGTCCGACGTTGGGGCGCTTAGTAAAACTATCGGGTTGACTGACTGACTTTCTACCCCACTAGGACATCACACAAGCGATAAACACCCGATGACACAAAGTGCCACCATGCGGATGAGGATCACCGTGGAGAGGTCCCAGAAACCGCGTTCAGGCAATTGGCCATATTGATGGCCTGCCTATATTGCGGCTTCAAATAAGAAAAAATTACGTCCTGAAAAGGACGTAAGTAAGGAATGATAATATTACTATCGGGTTGAAAAACACTGACCTAGTGCACTCCAAGAACCCAACAAAGAGCTGGTGGCACCAAGTGCAAAATATTCTTATAATTAATAACTGGAATCACCCGCGTCACGCCCGGGGGTATCATTAAGCAAACAAACATGCCGGTCATTGATTTGCATTCATAGCTCTCCCAGCAGCCGACACTTCCAGCAACTAGCCGAATTATCGGCTGCCGCCTTGTGTCTGCTGCAGTGATTCTCAAATTGTTTCCCCTGTTGATTGTTGTAATTATTTCCCTTGTCCGTGATTGTTCAGCTTTCATTGCTAGACGAGCTTATGGACTGTTGTTAATGTAGGTGTTTGCTTTCTGTGATTTCGGTAATGTGATGCATACTGGGGCTGCGTTTTGTTTTGTATTTCCCTTAATGTGCACAGTGTTTGAGGTCGGCTGGTTGGAGCTAGTTTTTTGATTGATCAAACAGCCTGCTTTTCTCTCTCTCTAATTCATTCATTGTTGACATTGTAGCTGGTGTCATCTCTCTCTCTCTCTCTCTCTCTCTTTCTCGTTCGACCCCGCCCCCTTTTATTTTTGACTTTCCCCCCCCCCTCCTTGGGAGAGCAGCTAGATTATTAACTGCAGATTAGCCTACCCAGCCTATAAATGGGTACCAGGTACAGTCATGGGAAGTAAAAGTGGCTGGTGCGACGTTAACCACATCATCACCCACCAAATGTCCATTGGTCTGTAAAATGTGCCCAATAACCTTCAGGTGTGGAAAAGGTTCCTTTACTTGTTATTGGTTCCCTGGACTACATGGCAAGGGCCGCAACCTGTGAGGCTTCAAGAAAAATGGCAGCTGATCAGCGCAGGCAAGCTAGAAAGAGCAGCACAACAGGCCCTTTACCTACAGACACTGTTCACTGCCCTAATTGTAAAGATCCTTCTGGGCCAGTATAGGGCAAATTAAGGCTACCTTATCATTTAGGTAGGCCCAGACCGCCCCATTGATATTCAACAACAACAAAATTCTATTGTTCCAGTTGACGCTGAGTATTGACAGGATGGTTTGGGCATACCTAAACAACAATACTGTTCTGGCTTGAATAAGACTTATCTTCAGTCTACTTATAAGTCACCTTCAGACTCACAGAACTCAACTATAGTTTCATGATGGATGAAAGAGTGTTCCTCATGACTTGTGAATAACAAACAATCCTGGATATTCATTTCATATAGACTGTTCCTGATGCCCTTATTTCACATTCTGAGTGGTCTTCCCTTAGCTCTGTTTCCATTATATTTCATCAGTTGGCTCTCTGTGGCAGCTAAATTATTCATTTATTTTTATTTCAGAAGCTTGAAAAATTCACCCTTGAGTGATTTGTCGTCATACAGTGAAACAATGAGTGCATCTCTCAGAGTGAGTACACAAGGCAAATCTGTACTTATATGTGATTATGTTTGAGTGAAAAATATGAGCTGTCCCCCAGTTTATCCCGTAATGTGTGAGTGAAGTGTGTGGGTTGGCCCAATGTGTGTCAGTGTATCTTTAAGTGAAGTGTCTGGGGTGGCCCACTGTGTGTCAGTGTATCTTTGAGTGAAGTGTGCAGGTTGGCCAACTGTGTGTCAGTGTATCTTTGAGTGAAGTGTGTGGGATGACCCACTGTGTATCTTTGAGTGAAGTGTGTGGGATGACCCACTGTGTGTCTTTGAGTGAAGTGTGTGGGTCGGCCCACTGTGTGCCAATATGTATTCCTCTGGAAACTGAAGTTGTTGACTGTATGTATGTGTGTGTTCCAGGCAGCTATGAGAGATGGCATTGGTGCTCTCAGATCTGAAACTATGCAAGACCAGGAGAGTGCTGAGGATCTCTCCATGAAAGGGAACATGTTCAGCAGCGGGTAAGAGAGATGATGTATTCTTGTTGCTGTTATTCTACATCATCGTCTTCTTCACCATCATCATTATTATCATCAATATCTTCATCATCATCATTATTATCACATCATCTTATCCTTCTTCTTAACCATCATCTTTTTCTTCTTGTTCTCCTCCATCTCCTCCCTACTAACTAGTGAGTGAGAGAGAATACTTATTCTGGTTTTTGTTGTTTTTGTCATTCACCACCTTCTTCTTTCTTCTTCTTCACTGCCAGTGTCACCGTCGTCGTCCTCCTCCTCCTTTTCCTCCTCCTCCTCTAGTAACTTCTTTTGTTCTTACTTATATCTTGCATGTGTGTTTCTGTTCACCCTAGAACTAAGATATTGACATTCAGACAACATATTCAACTTCTACCTAGCATGTACATGTTATGTAGTTTTGAAAAAAAAAAAAAACACACAGTCTTGAGAACACATTGAAAAGCCCTAGGTAAAGGTAAATAACTTTGATATGATCCCTTTTGTTACCTTGGCTAGTGATTAGTCTTCCTGACATTATTTTTGTTGGGCTAACCATCCCTGGCTTTAGAACACTGAACTCATCTTCATCTGCATTCATCATTATATGGACGGTTGGCATGCTTTGTTTGGTGTGGTTTACAGTATCAAAGGCCAACACCCCCCCCCCCCCTTCCCCAACCCCCAACACATGTTTTAGTAAACCTCTGATCGATGTGTGAATATTCCCCCTTTCGTCCCTATGGGAACAATTATGGGGAATTTAGCATATATTCTTCTTCTTCTTCTCAGCATTCAGCAGCTATAAACTCCGGCGGAAAGTTCTGGTCATTCCTCCAACTTCTTGATTTTGATCTCATTCTAAAACTTAAATATTGCATTTTAAATATTTTTTTTTAAAACACATCTGGCTTATTTGTGTGCAGACTGTTGGTTCCTTGTCTCTGAGACAGACACATTCCCATCTCCTGGAAGCATCACCTTTTACAAAAATGCTTGTTTAGAGAGGGATGGGCAGTGTGTCTATTCCTTTTTCACCCCTAAATTAGACCCAGAAGCCCACATGGGGAGAATGTAACATTTAATATTATATCCTTATAGGTGGCACTGCCATGTTGAAACAGACTATTCCAAAAATTTTCTTTTGCTGAACTGTGAATACAATTTTTGGCAGACTTTATCCCCATATGGGCTCCGGCGTCCCATTGTTGGGAAATCAAGAATAAACCCAGCGCCTCCCAGACAAGCATGTTGTAAGAGTCAACTAACTGGATGCTTCCTTCAAAGTCAAGAGTGTATCTGCCTGAGAGGCAAGGAACCAAGAGTCTGTGTACAGACAAGTCATATCAGTAAAACAGATGTGCATGCATCACTCAGATTATGGAACTAATAAAGTTCAGAGGTGTACCAACAACCAGAACTTTCCGCCAGAGTTTTACAGATGGTAAATGCAAAGAAGAAGCAAAGTTTGATAAATAAATTGTAATCATCGTCAAAGCTATAGCATTTAACCTTTTAACTTGTTGACACTGTGGCCTAATCTACAGGCTCAAGGCCCTTTTGTCTTGCCCACTTGAACAAGTTGTAATGAGAAATAGGTGCAGAAGGAAGAAGTTGGTCTTGTTCCTGGACTTGAAGTTTGTGTGCACATCCATTTTATCAGTCTGGTTTATTTGGGTGCAGACTGTTGGTTCCTTGCTTTTCAAGCAGATGCACTCTGACTTCGAAGGAAACACTCCTAATTAGTTGTGTCCTCTGACATGCTTGTGTGTAGTGGTTGGGAGCTGGGGGTGGGGGGGGGGGGGGGGGGGGGTCCTTATATAAGTTTTGACTATCAGTTACTGAAAATTTGTTCACATAATGTTAGAATAGAATAAGATTATGTAGTCATCAAGTTTTATTTATGCTTGTCCTTTTTTTCATCTGTTCCCAGGAGGTTTGATGAGGCAGAGTTGATGATGAGGATCAAGAAAGAGGTTCAGGAGGTTTATCCAGACTTGGACTTCAGTAATCCTGTACCACCATCTGACTATCATTCACTGTCACCCCGACCCCACAGTCTCGATCACCGAGCAGTTGAGTTCAAAGGGAACCAGATGGTGATGATGCCTGATCCCTATGACAGGGAGGACATGGATGAGGAGGAGGAGATGAGGAGAATGGAAGAGGAAGCTGAGGAGGAGAAGGACATGGCAAATGAAGAGCAAGGAGTCGGAGGATCTGCTGATTATGAAGATTCCAGCAGGGAGCATGATGAGAGGCATGCTTTTGGAAATGATGATGATGAATCCTGTTTGAATAGATCAGGAGTTGAAACTGAAGCTGAACGAGAACTGAAAGCTGTGCAAGAGAAGTTTGAACGAGAACAAGCAGAAGATCTTCGAAGCCAGTACTCTGGGTTTGAAAATGGCTACAGATTGAAGGGAGATTCAAACATCGGTAGTTACATGTCAGTGCCGAGCAGGTTTTCTCCCTTGAATTCCACAGATATAATGGAAAAACAGAGTAGCCAGAAAAGTGACAGTCATTTTCTTATGCAAAATAATTCTGATGAGCATATGGAGGAGAAGGTCAGCAGTAAACATTCCACACCCGATGCACCCTTTTTTGTCTCAGGAAAACATAGCAGCCACGATGCTGCTGGGGAAACATTCAAGGTTAGGCCAGGACTGGAGGCTGACGGGTTGGTGACGAGGCCGTTCATTGTTCAGCTTCCAGATTCTGGACCTGTGTTTCCAAATCCACATCATGTGACCAAGTCTTCATATGCACCGTCTGATGAGAGTGCTGTCTCCGTAGATACGTGATTGTTGCATACGAATCCACAAACTGTTTTGTCCTCTGTCTCAGTATGTTTGGTTAAGTTAAGCTGTTTCAAGTTATGCTGTGCGTACACTCGTGGCTTTTGTCAGGACATTCTGGAACTTTTAACATGATTTTTAACAGGATTTGCACAAAGATAAAGATGTATATACAGATATGCTATAAAGCTACATACATAGACACACCAAAAACTGCAAACAGATGTGTAATATAGATATGTCAGTATCTATACATGGAGGCATTATAAAACTGTTATAAAGTTCTGAATGGATGTGCTAAAAGATATATATAAATGACATGCCGGCACATGTGGATATTGTCTCCACGTACAGATGTAATCTAAAGCTATAATTGCAGTTATGTGATTAGGTCATAAAGCTGCATACACAGGTTCATGAGTTAGTTACACATGATGCTGGTGGGTTTTGTTCATGATACTGTGGATCCATCATACCCTGGCTAGTAGTCATGGCCTCAGTATCTGGACTGTTTTGCCTGCTCTTGGGTGTAGCAGATCTCTCACTTTGCAAAGGCAGACTTCTTCAGAGGTAATTTCTGTATGTTTGGATCATCTTAGATGCTTACTACAAGACAGCAGTCCATGTGTGGAGTGTTTTGTTTTAATTGGTATGGAGTTGCAACTTGGTTGCTTACTACAAGACAGCAGTCCATGTGTGGAGTGTTTTGTTTTAATTGGTATGGAGTTGCAACTTGGATGCTTACTACAAGACAGCAGTCCATGTGTGGAGTGTTTTGTTTTAATTGGTATGGAGTTGCAACTTGGTTGCTTACTACAAGACAGCAGTCCATGTGTGGAGTGTTTTGTTTTAATTGGTATGGAGTTGCAACTTGGATGCTTACTACAAGACAGCAGTCCATGTGTGGAGTGTTTTGTTTTTAATTGGTATGGAGTTGCAACTTGGTTGCTTACTACAAGACAGCAGTCCATGTGTGGAGTGTTTTGTTTTAATTGGTATGGAGTTGCAACTTGGATGCTTACTACAAGACAGCAGTCCATGTGTGGAGTGTTTTGTTTTAATTGGTATGGAGTTGCAACTTGGATGCTTACTACAACAATAGTGCATGTGTAGATTTTTTTTTTTTTAAATTGTTCAGCTTGTGGAAGTTGGGGCTTCTTCCATTGAGCAATGTTTGCAAGGAACTGCAGCTTTTTGACTAAAAGTGTAGTAGATAAGACAGATATACTTATACCTGTCTAGGATGGGAAGTGACAGAAATTCCTGTATTGTTGCTAAAGAAATCTTGACCACAAATTCCTGTGTATGATGGATATCTGAAATGTTTATAGACAAGAAAATCGCACTTAACCCTGCTTGACTACTACAGCAATTTTCTTGACAGCAGATTCAATATTTGAAATGACTGTTGAAGTGTTTGTGAAGAAATATGACGCTTTGATCTCACATTGTCCTGAAAATTTACTTCAGCAGCTATTTGTACCACTTATACTAACCCTGTTACCTTGAGAAGCTGCAAAACTGACACTTCGTATTGCGTTCAGTTTCCTCTTTGAATGTCACTTGTGCGACTGTAACAGTGGACTCTCTTTTTGAGATGCATAGTTAATGCAATTGGCTGAGTTCACACCTGCACAAATGTTTAGGAGGTCAGGATATGAATATATTAACTAAAATTAGCATTTAAGGGTGTTTGCCTGTGAACAAATGGTTTTTTTAAAAAAAGCAAAGATAACATAAAATTTGTCCATGAGCCACACTGCTAGAGGTCACAGGTCATGGCATAGGTCACCCTATACGTGTTGTTTGTAAGGCCCTATGAAATATATACCATTTATTGCTTTACTCTATTCGTGTTCATTGATTACTCCCTTTATTTATCATTGTATATTTTGAAAACATTTTCGTGAACTTTACTATCCATCCACCCATCCAGCCATCTTCTGTGAATTCATCATCATGTAGCAGATCCTTTGCAGAATGCCACAACCTGCCTGAAAGCACCTTGGTCTCTTGCTACCACCTCCTGCACTTTCATATCCAAGGAGTCACTTATATCCTGTACCTGTCTTCGTGTTGGTCTGTCCCTTTCTTTCTTTCTAGTACCATGCCTTCTGCTGTTATTTTCTCCAGTCCACCATGGCGCTTGATATAGCTAGAATATTTCAGCTGCCGTGACAAAATGATGTTTATTGGCCAGTCCTCCTTGATGTTCAGATATTTTAGAATGTCAGTATTTCTTTTCTTCTTTGTCCATGGTATTCTGAAAATCTTTCTGTAGCATTTCATTTCAAAAGCTCCTGTTTTCTTCCTCAAGGACTGGCAGATAGTCCACGACTCACATCCGTATGTTGATGAAGGAAAGTTGCATGCTTTTAAGATTTGACCCTTTGTTTATTTTACAAAATCTAGCAATCCTGGGTGATAGGTAATTTTTTTTCTTTGAGGGTAGAAGAGGAAGAATTATATGGCTGAGAGATTCGCGTCAACCCCAGGCCAGGGGTTCTCAACATTCCTAATGCCGCGACCCTTTAATACAGTTCCTCATGTAGTGGCGACTCCCAACCATGCAGATATATTCATTGCTTCTTCATAAATTCAATGAATATTTGTTTTGTGTTGGTCTTTAGCGACTCATGTGAAAGGGTTATTCTACCCAAAAAAGGGTCGCTACCCATAGGTTGAGAACTACTGCCCCAGACTGAAGACACTTTGGGAACTTGAGGAGGAAAATTTACTTTGTTCATAGTTGTAATCTTTAGTGCTAGGCCACAGTCGTTTCAGTGCATTTGTTGATTTTATTTGTTACTGTAAAAAGTAAAAGTAAAGGACCCTTTTCCGTACCTTGAGATGTATTTGGCATATAGGGTTGGATCTATTTTTGGACCAGTCAGCACTCAGTGGGTAATGTGGTCAGCATCTCACTGGCCACTTTTATTTCCCAGAACACTACGAGGTACGTATTTAAGGCTGGGTCAAGCTAGGAGTGAAGTTCATTTTTAAAAAAAAGTTATTCTTTGTTAGGACCAGAACCCATGAGCTTCACACCCGCATGCGAGCATTGAGTTACCACACAATGGCGGCTCCCATTTGTCACTGTACATTATGCTGGAGAGACGCATGTGGATTTCTCCTGCAGATAGATCACAATGAAGAAATACTTTTCATGCAACTACATCATTTTCATGTGCTGCTCACTAATCAGACACTGTTATCACAAAATTAGGATTTAATACTTAGGTGATTTTGACATAGTGGCACTGAAATGTGTTGAAAAATGTATTGTCTGAAGTATGAATAACGTACTTGAACAGGTTGTGATGTCTTTTAAGTGTGGCAACATTTTATAAATAAAATAGGTTTGGAATAAGTTTAGGCGATGGATCATCATCATCGCACAAGGGGTAATGCAAAAGTTCTCTGTTCTACTTCCTACTCAAACCTGAGTCGGAAGAATCTCAGCACAGTGCATGAACTCCGTAGCACCGGCAAGGATGCTTATTCACGTAGGTACACATTATTAGTCAGTGCCATTAATTGGAGTTTTATTATCTACAGTTGTACATTTGAGGAAAATTGTGAAGTTATATAATTCATCTTTGGCATTCCAACTGATTAGTTGATGTCTTATGTCTGGGTATTGGAGTCACAGATGGTGGTGAGGACCAGTCACTGCGGAAGTGTGTTAGAGTCACGGATGAATGTGTGGGGGAGTTGTGTGTATGCAGGAGAGTCACTGTGGAAGTGTGGGAGAATCACGGTTGAATTTGTGGGGGAGTCGTGTGTATGCAGGAGAGTCACTGTGGAAGTGTGTGGGAGAAGCGTAGCAGAAAGCATTGTAATCAACATGAGCTTATGTTGGTTTATTCGTTGCCTAAATTACCTTAGATAATATAACTCTATATGACCTTCTGTTAAGGTGAAGATATCCCTGTTTGACACTTTTAGGTGAGTGCAGCCCTAAATGACACTTTTTAAGTGGTAGCATGAAATGATACTTTTAGGTGAGCTACCCTAAATGACCTTTTAGGCGAGAGTAGTTGTATATGACAGTTTTAGGTGTAGAGGTAAATGATGATGCAAAATGAGTGTAGCCCTATATAACATATGTGGTAGGTCCACAAGACACCGGCCTTGTAAATTTGCTGTAAGTCTATGTGACACGTCTTTATTGAGATATTATAGATCTATTTGATGCATTGTGAGATGATGGGGGTGCGATACATAATCAGTAACAATATCCTAGCCCTGTTACACAGGACTTGCTAGCTGCGATACTGTGGCTAACTGCAATACTATATGACACTTGATTTCCAAGTTTTCATTTCGATCACCATCATCATCAAGTGCCCTGCTGACTGACATGGGTGAGCATGCTTCTCCACAATCTGTGATCAGCAACTGTATTATTTTATGCGTTGTCATCCATCAATGCCATGACAAAAGGCTGTCAAGAATCTTCTCATGTTGTCTTCCTTCCTCTGTCTCTCTTTCCACTAATCTTTCCAGTTATCTCAGCATGTTCCAGTTTCCCTCTTCTAATAACATGACCAACAGATATATTTCATTGAGATCATCATCAAGTGCCTTGCTGGCATGGGCTATCATGCCTCTCCACAATCTGCTATTGCAACTGTGTGTATCAGTTTGTTTCTTGACACCTCTTCATGCCATAACAAAAGTCTGTCAAGAATCTTCTCACATTGTCTTCCTCTGTCTCTTTCCACAGATCCAGTGGTCACAACGTGTACCAGTTTCCCTCCTCTCATAATATGACTAAAAGAGATATTTCATTGAGATACACTTGGAAATTGATTGATTTGTGACAGTCAGCTTGCTGAAGTACAGTAAACTATCTATGACACTGGGCTCATCAAATGATTAAGTCCACTGACACTGTTTAATTCAGATAATATATAACCTGTATGTACGTGTTGAAAGACTAGATCTATATCAAACTTGTTATTAAAATTGACTCCATATACCTCACTGTAAAAACTATGATCACATTTGAAAGATTACCTCATTCTTCTCCTGTGCATTCACTGGCTTTAAACTCTGACAGAAAGTTCTGGTTGTTTATCCATTTACTGACTTGGATCTTGTTCCGGAACTTGGGTTTTGCATGCACATCCGTTTTACAGATCTGGCTTTGTTTGCAACCATACTGTTGATTCCTTGTCTCTCACACATATGCACTGCGACGAAACACCCCAAATTAATAGGTTTTTACGGCATGCTTTCCCACAATGTGCATTCCTAATTCAAGATCATATTACCTGACATCCCAATCATCGGGCGATAGACATGACACGACATACGCTTTATTTATTTGCAGAATTTGTCAGATGTCACTAATTGTGAATAAATAGCTGAAGTCTGTTTCATATTGTATCATCTTGAATGCATTTAGACTGGAGGACAGAATTAGTGGTTTTACATTGAATCATCTTGAATGCATTTAGACTGGAGGATAGAATTAGTGGTTTTACATTGTATCATCTTGAATGCATTTAGACTGGAGGCATGGTACCAGAAAGGAGAGGCAGGGGCCGACCATCACGAAGGTGGGTACAGGATATAAATCTCCTTGAGTATGAAAGTGCATGAGCATTCTGCAAAGGACCTGCTACATAATGATGATGATGATGATTTCAAGTGAATGAAATAAGAAGAAGAAGAAGACGTGGGTTTCTAATGTGGCTTACTAGTTTTCGTTGCTAGTTTAGTCCCATTGGCGGCTCATTGGGTCACTGCATCTAGGTCACAAATCAAGTTCATCAACTCCTCCAGCACCAGAAGCTTATGGCTGCTGCCTGAGTTTGGTGCAATAATAACAACAACAAACCAAAGGGGTGCTACATCTGCGAGATATAGGGGGGGGGGGGGGGGGGGTTTCACCTGCTGATTGTATGAAAACAGATTCATTATTGAATGCGTACGTATGCACGAACTCATTGTAAGATGTGCGCACATACTCCACCCATTGACTGGTACACATGGTGCATTGTTTAATACTGAAAAATGTCATTCAGATAGGTAAAGTCTCTGAGTGGTTCGTTTACTTTTTGGTCAAGTTAAGTATAGTTTGTGGACTGGGGATAAACTGCGATCTTTTTGTGACATTTAACCAGTCAGGATGATGATGATAGTTGAGGTCAGAAGATGTTTTTGTATAATTTTTTTTAAAAGTTAGACTTTTATGTAGTTTCATTACTTCATGTGGGAGTCACTGTAGTGTGGCGGCTCGACGCTCTCGTGCGGATCGGAAGGTTGTGGGTTCTCTCCCTGGCGGAGCCAGACTTTTTAAAAAAAATGCCCTTAACTCCCAGGTTGACCAAGCCTTGAGTGGGTACCGGGTGCAGTCCCAGGAAGTAAAGGCGGCTAGCATAATGCTGACCACATCACTCATCATGTACCGATTGGTCTATAAAAATATAGGTCTTACCCTATATGCCCTATACATCTAAAGGCGTGAAAAAGGGGATCTGTACTGTTTCACTTTATGTGAATAATGTGAAACTTTTTGAGCATTTATTTGACTCACATGACCAGGGTTAAACCGGGACTTTGTAACGTGTTAGTCTTCACTTTTAAATCAAGTTTCCAGATTTGACAGTCTGAAATGTTGTACAGTTTTATGTTGAGATATCATGGGTTATATTGGGTGGTTTCATCCTGACATTTCTGTACACCCTCTGTCCCAGGAGGTGTGCGTTGTCTTTTCTGTCAGTATATCTTGCAGGTATGCATTTTGTTTCCATCAGGGAGAAGGTATGCGGTTTTTTTCCATCAATATATCTTGGAGGTATACATTTGGTTTCATTAATATATCTTGAAGGTATACATTTTGTTTCCATCATCATATCTTGCAGGTATGGTTTTTTTTTCCATCAATATATCTTGAAGGTGTACATTTTGTTTCCATCAATATATCTTGAGAGGTGGTTTACATTTTGTTTCCATCAATATATCTTGGAGGTATACATTTTGTTTCCATCACTATATCTTGAAGGTATACATTTTCCCCCCCCTTTCAATATATCTTAAAGGTATACATTTTGTTTCCCTCAATATATCTTGAAGGTATACATTTTGTTTCCCTCAATATATCTTAAAGGTATACATTTTGTTTCCCTCAATATATCTTGAAGGTATACATTTTGTTTCCCTCAATATATCTTGAAGGTATTCATTTTGTTTCCCTCAATATATCTTAAAGGTATACATTTTGTTTTCATCAAACATCTTGGAGGCATGCATTTTGTTTCCATCAGTATATCATGGAGAGATGGTATTCATTCTGTTTCCTTATGAATATCTTGGAGGTATGCATTTTATTTTCATCAGTATATCATGGAGATGGTATAGATTCTGTTTCCATCAGTATATCATGGAGATGGTATAGATTCTGTTTCCATCCGTATATCTTGGAGGTATGCATTTTATTTTCACCAGTACAATTTTAGACTTTATGCAATGTGTCTTGTTGATTTGCTCTTGTTAACAACATCAAGAGCATACTTTCCGGCAGTTACATTCTGCCGACAAATGTCTACCTTTATTCTTTTAAATAAATGATGATCACATTTATAATGAGGCTGGCATGTTTGCAGGAGCTAATGGTGTTGGTGATATTTCTTTTACCGAGAACGACTGGTCGGATGTTATTTTAAAGCCACAGTATTCACAGATTTTTAATGTGAGGGTCAAATGGCCGAGCAGTAAGATGAAGAAATGTGGGTTCAAGCCTCAGTGTGTTTTAACTTCCCCAGTGATAGAAAACATTGGGGGTCACAAATCCGGCTATAAATCACCATTTTGTTTTAACATTTTCAGTCCCAGAAAGTTTGGCAAACAAACAACCTAAGTGGTAACCACTGATAAAATCAAGGCTGTCTTGTTTTTAAACAGTTTATTTACAGAATCACAGTGGCCAGATTTTTGGTGTAATCAAAAGGCGAGAAGTTTGAGAACATGCAACACGACTGAAATTCAGGAGGTGAGCCAATAACACATCTGGCGTGCTTGGGATGGAAAAGTTTTAATGGTGGAATTTAAAAGACATTCTGCCCACTATTAGATGGCTGAATAAAGGCCTGTTGCTGTTTGTTTTCAGGCCATAAAATGTCCCATATTTTTTCAGCTCCGGTAAAATTGTTACTTTTCTTAAATAATGAATTGTGTGACCGTCCGAACATACAGTTTGTTGAACTAATTTGCATAATGTAACTCACACAACGCACCTAACTAAATATCAGGGATTGGATTTATGGATTCTTTTTTTATTTTTTCTGTGTGTATGTTTGGTGTCTGTGTACATACAATATATACATACTGCATTTGTATATGGGAGTTGACAAATCAGATTTTATCCTGTCAGAACAATTTATGTCTTCATTGTTTGAACATTCATAATCTTTACCCATGACATTTTCTTTTACTTGAAATATTTTTGAAAATTATGGAAAGCATATATTTTATGTTAACTGACTGTTGGTTACTTCTTGTGTATGTTCATATCATCCGGGCTTGTTATTTTACAGTTGTTATTCTCATGTGTGTGTTTGTATAATTCAGACTTGTTATTTTACAATTGTTATTGGTATGTGTTTGGTCCTTGAGTCTTGTGCTTGGTTATTCAAATGGTGGCTGGCAGAGGCCTAGCAGGTAGCCTGTGGATCATTGACAATTGTACTGTCTCTTTCTGGGCCTCTTGCTTCTTCTCTTCCCCCTCCGCTTCTTTTTTTTTTGCTCTTCTGCTTCTCCTCCTCCTCCTCCTCCTTGTTGTTGTTCTTTTTCTTCTGACTCTTCTTCTTCTCCTCCTCCTTCTTCTTCCTCCTCCTAAAATAGACCCTCACTCATTGCTTCCAATTGTTCAATGACAAGTCTTTACCCATATGTTCCAGATGTTTATTGACATGTGTAGAGTTGGGATACAGCATTCACAACTGACTAAACTAGTGTCTTCAGTTGCCTGCAGCTTCAATTTTTATCCCTTGTCTAGTGTGTCTTCTGGTGTCCTCTGATTGTCTTCATTTTTTTTTTAATGTTGACAATTTTAATGTATTAAGTTTAGTCATCAGTCATTTCAGAATTTTGGTTTTAATCATTTTATGCAATCATAATATCAGTGTCATTAACGTATGTTTTTGTTGCATAGTCTTGCGAGGTTGGTATTTTACCTCATTAATGTCGATGTTTATGAACGTGAACATGAAAGATGTTAACATTTTAAGTCAATAATTTCGATGTTTGTGAATGTGAACATGAAAAAGGCTAAGGAACAAGTCTGGCCACAGCTCACACCCGATGGTGGGGGAAATTAAAGTTATGGACACACATTTCTGCAGCCTGGGGTAGGGAAGAACAGAAAGATATGAACAAAGAATACATCTGCATAGGGATATTCAACTAAGTTTTCTCAGGGGCTAGTTTTTTTTAAAACACAGGCATTGCTGTGGGCCAGTGGCCAGAGCTGAAGCATAGAAAGATAAATTAATACAATACAAATTGTAATGATATGTGGACTACTTGCTAGTCCTTTTCGCAGTTCAAATCTGGCCTGCTAGCCACCGATTGAAAAGCACTGCTGTACACCTCAAGACAGGGTAACAAAGACAGAAGACGGAAAACTTCTGCAACCTTGAGTAGAAGAAGAAATCACAAAAAGCTCAAACGTACCCCTCCTCTCAAGGGTAGAGAAAAGACAAAGTCAGTAAGATACCCCTAAACCTCAGGATCAGAAGAGAAAGATAATGAATGAGTAAATGATAATAACTAGTAACATTTCTTAAACAAACACATGTCATGCAAATGTTAAATTCGTCTTTTTCATGTACTTGATTGTACAGTTTTTCTGTCATAATTGATTTGATTGTTATATGTAACTAGTTGGAGCAAGATCTGAAGTCGGGATAAATATGTTTTAGACAAAGATATCATGTTTGCAATCACTGGCCATGCTAGTGTTTATATGGATACATTTATTCAACAAAATACATTTCCCATTTTTTACAATCAGTGATTTGCACTTCTTGTATTGGGTGATTCTGCAGATGTGCTGGCATTTTGGGTAAATGATGTGTTCTGAAGTGGGAGTTTTGTCTGTGTGTAGTGTGTTCTGAAGTGGGGGGGGGGGGGGGGGGTTGTGAGTATATTTGGTATATTCTGATGAGGGGGGGGGGGTGTGACTGAGAGATGTGTTCCGATGTGGGGATTTTATTGTGTGTGTGGTGTGTTCCAGTATGGATATTTTGTGTGTTCCGATGTGGGGATTTTATTGTGTGTGTGGTGTGTTCCAGTATGGATATTTTGTGTGTTCCAGTGTGGGGATTTTATTGTGTGTGTGGTGTGTTCCAGTATGGATATTTTGTGTGTTCCAGTGTGGGGATTTTATTGTGTGTGTGGTGTGTTCCAGTATGGATATTTTGTGTGTTCCAGTGTGGGGATTTTATTGTGTGTGTGGTGTGTTCCAGTATGGATATTTTGTGTGTTCCAGTGTGGGGATTTTTTGTGTGTGGATGGTATGTTTTGATGTAGGGGTTTTGTGTTCCACTGGCTCCACTGTCATCTTTGGTGATTTTTCCTTTAGTTCTTGCCTCAAAAGCCTATGCCCTTTGCTTGTGACGAATTACAGAACCATTTGTGTATACAAATGTGCAGTACATCAGGAGCCTCTCTTGGCAGCGGTGAAACGTGGCCAGCTAGCTTGGTTTGGGCACGTGGTGAGAAATGATTAGATTGCAACGACTACTTCCAGGAACATTAGGGAAGGGGGATGGGGGGATGGGTAGTCCAAGAAGAGGAGGGCAAAGAAGAACCTTAATTGACAACAACATCAAGAAATGGACAGAACTAAGTTATCATAGACTTATTCATCAAGCGGAAGACAGAGAAAGATGGCAGGTTTTGATGTGCTAGTGCTTCCATCAGTGCACCTCCACGACCCTAAAGGGTCTAGGGTAACTCGTTCTTCCATATAACAACTTCCGGTGATGTGTGTTCCTGTACCAATGCTTTCACTTCTGCATCAACAATTGATGGCTCTAAATCACGGCATCGTCTTGTCAGAATGATAACCACCACAGTGTACTGTTTATATTCGTTTGCTATGGGTATCTATTCCTTTCCACAGTTTATGTCTAAAACGGAAATCTCCCGTTGAAGTATTGTCTCTGCACGGCCAAACTAAAACTGGCCTCGTTTAAGTCTGTTGCCTCGACGTGTTTTCAGTTCATCATGCAGTGCATGTGTAAGGACCTCGGTGATTTTGAGGTAGGCACACACTTGGCGCATTTCAAGCCTGCTGTTTATATCTGGTCCCAAAATAATAAACTTGAAATTTTTTTTTAAAGTCATCGTTGGAGCTACAAAGTGCGTGCTTTGTGTTTGATACCATCTTCAACTGACAAAATGGAAAAAATGGGGGGGGGGGGGGGGGGGGGACATTGAAGCCGAGAAAGGTAGAGTTATGTATGCTCCTTGCGAAGTGACAAGTATCGTTTTAGATGTCCCAGATCGTTTTAGATGTTCTTTAGATATTTACCACTGTCGAAACCAGCACAATGCGCAAGGCCCGCAGTTAGAATCTAACCCGGCATTACGTAGCCTGCGCAAGGCATAAGTAGCAGATGCCGACAAGGCCCTTTGAGAGCAAGTAAACATTGCGGGGCGCAAATAGATCTTCATCTGAAGAGAATGGGCCAGCGAGAAGTGTCCAGGGAATCTGGCCGATGCTCAACATTTAGTGGAGAGGCGAGAAGGATGTACAATCAGATTGCTACTGTACCACTGGAATTGGAACTCTGCGCTTGATGCTACAGATGGGGACGGAGCAAGTGTGGGAATGTCCCGAGTCTATGATGTCCAGCAAGCGGTTCATCGACTTTAACTGCTTCGTTTCAACCTCTCTGAAACGCTTCGCCTGTGCATTTTTCTTCCTTCTCTAAGCACTGCAGACACGGCTAGTCTGTCGACTCTTTCCTTTCCTTTCACTCCGTTATATCCCAGTGTGTGCTGTCAAGATAGTTTTTCGAGGTGGGACTTTTGTATATTGTCAGCTCATTCTTATCAAGGTTTGGCAAGTTTCGATTTTCTTGGAGCGTGCTCATTGAGCCTGTCATTATCAACGCGTCAGTTGCTTTCTGCTCAGCAAGTGCTTATGCGACTGCTGCAGTATTCATAGTCAGGCTAGAAGTAGTTGAACGGAATACCCGACTTCTGTTATTGTCTTCTAACTCACATGCGCTGTACCCGATAACACAGAACGCATTTGGATGCTTTATTAATATTCTACCCCCCAGATGACGTCACAGGACAGTCAAACATTTTAGAGGGTGGTAAGACTGGGTTTCCCGGCTGTCTGATGCTTTTAACGACCCAAAAACATCTAGAACTGCCCCTAACCCCAACACACCTACGTCCCACGAGAGAGTGCAGCCTAGGTCCCACGACTGCACCGTGCCTAGGTCTCATGACTGCAAGCAGCCTATCTACCACCCCCTGAAATATTAGACTGTCCCGTGGCCTGTGGATTTCCCCTGTTTGGGGTAGGATAATAATAAATTGATTTCCCCTGTTTGTGGTATGTCTTCTTCTTCCCCTCTATCCAGCGGTATAGTATCATTTTGGAGATGTCGATTAGACAATGTTACGGAGAGAAGGCAGCCTTGTGCTACTCCCACTGTTACTTGAAACCTCCTCCCTGTTTGTCCCCGATGCATGACGACAATTGAGACTTTGGCATAACGATGTTATTGTAGTTTGTTCCATCCAGCCCATATGATGAACGCCTCAACGATGAGAATCCATTTAGCACAGAGAGCTTGTTGGTGGTTCATTTAAAGATCATCCTAATCGCACATCAGACATGACCATAAGTGCTCCAGTCTCCTCGTGAGTATGTCTCCAAGTGTTTTGGGGCCAATAACTTCCATTCTGTTCTGGTTGATTTAACGACGGGTTGCTCCCGAATGGTTTTCCTTTCTTGCTGCTCAAATTGGTACACCCAGCTTATGCAGTCTATTAAATGCGAAACTGAATGTCTGAGAGCGTTTAGTCTCTCGTATGACATCGATGATGTCTCTCCTGTCCATAGATGGCCAATTCCTGATAGTTGCACTGCCAGCCAGAGCGTCTGCTCTCTCATTGTCTTTCACACCAGCGTACCTTGGGGGAAAAAATGAAGGTGATTTTGCTAAACGCTGCATGCTATATATTAGATGGAGCAACTGTTTCCGTAAATTCCCTGCATTGATCTTCTGCAGCGTGCCCACTGAGTCGTTGAGAAAATATGCACTGGTGAATTCCAGAGTTTTCAGCGATTCCAGCATCTTTGTCACAGCCACGACTCCCATTGTCATACTGGTGGTGGTAGAAGCAAAAGCTCCACTGTCTTCTTTGATGACTTGTCCTTTAGTTCTTGCCGTGCATGCTCATGCACTTCGCTTCTGACAAATTACAGAACCATCTATCTATTTAACAGCATATACCGTTGTTGTGTGCTCTTCTACAAATGCCTTTACTTCTGCATCAACAATTGATGGCACCAAATCACGGCACTGTCTTTCAGAGTGATAACCACCACAAAGTACTGTTTATATTATTTTGAAATGAGTATCCATTCCTCAGCACGATTTATCTCTTGAAGGGAAATCACCCGTTGAAGTATTGTCTCTGCATGGCCCAACCAAGACTGGCCTCGTTTAAGAATGTTGCCTTTACGTGTATTCAGTTCATAGTGCAGTGGATGTGTGCAGACCACAGTGATTTTGAGGTAGGCGCATTTAAAGCATGCTTTTTATGTCTGGAAGAAGGTATCTTATTGCTCTACATGATGTGTCTTTCGTGCAGCCAAGTATGATGCACATTGTTTCATTGTGTACCTTTTCCAGTCTGTCGATTTGTGTCTTGCTGAAGGTGAGGATGGCTAGTGTATATTCTATGACAGAGAGGATCAAACCCTGATAGAGGATGACTAACAGGCTTTGTTGACCACACATGACAGCCATAACTCTCAATGGACGCTAGACAGCGGCGCTGTTCGAAGCAGAGGCACATTTTTTGCTTCTGCCGGACGGTGGCCGAAGTATTTTTGCTCCATTTGTAGACTGGATATAGTTTCGTCGCCCAGCTTCTGAGTTGAATGCATGGCGTGACCCTGTGAGCTGCGGATTGCATTTGGAATGTATTTTCGACTGTGACCAACGTGGTGGTGTGAATTGTAGATTCAGAAAATGGCGTGATGCCGTCGTGCAATGTTGGCGGTGCCCGTATCTGGTTAAAATTGATCGCGTGGACAACTGCTGAACTGTTGGCGACAAGTTCTGCTATCATCAATGATGAACTGCATTTCTAATGTTGGACTGTTTGTGTTAGCACTTCGGATGGCTACCGTATGCTTTAATGCGAGTGTATGCTAGATATGCTGATACAGCAGTCTGTCAATCTTTCCACAAGGGACTGTGATAAACATTCTGGGTGTTTTTAGTTGGCACAGGAGCGGAGCAAAGATGGGGCGACCCGTTGCTATGAAGCTGAAACTAAGACTACAAGACAAGACAAGTCTTACTGCAGCCAAACCCTTTCTGGCCATTTTGATCAAAGTATTAATTAGGAATTTGCAGCCAAGGCAAAACTTACTGTCAGGCATTTTAACAGTTCATTCCTTGCTATCTCTTTACCATTCATATGCACAAAAGGTGTTATTGTGTGTGCAATGTGGTTGTTCAGAGAAAATCAGAGAGATTATACAGAACGAATCCGAAGCCGGACGTTCATCGGAAAGGACTTCTCTTGTGTCTGAAGTTCGTAAACTAAAATGGTCACCAGTACAAGTTTGTTGGGAGGCAACACAGACAGAGAGAGAAACAAAACTTTTATTACAATGTTCATTCTCTGAGAGATATTGATCGACGCTTATAGAATGAGATGCAGTTACACAACGCAGATTTAAAATGCAAGCTTAAAGATAGACATAGAAGGATACAGATTATAACTAGTGTTTAGTAACTAAGTAAGAGGCCGAATTGAAGTACTTATTAAATACTTTGTAAGTAAGCAGCTTGTTTATTTTTAGAGTTAGAGTAAGAATAAGACTCAGTGAGAATTGACCGAATTGATTGATATAAAGCTATTGCAATGAAAACACTACTAATTAAGAATTTATCTATACCGAATGTTCGAATACATACGTATGTGTGTGTAAAACTTGACCGAACGAGCCAACATTTAATGCTAACACAATCAATACAGATGGTGGTGTCGTAATTGACTAATTATAATACTCGTTGTCCTAACTCTGACCCTAAACCTAGGATCCAGGGTAGAAGTTGAACTTAAACTTAAGGACCCAGTGGAGAAGTTAAACTTAGGACCCAGGGCATAAGTTAAACCTAGGACCTCAGTGGAGAAGTTAACCTAGGACCCAGGTTAGAAGTTAAACCTAGGACCCAGGGGAGAAGTTAAACCTAGGACCCAGGGGAGAAGTTTAACCTAGGACACAGGGGAGGAGTTAAACCTAGGAACCCTGATGGTCTGCCTGCCGTGGTGATAATTCCATGATAATTTTTGCATTTTGTGAAATTGTCACCGGAAATTAATACTATTTTTGCCGTTAATATAAAATATGTTAAGGAATGCAATGTTAGGCATTGATATATTCTAGATTCAGCATATATGGTTGGGGGAGGGGGAGGCAAAGTTCCCTTCCTAATTTGTGTTCCTTCTTAGGTGAGTCTAGAAACTGTCCAGTAATTTGACAAGGCTAGGTCAGAAAAAAAAAGTCTGGTCTCTGCTGGAGATAGAACTTGGTATTGCTGGTTTGGCAGCTGGAGATAGAACTTGGTATTGCTGGTTTGGCAGCTGGAGATAGAACTTGGTACTGGCAGCTGGAGATAGAACTTTGGGTATTGCTGGTTTGGCAGCTGGAGATAGATCTGGTATTGCTGGTTTGCTGGAGATAGAACTTGGTATTGCTGGTTTGGCAGCTGGAGATAGAACTTGGTATTGCTGGTTTGGCAGCTGGAGATAGAACTTGGTATTGCTGGTTTGGCAGCTGGAGATAGAACTTGGTATTGCTGGTTTGGCAGCTGGAGATAGAACTTGGTATTGCTGGTTTGGCAGCTGGAGATAGAACTTGGTATTGCTGGTTTGGCAGCTGGAGATAGAACTTGGTATTGCTGGTTTGGCAGCGAGCTGTTGAGATGTACTGGCTAAGCTGGGATGATCTGTGTGCACTTGCAGAGATCACTGGGACTGAACCTGTCCTGGCTCATGTTGTCTGTCCAACACCCGGTGCTTGTAGATTCCCAGCTGACATGATGGCTCTCTGTATCCTCTTCATGTTACTGTTGACATAATGGGCATTCACAAGTGATCTCCATTGCTGCCAGTCTGCTGCTTTTCTGCCCATGGTATCCCATGTCAGTTTACATTCCTTCATTTCCCGTTCTGTTGTCCTTCTCCAGGTTTCCATAGGTCATCCACGTCTCCTTTTCCGATCTGCTGTCTGCCGGAGAGCTGTTTTTGCCAGTGTCACAAGGCATTCTGCAAACATGTCCAAGCCATCTCCATCATATTACTTTGATAACATTTGCCAGTGATGACTGCTAGGTGGTATATTGTTGTAAAAGTAACACAGGCTTTAAAAAAAATACAAAAAACAATGAAACTAAAACAAAAGTGGCAGTACTCACTGTAAAAAAAGGTGCTGGTACTCACTACAAAGTTTCTAATACATTAGCATACAATTGCATACTGCCATTGAAAAAAAAAAAAATCGAACTCTTGTTTTTAAAACTCAAAACCCTGAAGATACTATCAGACAAAAACAAAATGTCTCACATTTCACTTTCTGATGAAGTAATGACAAAAGAGGGGCGTCAGTTGTGTCACAGTTTACTTTATTAAATTATCAAACTTATAAATTATCTGCCCTAATTGGTGTTTGACTTGGAGTGGGATATCATTAACCCTACCAGATCTGAGGCCCTAAACCTAACTGTCCCTATAACCTGAGCTCCTGGGCACTAACACGAAAAAACGAACATGATGTACAAAAAAATTAGTTACATGCAAACAGGTGGTTAGAATAAGATAAAACTTGGAGACGTTGTAGAAAATAGGTTTACCTTTCATCTAGCGCCAATCTTTCACCTTTGTGTGCCAATCCACCTAGTAGGATCAGTCTTGTTTCACAAAGTAAGCACTAGATGTTGCTGTTTGAGGGACATGCCCCCTTCTCTTACTATCGATCTAGTTTTAAATCTATAATTTTAATAATTATCCTCCTCACTCTAGCTCTCAAATGTTGCTGTTTGAGGGACATGCCCCCTTCTCTTACTATCGATCTAGTTTTAAATCTATAATTTTAATAATTATTCTCCTCACTCTAGCTCTCACTGACTGTGTCACTTCAACTGGGAACGTATTCTTTATGAACGTATTCACATTCTGAATTAACCAAAGTATCGATCACATGTTGGACTGTGAAAAGCCTAACCCTACGTCACTTTCTTGTCGAAGCCGCTCGTTTCATTGAGAATTTTCCGAATTTTTTCACATCAAACCACACAAAGAAATCTCAACACACGTGGGACATCATTCGCAATGACTAACAACAAAGTCTGCTGGCGATTGACTGGTTATTTTTAATCTGTGACGCATATATTGACGTACTACGTAATTCCCGGAAAAGTGGGCCAGCGGTATAGCGGCTGGTTAGAAAATTCCCGGAAAATCGGGCCAACAGTCTGGTAGGGTTAAAAGAAATTATATTACTGTTTGCCTGGTTTAGTTTCATCATCTTTGTCCTTTTTTTTATTTGTTTTTAGACCTAATCGTTGTGATCTTGCTTCAAGTATGTTTAATTTATCTTGTATCTGATTTTGCTTAGTGAAATAGAAGAGATATATCCTTAGCAGAGTCCGGGTCATCAAGCTATTGGTGCTTTATTAATATCCCACCCCAAAAAGGGGAATCCACAGGTCACTGAACAGTCTAATATTTCAGGGGAGGTAGATAGGCTGCATGCAGTCGTTGGACCTAGGCTGCAGGCAGTCGTGGGACCTAGGCTGCACTCTCTCGTGGGACATACATGAGTTAGGGTTAGGGCTAGTTCTAGATGTTTTGAGGTCGTTAAAAGCATCAGAAAGCCGGGAAAACTCACTCACCACCCTCTAAAATGTTGGGACTGTCCTGTGATGTCATCTGGGGATGGGATATTGTTAAAGAACCAAACTGTTTTGTTGTCATAATCCAGTCTGTTCTCAGTAACGACAGAAAAGGTCACTGAAGACATCGCTGTTGCACACCTGTTCATATTTCAGATGTATCTGTTAGTTTTCCAACATAAAGAAAATCTGTTTCAAGGTGTTCTATCTGAATACAGTGATATCATTTGGTAAAGAACAGACATAACATACAAGATAAATTGACAGCCTCCTTCTTTTCAGCGCTCACTTTCTGTAAACTGTGGGGGAAAGTTCTAGCTGTTCATTTTATTTGTGGACTTTGTTCTTGTTTCAGAACTTAAGCCTTTTGTTTTTGTTTGTACATTTGTTTTAAAGATCTGGCTTATTTGTATGCTAGAGGGAAACACCTCTAGTTAGTCTCCTTTGTTTCATACTGTTTAGGGGCAGTGGGTCTGTTATTATTTGCGCCCAAAATGGGGCCCCAGAACCCACACAGGAATATTTGGTAAATGATATTTCATTGTAAGCTAATGTGCAGTTGAAAAATGATTTAAATAATATGTTCATATCCACTTTGCTTCATGGTATGGTAACTGTTTCATTTGTTCTTTCTTTCTCTCTTTTGGTATGTGTGTGTGTGTGTCTGTATTTTTCTCTCCCTGTGTGTGTCTCTTTGTATCCATCTCTTTCTGTCTCCCCCTTGTCTTTTCTACAGCCCCCATCCCCCCCTCCCCCACTTTCCACCCCTCTTATGCACATACTCTTAGCTCCTTATCACTCTTTCTGAAACTGACTATGCAGTAAATGACTCTTCAACTATTAGATCCATACACCACCTACTCATTAACCAGATCTAACAGATGTATGCTTTAATATATTGTTGGTGGAAGAGGGCGGGGGCTAAGTTGCACATGGTAGACATACTTTATCTGTGAGAAATTGTTCATCAAGTGTAGGTCACATGAGCTTCAGCCCAGGTCCAATTTCAGAGTCAGCAAACATGCCCCCACTAACAATATTTCATTGAAGTGAAGACACACTGGGGTCCCCACCACTGCTGTGGGGTTTGTTTGCTGTGCTGAGATTTATCTTGTGTAATCTATTTGAGGAGGTTGACACACTGGCTGAGATATCTGCCAAGGTAGTGAAGGAGAGGATGTGCTCATGTCTCTGCACATGTGTTTGTATACATGAATGTGTGTGTACATGTCTGTGCACATGTGTTTGTATACATGTCTGTGGTCTGTGTGTACATGTCTGCACATGTGTTGTCTGTGCACACGTGTTTGTATACATGTCTGTGTGTGTACATGTGTTTGTATACATGTCTGTGTGTACATGTCTGTGCACATGTGTTGGCATATATGTATGTGTGTACATGTCTGTGCACATGTGTTTAAATACATAAATGTGTGTTCATGTCTATGCACATGTGTTGGCATACATGTATCTGTGTGTACATGTCTGTGCACATTGTGTTGGTATACATGTATGTGTGTGTACATGTCTGTGCACATTGTGTTGGTATACATGTATGTGTGTGTACATGTCTGTGCACATGTATTTGCATACATATCTGTGTGTGTACATGTCTGTGCACACGTGTGTGCATGCAATATGTGTGTGTGCATGTCTGTGCACATGTGTTTGCATACATGTATGTGTGGGTGTATACACATATATGTGCACATGTGTTGGCATGCATGTATGTGTGTGCACATGCCTATGCACATGTGTTTGCATACATTTATGTGTATGTACATGTCTATGCACATGTGTTGGAATACATGTCTATGTGTGTACATGTCTGTGCACATGTGTTTGCATACATGTATGTATGTGTACATGTGTATGCACATGTGTTTGCATACATGTCTGTGTGTGTACATGTTTTTGTATACATGTATGTGTGTGTACATGTGTTTGTATACATGTCTGTGTTTACTTGTCTATGCACATGTGTTTGTATACATGAATGTGTGTGTACATGTCTGTGCACATGTGTTTGCATAGATGTTTGTGTGAACATGTCTGTGTACATGTGTTGGCATACATGTATGTATGTGTACATGTCTATGCACATGTATTTGCATACATGTATGTGTGTACATGTCTGTGCACATGTATTTGCATACATATCTGTGTGTGTACATATCTGTGCACACATGTTTGCATACAATATGTGTGTGTACATGTCTATGCACATGCGTTTGCATACATATATGTGTGGGTGTATACATATATGTGCACATGTGTTGGCATGCATATATGTGTGTGAACATGCCTATGCACATGTGTTTGCATACATTTATGTGTATGTACATGTCTGTGCACATGTGTTGACATACATGTCTGTGTGTGTACATGTCTGTGCACATGTGTTTGCATACATGTATGTATGTGTACATGTGTATGCACATGTGTTTGCATACATGTGTGTGTGTGTGTGTGTGTACATGTCTGTGCATACATGTTTGCATTCATGTATGTGTGTAAACATGTATGCATTTGTATGCATGTGCATATGTGTTTGCACATATATATATATGTGCATGTGTCTGTGCGTGCATATGCATTTCTATTATGTAGACCAGCTGTTGCTTCCGCTAATCAGCTAAGATCCATGAACCCTTTCTCTACAGACCCCATAAAGGAGGGCTATTCACCTGTGGCCTGTGGCAGATGGGGGGGGGGGGGAGCCCAGTATGTGGCCCATGGATGTTTGCTGGTTATATTAATTATCGCTATATGGTGTGGCTCAGGTCACTGGCTTGTGAAGATCCCCATGTTGAACATTTTGGCTTCGGGGTAAACTTAGATGAAAAGCTTAGCCATTCAGTGTAGTAATCATGAAAACAACTGATTATAATTTATGTTACAGTTGCAACAGTGATTAAGTGAATATCCAGAGTAATCTTGCCAGTGAAAATCACTGATTGAGACACTGTTGACAGCACATTTCTGACCTGTTCTCACTGTCAGAGCTAGGTTATTATTTCAGTAGTTAGTTGCTATTACACCTACATTGGCTCCCAGGTCGACCCAGCCTTGACTGGGTACCGGGTGCAGTCCCGGGAAGTAGAGGCGGCCGGCGTGATGCTGACCACATCACCCATCTTGTACCGTTGGTCTATAAAAATATAGGTCTAGCCCTATATGCCCTATACACCTAAAGGCGTGGAAAGGGTCCTTTACTTTACTTTACTATTACACCTACAGATGTGTATACACACAGACACACATACACCCACACATAAATATACCTAGATACTAGTCTGTACTCATACCTGCATACTGTATGTATATATATATATACACACACACACTCATACATACTGAAGGCAAGCACACACCTGCCTCATTCAGTGGAATGTAAGCATGAGTCAATGATTCATGGTAATTTTCTACTCCCCCCACACTGAAAGAAACGACCTGGTCTATTTTTAGCATACCTGTACACATATCTCCTAGGTCTGGCTTGGCAAACAAGACAAGGGAGAGAAGCAAGCTGGTTTCCCAGTAGTGATTATAGCCCCTGGATGTATTCCTCAATACCTGTATCTATACTCACACTGTTCAGTTCTACCTACATAAAACTATCCCACTTCTTGTGCTCACACTGATCTGATAAACTGACTTTAAATTTGTTATTCTGTTTATTCATTAAACTAAAACTTTTGTTTTCAACATAGGAAATTTCTACATAATCTGTTCAATGATTATGTACTAGATTTAATTAGTTTTTATTTAGTTAAATAATATTTTTTCTGCCCTTTGAAGTTGAGTATTCAAATTATTTACACCCAAAGAATTGAACAGGGTTGAGCCTTGCAGGATATAAGACAGGGATGTGGTTTAGTCAGGGAGGTCCGCTGGGCAATTGGCACCAGGGATGTGTGGTTTCACACATTCTGTTTGTGACTATCCTTGTCAGTGTTATCTGTTAGTTTCATGTGGAAAAATTTTCTAAGTGAAAAAATAGTTGATGCTCACGTCAGACACTCTCATTCTGCTAGCCATTTGCTGTCATTATGACCTCATTTTTTTGTGTGTTTTTCTTCTTCTTTACTTCCTTTTTTTACTGCTATGGGTGTTGAGGCAGATATAAGGTTTTGCTTCTCGCTGCTCTGGTTGCCTTGACCTAGACACATTGTGTTGTTTTAGTGTTTCTTTGATGTATTCTTTCCATCATGTTCTTGGTCTACCTTGTGCTCTACGTCCTTCACTTTTGGTGTATGCCTTGAATGAAATGGCATCATAAGACATTCTCTCTAAGTGGGCAAACCATTTGATTTTCCATCTTTGTATGTAATTCACAGTTAGTTCTCTGTTGACTTTTCTCTTATGACCTCATTTCTGATTTTATTTCATCTGGTCACTCTTGCAGCTGTTCTCAGGCATCTCATTTCCATGGTTAATTTTTTTTTTTTTTTCTGGTTTGTTGTGAAAAACCATGTCTGGCACTGGTAGCATAGGATGGATGTGAGTATGCTTTGTATGAGGTATTTCTTTGTGCTGATCAGTATTGTCTTATGCTGAAAAAAGGTGCTGTTGTGTTGAAAATGTGAGTTTTACTTATTAAATGTTTCCTTTTCTACGTTGGGTTTTGGGTCAAGCAAAGCTCAACAACTTTATAGACCAACTGACGTCTGAGGGGTGATGCTGTTAGTATAACACCAAATGCTCTTACATCTCGTTAAATTTTACTGGTATTTATTTTTAAGTAGGTTGACCCAGAAGACAGGAGGGTGAAGGAATAAGAGAAATGACTAGGCATTCTTTGATATCAACAGTTGTAAGACAGAGAAGAGCTAGCTGTATGGTAGCTGTAGGCGACTCTTTCTGAGAAATGATCAACAGAGAATCACCCAACAGGCACTGAAAGGGGAAATAGAGGAAACAGGGACATCCAAGAGAAACTCGGAGGCAAACATTGTTGAGAGAAGCCAAACCTGCTGGACTGGATTCCAGACAAAATATCAGGAGGATTGCACAGGATACAAGGGAACAGAAAAGTAGACAGTGAGCCCTATGTGACATGTGATGGTAGAATATAATAGGACAAGGAATGAAAGGAAGAAAGAATAAATGAATGAATGAGTGACCCAGAAGTTTAAAAGAAACTCTGAGGCAAACATTGTTGAGAGAAGCCAAAGCTGCTGGACTGGACTCCAGGCAAGAAATCGGAGGATTGCACAGGATACAAGAGAACGGAAAAGTAGACAGTAAGCCCTATGTGAAATGTGATGGTAGAATAGAACAATGAATGAAAGAAAGAATGAATGAATGAATAAATCCACAAATGAATGAATGACCCAGAAGTTAAGGTAAAGTTTGAAAATCCTTCTTTAGTGGAGACAAATAAGCTAGCTAGTTTACCACCACTGCTGTAATCTGATTTTGCTCTAGTTATATGTTCAGTCTTAATTAGATTTTTGTGCTTTGAGGAAATTCTTTTTTACCTGCGCATATGAAACTGATCACAGATAGGTAACAAATTAACTTTCTTTGTATTGCATTTTTGTAGTTTGTAACTGGTTTAGGATTTAGCAAAATCATTTTGGGAATCACCGTTGTGTAGCAGCTAGAAATTCTTCTGTGATCTGAAGGTCATGGGTTCAAGTCCTGATCGAGCAGAACTTTTCTTTTTACCTCAGAAATAACCTTGGCTTCCAGGCCAGCCTAGCCTTGAATGGGTACAAGGAAAAGTCCTAGAAAGTAAAGGGGGGATGGTGTAACGTTGAGCACATCACCCATTGAGTGATGATTATTCTATAAAGTATAGGCCTAGCCCTTTATGCCCAGCATGCCCAAAAGCAGAGAAAAGGGTCCTTCCTGTTATTCTTTAGATAAACTAAAATAGTTATACAATCCAAATCTCAGTGTTCATATAGCAGGCGGTGTCACAGTAAACCTTCCTAGTGACTTTCAGACAGTCAGTGGTAGAGGAGTCAGATCATGAAGGAGGGAAGGGCCACACCAAGTAACATTCCCACAGGCACCAGTGGATCTCATGCTATGTTATATTGCGCTGTGTTATGTTATGTTATGCTATGTTATGCCAGTGCTGTGTTATGCTAATGTTATGTTATGCTAATGTTACACTGATGTTATGCTAATGTTATGCTAATGTTATGTTATGCTAATGTTATGCTAATGCTATGCTATATTATGCTATGTTTTGTTATGTTTAGTTTATACGGATCAACATCGTGACACGAGGGTAGCAGCCCATAAGTGCTCCGTTCTATTTCTAATTCAAGCCTGAGTCCAAAGAATCTCAGCGCAGTGCATGGAATCCGTAGCACTGGTCGAGGATCCTGAAATCCTTTGGGTAGATTTTTAACTCAAAATTTTGTCCGGGCAGCACCGTTAAGCTACACTTGTTCAAATTCCAACTGCCAAGGGAATTTTTTTTGCGTGCGCAACAATACACATGGGTATCTGTTATGTTATGTATGCTATGCTGTGTTATTTTATGCTGTGTTATTTTATGCTGCCTTAAGCTGTGTTATGGTGTATTATGTTATACTATGTTATATTATGCTATGTTTTGTTATATTATCACAATTACGTCACTGCACATTAGGAATTCTCATGTGTGCTGAATCCGCAGATACTTGCTTTACTTTAATAAACCCCCCTCCCCCCGCCCCATGCATTCTTGTCATAAGTAATGAGCAGAGAAGGTTTGGCATGAGCAGAGTGGGTTGGCATGAGCAGTCAAGCGTAAACAAGACTTTAAATTTCTCAAAGCAAAAAGTAAAAGTGGACTGAACCAATTGCTTACAAAATGCACTGAAAAAGCTGTAGCTGGTCAGTCCTCTGATGCACCAGTGGTTGCATCTACTTTGTAAAAGTGGCGTAGATTTAAAAGTAAATAATTATAACTGTTGTTTTTCTTTTATTTCAGCTGAAAAATATTTTGCCCAAGAGACTGATTTTCTTCTAATGAATAAAAGGAAATAGCAGTTTGTGTAAAGACATGAAAGAGGAATGTGCGACAAGCAACTCTGGAGGACATGATGTCCAGATCGTTGGGTCTCCAAGTTCTGATCTGCTCAGTGGTATAGTCTTCTTTTTTTTCTTCTTCTACTTCACATTAACCGTCTGTAAACTCAGGTTGAAAGTTCTGGTTGTTAATTTTACCCTTGTTGCAGAACCTGAGTTTTATTTGCAGATTCATATTACAGATCTGGCTTATTTGTATGCAGACTGGTTGGTTTCTTCCCTCTCAGCAGACATATTCTGATTTAATGGAAATTATCACTAATAAGTCAACTCTTACGACATGTTTGTTTTGGGAAAAGGGGGGGGGGGGGGGGGGGGGGGTGTATTCTGTCTTTACGGCACCCACCCTCCCCATTTTTTTTGGAAGAGAGAGAGAGTGTCGGCACCCACCCAGAGAGAGGAGGAGAGGGAGGCTTAAGGGTGCCCAGAGAGAGGAGGAGAGGATGTGTAGCGGTTGCCCCAAGGGGAGAGGAGTGTAGGGTGGCCCCAGAGAGAGGAGTGTAGTGTAGGGTGGCCCCAGGAGGATGAGAGAGAGAGAGGAGTGTAGGGTGGCCCCAGAGAGAGGAGAGAGAGGTTTGGTGTAGGGTGGCCCCAGAGAGAGGAGTGAGGAGTGTAGGGTGGCCCCAGAGAGAGGAGAGAGGAGTGTAGGGTGGCCCCAGAGAGAGGAGAGAGGAGTGTAGGGTGGCCCCAGAGAGAGGAGAGAGGAGTGTAGGGTGGCCCCAGAGAGAGGAGAGAGGAGTGTAGGGTGGCCCCAGAGAGAGGAGAGAGGAGTGTAGGGTGGCCCCAGAGAGAGGAGTGTAGGGTGGCCCCAGAGAGAGGAGAGAGGAGTGTAGGGTGGCCCCAGAGAGAGGAGAGAGGAGTGTAAAGGTGGCCCCAGAGAGAGGAGAGAGGAGTGTAGGGTGGCCCCAGAGCCAACACCAGAAGGTAAATAGTCAGTTTTGTTTTAGTTGCTTTAGTGAGTTAATGAGGGAGGCTTGGCTTTTGGGTTTTATATCTTCTTCATGTTCACCAGCTGTAAACTTCAGTAGAAAGTTCTGGTTGTTCGTCCAGTTCTGAACTCAAGTCCTGTTCCAGAACCTGAGATTTGCATGCACATCCATTTTACAAATTTGATTAATGTGTGTGCAGACTGTTGGTTCCTTGCCTTTCAAGCAGATGTACTCCGTCTTCGAAGGAAGATCCCTGCCAAGTCAACTCTTAAGACAAGCGTTTGGTTAGGCAGTGGGTCTGTTCTTGTTTTCCCCCACAGTGGGCCCCAGAACCCACATGGGTTATGTATCTGATTGGAAACGAGGTGACAGTGTTGCCTTTAGTGTCAGCTGGAGCCTGAGAGAGAGGAGAGAACATTCTGACATGTCAACTTGGTGGTCAGAGTTTGATGTCCAGTTGTAAATTTTTGTGTGTGGCCATTTATCACAAATCTTTTGAGTTTATCTGTCTTTATAAAATGGGGACTAGCAGATCTCTGGGAAAAAGAGGCAGGGAGAAGGAGAGTTTACAACAACATGACAAAATACACTGATGTAGATTCACTGAAGAACCCTTGCCCATACCTTTAGACATAAAGTTCTAGCCTGATATTTTTGTAGACTCAGATCAGGAAAAAAAAGTCATGGATTTTGGTTGCGGACATTCGTTTGTGCATTTTAATGAGCAGGTTGATAGATTGGATGCTGCAGCTTTCCTGGGTAGTGAGCAAAGGGACGCAGGAAATGCTCTCTGGGATCAAGTGGACAATGCAACAGGGTATCCATATCTTGAAAGACTAATTCAGTGAGGGGCGAACTTTAGTAATGTCTGTCATGAGGGAACCTTGACCTAGATATAGTTTTGGTCACTTCAGGCTTAAGTGGTGTCTGCCATGAGATAACCTTGACCTAGATATAGTTTTGGTCACTTCAGGCTTAAGTGGTGTCTGCCATGAGATAACCTTGACCTAGATATAGTTTTGGTCACTTCAGGCTTAAGTGGTGTCTGCCATGAGATAACCTTGACCTAGATATAGTTTTGGTCACTTCAGGCTTAAGTGGTGTCTGCCATGAGATACCCTTGACCTAGATATATTTTTGGTCACTTCAGGCTTAAGTGGTGTCTGCCATGAGATAACCTTGACCTAGATAAAGTTTTGGTCACTTCAGGCTTAAGTGGTGTCTGCCATGAGATAACCTTGACCTAGATATAGTTTTTGTCACTTCAGACTTACGTGGTGTCTGCCATGAGATAACCTTGACCTAGATATAGTTTTTGTCACTTCAGACTTAAGTGGTGTCTGCCATGAGATAACCTTGACCTAGATATAGTTTTTGTCACTTCAGACTTACATGGTGTCTGCCATGAGATAACCTTGACCTAGATATAGTTTTTTTGGTCACTTCAGGCTTAAGTGGTGTCTGCCATGATATAACCTTGACTCTTTTAAGTGCTGTCCAACAGAGGCGAAATTCCTGCGAGGACAGAGCAATGGAAAGCAGTTCCGACTGGCAGTCTCCAACAAGGGAAAGCGCAGTCTGGTGCGGGAAGGCTATATGTACCGTCTGGACCACTCTGGGAGGGACAAGCTGTCCTGGAGATGCAGCACTCGAGGGTGCCCTGCTCATCTGAAAACCGACCCCCAGGCTGAGACTATCTTGCAGGACAACGAGAGACCACATACTCACGCTGTCGATGCTCTGAGGTTTGAGAAACAGCTGCTCCGTGTGGCCTGCAAACGTAAGGCTGTTGAAGACTGCAGTACTCGACCCCAGGACATCATTTCAAATGAGATAACTCGACTCAGTGACTTGGGTTTAAGTCCCCAAGACACAAAATTTCTCCAGCTTGCTGTTTATCGTGAACGGAAAAAAGTCTTCCCAAAAATGCCACGTGCAGTCAGAAATGCAAAGACTGCCCAGCAAGGAAAAAAGTTAAGTGGTCATCTAGATGGCATTACCAGCATTCCACAGCCTCACATTCCAAACTTATCAACAGACTTTTATACCCAGACACCAGCTGCTGCTTGTCAACCACATTTTGATATGTTGACAGAGGATGGGGGGTATCAACACCCACCACCACCTCATCATCATCATCACCAGCATCCTCATCCTCATGATCACGGTGAGGGTTCCTTGCAGCATCATCCAGATCTGCAACATTGTGAGCCAGCACCTCTGATGCACCAACATCCTCCCATTCATCAGCAGCTGCAACCATTGGAGAGTACTTTACCACAAACTATCTTCCTCAGTAGCCACTCATTTCCTGATTCAGTTGCTGGGGCATCAACTTCCGAAGGAGAGGCCACAAACACGGAGCAGTTCAATAGCTGCACTGTACAGAAAAGAATGTGAGCATTTGTTTGTTTGTTTCTGTAGTCATCCCATAAAGTGCCATCTTCACTTTGAAGGTCTTCTGTAATCTTCAACACTTTCTGTCCATTAGCTTGATCATTCATTTATATAAGCTGCTTCCAGTCCATGTCATGATGTCATCCACCTTGTCTTCCTATTACTTTCCCCTTCATGATGTTGTTAGTGGGTCTTCCCCGTTCCCGGAACCCAGACTCAAGGACTTTAGTGAAACAACCTCTGATCTTGTCTTTGTTTTTTTTGTCCAGGTGTTACTCCGATATCCGACTGCATGGTGACCTGCTGAATGACAGAGTGCGAACTTTGACCTACAGGTAAACCTTTTAGAAAAAACTAATTTCTTCTTCTTCTTTTTTTGCATTCATTTAAACTCCGGCAGAATGTTATGGTTATTTTGTCCACATCTGGACTTTGGTCTTGTTTAGAACACATGTTTTACATGCACATCTGTTTTACAGGTCTGGTTTATTTGTACACAGACTGTTGGTTCTTCACCTCTCAGGCAGATGCACACTGACTTTAAAGGAAATACCCTAATTAATCAGCTTTTATGTCATGCCTGTAAAGGGGCAGGATGTCTGTTGTGTTCTTATTTCCTCTATGTTTGGGTACTGGTTCCTGTTTTAGTTGGCTATCCGCTAGCTGTTGCACTGTTCATCTGTAAGGGGCAGGATGTCTGTTGTGTTCTTATTTCCTATATGTTTGGGTCCTGGAACCCACAAGGGATGCAGAGTTGTTAGAAGGCAAGGACAGGTGCTATTACAGGCTAATTACAACTTCTTCCTTCATACGCATGATGCTATGGTGTATGTTATGGTATATGTTGTAGTATATGTTGTAGTATATGTTATGGTGTATGTTATGGTATATGTTGTAGTATATGTTGTGGTATATGTTATGGTATATGTTGTGGTATATGTTGTGGTATATGTTGTGGTATATGTTGTGGTATATGTTGTGGTATATGTTGTGGTATATGTTATAGTATATGTTGTGGTATATGTTATGGTATACGTTGTGGTATACATTGTGGTATATGTTATGGAATATGTTGTGGTATATGTTGTGGTATATGTTGTGGTATATGTTGTGGTATATGTTATAATACAGTTCTGCCAAGAAGAACTTGCAAGAGAGCGATTCCTTCCAGCCGCAGCACTCAGATCCAAGCGAGACAAGAACAAAAGGATGATGTATCAAGCATGCGCAGCCCTTAATATGTTAAACGCTGCTCGAAAGGGGAATTAAGCCAACTCCAACAAAGCAATTCCACGCACTGAACGGAAAACAGCCCGACCGCTAAAACCGTGAAGCCAATAGCCAACCAGAACTGACCAAAGCCGCCATGACACCGACCAAGCCCAGCTCACCGGACCGGAAAACTCACCCGCGCAAAACCAACCAGGCATTACCAAAACCTGACAACAGAATCCAGAACCCGCCCATCCGTTCCAGGCCACCCGGCACATGTGGCTGTCCTTTTCAGGACAGCCATGTCCACTCCCTAAACCGGCAAGCCGCAGGCCAAGCCCACGCCGCTGACATAACGCAACAACTGAAAGAACTTAGGCGAAAATGATCGCCGCAAGGAATAAATACAAATCACACCACCGTTGAACCGACTTCGATATAGCAAGCCGTCAGGTAGCTGAAAGAGGTCAAAGTTTGGAATTTTTGTTTCTTTTGAATTGAATTGAATGTTAAAGTATATGTTGGGGTATATGTTGTGGTATATGTTATGGTATATGTTGTGGTATATGTTATGGTATATGTTGTGGTATATGTCATGGTATAATTTGTGGTATATGTTGTGGTATATGTTGTGGTATATGTTGTGGTACATGTTGTGGTACATGTTGTGGTATATGTATGTTGTGGTATATGTCGTGGTATATGTCGTGGTATATGTCATGGTATATGTTATGGTAAATGTTTGTGGTATATGTTGTGATTTATGTTGTGGGATATGTTGTGGTATATGTTATATATGTTGTAGTATATGTTGTGGTATATGTTATAGTATTTGTTGTGGTATATGTCATGGTATAATTTGTGGTATATGTTGTGGTATATGTTGTGGTATATGTTATGGTTCATGTTGTGGTATATGTTGTGTTATATGTTATGGTATATTTATTTTGTTCCTTTTTAATGTTCTGCTTAAATGTGTTGGTTGTCAGATACGTGTTTGATGATTTCATAGTCTATTTATCAGTTTTCGTTTTGCTTGTTGAAAAACATATTGGTTAAAAAATGTGCTAATTTCATCTGTCAAGTTTTCTTGTCAATTCAAAGCTGATTTATATTTAGAACATGGTGTAATTATGTGACTAATTAACCACATTTAAATTCATAAGCAGTCTGAAAAATTATCAGAAATTTACATTTTAATAATTTCTTTGCTGTTGCTTAACCATAGGTTGTAAAGCTGTTTAATCTTTGTATTGCATTGCCATCCTTCTTTTGACCTCTCTTGCTGTTTATTATGGGGTCCTAGATATTCACAGTTTGTGCTAATTTGTTCATCCTTTTAAAAAAAAAAATTATCTAAGATATTAACCACAAATTGTGAAGAACACTTTAAACAGACAATAATTAGAAATTGGGGAGACAAGTATAGATAGACCTCAACCCAAAAATAGGTGATCAGTGTCTTCTGTGTGAGTTTATCAACTGTCCTTGACATATGTGGTTGATCTATGTGACCTTCCTGTTTTAGACGAGCCTTACAAGAGAACAGAGAGAGATTAAAGGGGTCAACAGTGCTCGAGGTCGCAGCCGGTCTAGGCATACTCAGCCACTTTGCTGCCCAGGCTGGTGCTTCAGCAGGTGTGTGCTCAATCCGACTATTTTTATACTAACTGATTCTTTCAGTCCCAAACAGTATGTGTCATGTGTGGTTTGGAATTCTATATTTGGTAAGAGATGTTAAAGAAATCTGGCTTCCCTTCCCTGTCTACATTTCTTCAGTTTCTTCACTTTGTGTGACATGCTTACCCACTCAGGCAGAATTGTAGCCCTTAAAACATCTAGTATTTATTATTTATTGGACAAAGGATGTTGAAGAGCAGGGCTGTTCAACTATTCGTAGGCCGTATCTGGCCCCCTGAGAGCCTAGAAATGGTCTTTGGATTTGTGCCAGCTGAATTGTATTAATGATCTTTCTACACCGGGGGTCAGGCCTCTGGCCTGTGGCATTCCCCATTTTCAATGTTTTTGGCTCCTGAGTAAACTTAGTTGAATAGCCCTGACGCAGAGTCTTGACTTCCGACTCGACACCGGAATACCATCCCTGCAAGGGTTGTATTGCAGAGCTCTCCCTCCTCTCTCTTAGCTTAGAAATTGCAGGGGTGTCTGAGGTCAGTACTACAACTTCACTTCTGCAGAGAGATGAATAAACTGTAACAGGCTCAGTGAAGGACTCACATCACAACACTAAATTCATTACTATAAGGGCTCTGTCCTCATCTTCAGCAGCTAGTGCAGTTCCAATACTAGTGGTACCAATTGCAGTTTTAAATATGTCAGTGTTGCCCTTTCTCGTGGTGTAGAATGTTGGCCGCATTCTCTGGCTGCTCCCAGGTGCACTATTCTTTTCAGAGTCGACTGTAATGATGTATTCGTACTTCCACACTGTATAAACTGTGATTAGATCATGATTAATCTCATACAGACTGGCCAAAAACTTCGCTTGGATTTGATGTTTCCTTCACAGATTTGAAGTGTTTCATCATCAAATCACTGCAACCTAGTGTCCAGAGGGCTAACAAAGAGTAAAGCTTACAACATGTCTGTTCTTTTGTAAGGATGCCTGTGCTGGACAATGAAATGATGGGGAATCTAGAGCCACTGAATTGTGGTTTATGTAAAGAGGAAATGAGCAAGCTGATGGGCTTGCAGGTTAGGCTTCTGTGAAGAGCAGATGAGCCATGGACAAGGCTGATATACTGAGTACTTTTAGAGAAGGAAGAAATTTTTTAGATCCAGGGGACTGTGATTATGCAGCCATCACCAGACTGCAAGAACAGCAAGTTAAAAGGGGTGTGGCCAGACAAGAGCATTCTGCAGAAAGCCAAAGAAGAATCAGATACCAACAACCTGGAAGGCTAACTTGGTAAACACATGCCCGCAGAAGTTGGATGTGTTGGCCGAAAGGTGCACATATCGCAGCCATGCTGTAAACAGACACAACGCAATTACATCTTTGGATGAATGCAGAAGAAGAAGAAGAAGATACCAACATAGAACACCACGAAGAAAAGAAGAAAAAGATAGAATTGATATTGTCAGCCACTGCACACTGCAGGATTTACTAAGGAGGGGATTCGAGCACTTATGGACTAAATTGTTTGATATGCAATAATGATAATCTGTTGACTAACTAAGTGATGTGAAGAATGTTCTTCTTTTAATTTTACTTGCCAGCAGTTTCCAGATGAGAAGGTCACAGGTTGGGGTTAAAGGTTGTGCAGTATATCTTCTTCTTCTTGGTGCTCACCGGCTGTAAACTGCGACAGAGAGAAAGTTCTGGTCGTTCATCCACCTCTGGACTATAGACTTGTTTCCAAAACCTGAGTGTTGCAAGCGCATTCATTTCACAGATCTGACCTATTTGAATGCAGACTGTTGGTTATTTGCCTCTCAGGTAGATGTGCTGCGACTTCAAAGGAAACCGCCCAGTTAGTTGACTCTTACATCATGCTCCTAGAGAGGCAGTGGGTTTGTTTCTGTTTTCTCCACAATGGGAGCCGAGGAACCCACAGTGGTAGCTGCAGTCTAGTTTGTCCATTTTTACATACAGCTTGCTTTCTACCCAGATTCTAACTGGAAACATCTGGTGTCTGCCTACTGTGTGAAGATGCATATTAGCAGTACAAATTCACTTGAATAGGGTTGAAGAATGTAGGTGTGGTGCGCAGAGGAGAAAACACATGCTGTGGTTGTAAGATCTGAAGTTGTTACACAGTCATCAACACAACCTTAACTCTTTTCAGTCCTAGGGGATTCTCGCAGCATGTACCCAAAGGAATGAATGACCACTGGAAAAATGTTATGAATGCATAACATTCATGAGGGCAAAATTCACAGCAGAAGTAGCCAGAATGGAAGCCAGATTTCTTCAGTGTGCTGTGATATGTAATAAAATGGGGTTGAAAACATTATGCTATAGCTTGAATTCATGTGGAAAGGTCTGTTAAACATCACACATTATGCTATAGCTTGAATGGGGGTTAGGGTCAAGGCAAATACAATTTATGGGATGTATACACAGATGAGTAGCCGCCATGATGTAGCGGCTAGATGCTTGTCTGTAGATCCAAAGGTCGAGGGTTTAAGTCCTAATTAAACCAGACCTTTTTTCTTTCTTTTTTAAAAATGACCGTGGCTTCCTGATCAACCTAGCCTTGAGTGGGTACAAGGTACGTTACCTTGGAAGTAAAGGTGGCCGGCGTGATGTTGACCACATCACACACTGAGTGCTGATTAATCTACAGAAGGTAGGTCCAGCCCTAGCCCTACATGCCCAATAGACCTAAAAGCACAGAAAAGTTTCCTTTCCTCTTAGTGGTTATTTTATATTTTACACTTAAGCAATCAGGTAAAGAAGAGGTAGAAATAACAGTTAAGGACGTAACAGTGGTGAACAAATCACTGCGACTATTTTGGAATTTGCGGAAACTGAATGTATTGGGCTAAAAGGCACCAATATCACAGCACAACACAACAATATTCAACCTAGAAGGGAAAACATAAGCAGAATTTTAATCGGGTTGTGACAGGTACTTTTAGCATGAATGCTCTTAGTTGGCTACTAAAGAAAGAAACTGAGCACTTTTGAGAATGTCCTGAGTGCAGTGATTTCACTGCTGGATTCTTTCCTTTGTTAAGTGATTCCTTTATTCATTGACTGTATTTTATGCTGTTAGAATTAAAACCATTTTTACTTGTCTGTCTGACCAGTCTATGCCATTGAACCAAGTGGTCTGGCATCATTAGCTCAAAGAGTTACCAAGGAGAATGGTCTGGATTCGATCATCACAGTTCTACACAGCCAGCCTGAGGTATCATATGTCCTTTTACGAGTTCATGCTCATCTACTGTATTTTGTAGTACTTCTGTTTTTATGATTTCATTTTTTTTAAATAATGTGTCTTTAACGCCATCATCTGCGATACTTCTGAAAAGTGATTTTGTAGATTCTTGGCCATTTTGGGGTATTGTATATTCATGTGGTGTCCTGATGAAGGCTGTCTAGCCGAAACATCTATGTGTTTTGTGTGCCTGTGATAATATGAAGCTAACTAGCTGTGCCTTTCGTCACTCTGTACAACAGATAAGTTGACCCTTGCGACTGAAGGGAGACTGATAGTGGTACGGGATGCTGGGCAAGAACCAGGTGCACATTGTTTGAGACTGATTATCTCTTTCTGTCACAACCAACGCACCAAGTGTCATCAGCTATTGTCCATGTTTACCAAGAAACCAACAATGTGATCTGATGTTTATCCTCCACATGCTGCAGAAGACCTGGCTAATTATTTTAATGCCCCAGCTAGTACGGGAATCGCTGCGGCCTTGGTGGCTAGATGCCCGCCTGTGGATCGGAAGGTCGTGGGTTCACATCCTGACAGAGCGTGACATTTTTTTTTCAAAAATGACCCTGACTCCCAGGTCGACCTTGCCTTGAGTGGGTAGCAGGTGCAGTCCTGGGAAGTAAAGGCGGCTGGCATGATGCTGACCGCATCATCCACCAAGTACCAACTGGTCTATAAATATAAAGGTCTAGCCCTATATGCCCAATACGCATAAAGGTGTAGGAAAGTGACCTTTACTTTACTTACCCAGCTAGTACAGTTGAACTCCAATATTTGTTCACGCTAATATTCATTCCCTGCGATTTTGACAGCAGATATAATTGTTTTCTATGATCTTGTTGATTTGTCTGCTGTGTTTGCCATCTTGCAGACTGCTGAGGTTCCAGTCAAGGTGGATGCAATCATTTGTGCCTGGATGGTATGTGTTGGACTTGTTATATGCCTTACAGTAGCTTCTCATGGTGGATTTCTTCTTCTTCTTCTTCTTCTCCGTTTTTCAGCTTAGGGTGGGGGGAGGGGGTTAGATATAATTAGTTAGTTAGTTAATCTAAAGATTATCCTACAAGTCCATAAGTGCGCTGATCCCATCTTCAGGATATCCCCCAGCATGTAGCGAATGATAACATGACCATGTCTGTTCTGGTTTACTATTCTTCTTTAGCTACCTGTGTAATGTTCATGTTTGGCGACACCTCTTTTGACCTGGGGTTCTTGTAATCTTTTGAGTATTGCTGATTCAAGGTGGTCTTACGAATCATCTTCTCGTTCTGCCTCCTTTAGAGCATTGAGAATGTAGACCAGGTCCATTGCCTTTACCTACTGTGGCCCTACCAGCTAGCCAATCTGCTCATTCATTCCCTCTTACACCAGAGAGTCCGGTACAAAAATAAATCTAATTCCTTTCAGATGAGATTTCCTCAGCGACTCCAACCATTTTCTTTTGAATTCATCCTGTCTCTATATTTTTTAGCATGGCAAAACTGCTGTGTCTCTAGCTACATCATTGCTTTGGTTACCACCATCACCTCCATAGTCAAACTACTTGTAGTCGAAGCAAAAACCCCGCTGTTTTGTTTTACAGTTTCTTCTTGAACCAGAACCGTGAAAATCCCAGGAACTGTGTACGTGTCGAACAACGGATCTGTCAGTGTCAATAACTGCACCTCCGTCAGCAGAATTTTCAAGAATTAAGGCTTGAACTTCTGCCTCAACCACCAACGGGCCTTGTTGTCTGCAATCTCTACTCAGTTTTATGAAGACTGAAAAGGATATACCCCACTCTGCTGGCACTCGTATCCATCCCTCACCAGGTTCTATGTTCCTAATTGAACAAACCTGTTTAATAATGTCCTCAGCCTGACCCACCCAGGATTTTCCTCTTTTCAACCTGCTACCCTTTCTTCCTGAGAACCTCACTATGCAATGTATGGTGTGTGTGAGCACTGATATGTGCATGCCCTGCAGAACACTGTTCTCACTTCCATGGTAGGAAGATCAAGTAGGTAAGGCATCAGTCTGCATGTTGTATTTTTGTGTGCATCCAAGTATGGTGTGCATGGCCTCATTCTGATCTGATATGGTCTGTCTGTCTGTGTACGGCTAAGAGTCAGAATGGCCAGAGAAAGGATCATACCCTGGTATAAGAAAAATAGGTGACGTTGCTTGCAGTTTGTCGCAGCCATAATCCTCGGCGCCATCAAACCTCCCAATTCCTTCATTACCACGTGGTTGACAAGCTCATAAAAAGAAAGTCTATGGTCAAAACACACTCCTAAATACTTCATTAAATGAGTTCTCTCCATAATCTCCGAACACAGACTCACAGTTGGTGTGTTTAAAATATGGTTTTTTTTTAAAGAAAACCCTGTCACCGTAGACTTTGACATATTTATGATATATCTATAATAATAAAAATGTGAATTTTCCGAGTTTGTTTACTATAGACTCGGAAACTACTGAACCGATTGCTTTCAAATTTTCACACAACGTTGCCTTTGACTCAAAAGTGATTTTTTTGTCAGAAAATCGCACAAACCATGAATAACGTAGCTCCAGCAACAGTCAAATCATTATTTGTTTCGTTGCCGGCCCGGATTTGTTTTTAGTTGATTGGCCATTTTTTAACTTTGCATTAATATATAATTTCATTTCCATAATTTGCTTGAGTGTTTGGTAGCGTACTTGTAACTATTCTGCCTGTCATGCGGATGACCCGCGTTTGATTCCCCACTAGGTGATATCATTTTTTTTTAGCCCTTAACTTGGCGGCTGGCACGTTGTGTTGTGGTTTATGGCTAGGCTGTGATATCTACGCCTTTTTTTCGGTTTTGGGGTTTACAGCTCAGCTGCCATATCTGACTTAAACTCTTCAGTCTTCGGTAGTATAGTTGTAAGTATTCCATCCTTCACACGGGTGACCGGTGTTAGATTCCCCGCTGGGTGATAATTGTTCTTTTTCCCTTAAAAGGGTGGTTGCCACGTTGTGTAGAGGTTTACAACTAGGCTGCGATATCTGCGCCTTTCGCCCAAAGACATCCGATTTCAGTTAAGTTCCAATTAGCCTCCCCGCGTCGCTTCTCGATCAAAAACTATTCGCCGATGACAGAAACTGTTAACTAAGACGGCTTACAGTCCAGTTTAGTTTGGGTGGACACGGATGTTAAGGTCAGTTAAAAATCGTTTCTTAGGAGAGGGAGAGATGACGGGTGCGGGGTATTTTTCTCCGCTTTTCGTGAGTATAGTGTACTTTTTACTGTGGGTTCCATCACTGGTTATGTGATTAGGTTTTTTTTTTCTATGTCAGGGGCAAAATTAAACTAAATAGCCCGTGGCGACAGCATGCGGCACTAACTCCTCTTTTCTACACAGACCTACACAGACTGTAGTGACAGTTTTTGTTGTTGTTGTTGTGGTGGTGGTAGTGGTTGCAGTAGTACTGGTACTGGATGGGTGATGTGGTAGCTGTTACACTAGCCACATTTACTTCTCAGTACAAATTAATGCTACCTATTTAAGTCTGGGTGGACACGGATGCCAAGCTCAATTTAGTTACAATATTTCGTCACATGGTGACTTTCCCATCCTTTAGAGAGGATGATATGATTGCTGGGGGGGGGGGGGGGGAAGGGAAATCATACCAGACACTGTTAACTGAGACAGCTTAAAATATTATTTTAAAGTTCTCATTCCTTAACTATTTCTGTTTTAATAATTTCGCCAGGTGATGATTTTTCAACCATCCTTTGGAGAGGAGGATATGATTAATGTGTGTGTGTGTGTGTGTGTGGGGGGGGGGGGGGGGGGGTTAATACCAGACACTGTTAACTGAGAGAGCTTAAAACATTATTTCAAAGTTCTCATTTCTTAACTATTTCTATTTTAATAATTTCGCCATGAATGATTTTTCAAACCTTCAGAGAGGGAGATATGACTTCGCCAGGTGATGATTTTTCAATCCTTCGGAGAGGGAGATATGATGGGGGGTGGGGGGGGGGGGGGCAGGGGTTATGCCAGACACAGTTAGCTGAGAGAGCTTAAAATATTATTTTAAAGTTCTCATTTCATATCTATTTCTATTTTAATGATTTTTCAATCCTTCGGAAAGGGAGATATGACTGGGTTCAGGGGAGAGAAGGTGGGGGGGGGGGGGGGGATATGACAGACACTGTTAGCTGAGAGCTATTTTCTTTCCCACAGCAGTGCGTGGCCGGGTACAGCTAGTTATATATATGGATTTTAATTAGGCTGTGCCAGTCAACGACTAAGCTGCAGTATTGATCCCTTTTGCAGGGTCGTCTGAATTCTTTGTGCATTTGTTGACTGGGTTATTCTTCCTAGGTTTTGGTGGATGTGAGAAGCAAAGTTAAGGCTCCCTTTGTGGCTTCCAGTGGCCCCAATTCGAAAGAGGAGAGAGAGGAGGGTGGAGAATAGACCCACTGCCCTCTAACAAGCATATCTTAAAAGGTTACAAATGTGTTGAGGGGAAAGACACACGCATTGCAGCCTAGCTGTAAACCACAACACAACATGCCAGCTGCCATTTTAAGGGCAAACGCAGAAGAAGATTTTCGTACCTTGAGGCATACTGGAAATATGGGACTAACCATATGCTTTCTAGAACAATCACTGAAACATTTTCTGTTTTCTTCCCCCTATGAGTTCCAGGGCCCATTGAGGAAGGAGGGGGGGGGGGGAGGGGAATAGACCTCCACTGCCCCCCCTCCCAGCAAGCATGTCTTACAATATGATAAATAAGGAATATTTCCTTCGAAGTCAGAGTGCATCACCTGAGAGATGAGGAACCAATAGTCTGCTCACACATAAGCCAGATCTGTAAAATGGTTGTGCATGCAGAACTCAAGTTCTGAAACAAGACCAAACTCAAGAAGTGGATGAACATACAGGTAACATTTTCACACTGTATAGCTTTACCTTGGATAGTCTACTTATTTTGTGTGCTTAAACTTTCATTGTGTTCTGAAAAATAGCTGGTTGTAACTTACTGTTGAACATCTAATTTCCTGGTGTGCATTCTTCTCTCTGATAGGGCTACAACTTATTGTGTGAATCCAGTCTTCCATCTCTGCTGACTGCTAGAGACCGCTTCCTGAAACAGGTAATGTTCCATGGCAGAGTAAAATGTGCCTTTTGTGGCCAGGTAGTCAGCCTGCATCATGCCTACTGACACTCACACACGCATTAGTATGTTTTATAAATGATTAATTTATGAGTTATGTTCCTCCCTGGAACTCTATACTCAGATAGCCTTGTCAACATATACATCAGTCCAGTGGCTAATAGTGCCAGTCCTGTCTCGTTTTTATAGTGCTAGTACTGTCTGGTTTTTATAGTGCCAGTCCTGTCTGGTTCTAACAGTACCAGTTCTGTCTGGTTCTAACAGTGCCAATCCTGTCTCATTCTAACAGTGCCAATCCTGTCTCATTCTAACAGTGCCAGTCCTGTCTCATTCTAACAGTGCCAGTCCTGTCTCATTCTAACAGTGCCAGTCCTGTCTCATTCTAACAGTGCCAGTCCTGTCTCATTCTAACAGTGCCAGTCCTGTCTCATTCTAACAGTGCCAGTCCTGTCTCATTCTAACAGTGCCAGTCCTGTCTCATTCTAACAGTGCCAGTCCTGTCTCATTCTAACAGTGCCAGTCCTGTCTCATTCTAACAGTGCCAGTCCTGTCTCATTCTAACAGTGCCAGTCTTATCTGGTTCTAACAATACCAGTCCTCTTTGGTTGACAGCATCAGGGTTAATCCAGGTAAATGTTCAAGATTACAGCATTCAGGACAAACCCATGTCAGCTCCCTCTCTCTTCTCAACAGCCAGTGATACACACACTGATAATATCCATTGTCTTCCTGTAAAATGGTGATGATTAGGCATGGCAGAATGTTAGGCTTCAAAGTTATTTTTAAATAATGTTTAGCTGTACTGTTTCAGACATATCACTGGGTCTGGCTTTAGGCCAAAATGGAGGAAAGGCTTGGCAGAATGTTAAGCTTGAAAGTTATTTTTGCTTCTAACAGCGCTTTGCTAATGCAGTTTCCACATATGGTTGGTAAATGGCCACTGAGTTTAGTGCTTGGTGCAGCCCTGTGAGCTGCATTTTTCATGTGGAATGCTTTCATTTGTGCAGCGAGTGTGTTGTGGTATTCAGTATGGGCAGTAGCCGGTTTACGTGTGAGCTGGGGAAATGCCTTGTGTAATAATTCTACGTGGGTATAGCCAGCTTATCATGCCCGACTACTTCCATCGACGACAAACTACATTTCTGGCAACTTTCGGCTTTGGTGCCACTAGCAGGTGTCATATACATTTACTAAAATAAAGTAAAGGACCCTTTTCCACATCTTTAGGCATATAGGGCATATAGGGCTAGACCTATATTTTTATAGACCAATCGACACAAGGTAGGTGATGTGGTCAGCATCACGCTGGCCGCCTTAACTTCCCAAGACTGCACTCAGTATTAACTCAAGGCTGGGTTGACCTGGGAGTCAAGGTCATTTTTGAGAAAAAAAAAGTCAGGTTCCGCAGGCACCACCATGGCATCATTCTCTCTAGGTACAGATTTTCCGTTACTTCCATTTTACTTCTCACCTCGCCCCAACCTCATTCCCTGGGCCAGAGATTGACTTCTCCTATGTCTGGTAACACCAAAGCGAACATATACCAAGGTACCACTGCTAATGTTGTACGTTAATTTGTTATGTTTTGACACATACTATGCTTCCTTATCAAACTTGGGTTTGTATTGTTACTATTAAAAGAATCCTTTTTGTAGCTTGGATTCCTTTTGCTTTCCCTGTTTTACTGTTCCCTGGGTTAAACATGAGTTTATTTTGTTATTGTTGGTTTTGTCATATTTGTCAAATGTTGAATTTACCAGAAATCTTGTTTGTTAATATATTTCAGGATGGAGTGATGTACCCTTGTGCAGCTGACCTTTACCTGGCACCTTTCACTGACAATCATTTTCAGGAGAAGTAATTTTTCCTTCGTTTCTCCTCTTGTTATTTTTATTTTTTAAAGAAGTTTAAAAAATATTACAAGACTTCCCATGTGGGTTCCGGGGCCCTGTTGTGGGGAAAACTAGAATAGACTCACTGCCTGCTGCATGTCATATGAGTTGACTAACTGGTGTCTTCCTGTGAAGTTAGAGTGCATTTGCCTGATTGGCAAAGACCCAACAGTTTGCATGCATATAAGGCAGATCTGTAAAACAGCTGTGCACGCAGCACTCAGGTTCTGGAACAACACTAGAGTCTTGAGTTAAACCAAGGACCAGAACTTTCCCCCGGAGTTTACAAAAAAGAAGAAGAAATAACAAGACAACTTATGACCGACCCCCCCTTCCCCCCAAAAAAATAAAGATGTTCAATCTTCGTTACATAAATAACTGAATAATCCTTCTTCAGTCCTTCTGCACTCAATCTTTAACTCTGTGGTAAAGTATGTTTTCTTATTTTCAGTCATGGGTAAATTTTTAAAGAGGACTCTGAAATGTTTTGTCGAACCTCTTCTGCTATGTATCTTTATAACATTGAATGCAAAAGGACATTCGTTTAATTAAAACAGAAATGTGAGGGGAGAAGAATGTGTTTTAGATTTTCAATTCACCTTGTACGTTATATACGTTATATATGCTTAAGCAAGTTACATCACTCTATTCAGATGGGACACTTGGAAACAGATGAAGCAGATATACGGAGTGTCCATGGAGAGTATGGTTGCTGCAGCTGAAGGTTCTTTGACAGGTAAAGCTTGAAAGATTCTCAGTTGTTTAAAGGACCCTTTTCCCTGCCTTTAGCTAAATCAGGCATATAGGGCTAGACCTCTATTTTATACACCAGTCAGCACTCAGTGGCTGGTGTGGTCAACATCACACCAGCCATGAAGTTGTTTACCTGTTGTGGAATAAATAAATAAATAATGACGGCACGTACAATACGTTGTACAGTTTATGTCTTTGCATATATAGCTGATGAAGCAAATCATTGTCCACCATTCTATTTTAGTCCACAGACAGCCATGAAGTTGTTTACCTGTTGTGAAATAAATAAATAATGACGGCACGTACAATACGTTGTACAGTTTATGGCTTTGCATATGTGGCTGAAAAAGCAAATCATTGTCCACCATTCTATTTTAGTCCACACTGAAATACCAGAGCACTAGTTTATAGATGTTGATTTTGATCTTTGTCTACCATTTTATGTTTAATCAACTCTTAAAGATTAGATCAAGAGTTTATTAATGTTCAATCTAATTATTGTTCACGTTTCTGTGTTTAGTCCAGACTGAAAGACTACAGCTAGAGGTTGAATCAGTGTTGGCCAATGCCTGCCAGGTGTGTCACTTTGACATGAAAAGCATAACATTGCAGGATGCAGAAATGATTAAGGTAAGGTGTTGTTGTGATGTTCTGCATTTCACTGTATGGGTTCCAGGGCCCTATGTTGGGGAGGGGTGTTAAGAATGTCATTAAAGGTAACTAATTATAAGGGTTTCTTCAAAGTTGGAATTCATCAGTAAACTTCAGCTGTGTTGGAATTCATCAGTAAACTTCAGTTGTGTTGGAATTCATCAGTAAACTTCAGTGGGAAGTTATGTTTTTTTTTAAATCCACCTATGGAATTCAGTCTTGGTCTAGAGTTTTGCATGCACATCCATTTTACAGATCTAGCTTATTTGGTTGCAGACTGTTGGTTCCTTACCTCTCAGACAAATACACTTTGAAGGAAACACCCCAAACTAGGAGACTTTTAAAAGCTGACCTATCATACATTGTATCTATCTGTCAGTACATCCGGGAATCGAATCTGTTACCTCCAAATAGTGCATGTGCTTCACTGTAGAAAGAAGTGTATTAAAAACATGACCTAGGCACCTTTCTAGTGTCTTTTTCATTGTCCATGTTTGGCACTGATAGCATAAACTAGGTATGAAGCTTTACCCTCGGAAGATTACTTTTAGAGTCATTAATCATTGTAACAGCGTATATTTTGTTACAGGCAGATTTCAACTTCAGATGTTACAGCCATAACATTATGCATGGATTTGCCACGTGGTTCACTGTATCTTTCCCTGGCAGTGTTGTTCTTGATACCTCCCCGTACGCTCTGTGAGTGCCATCTATGCCTTCTGCATTTGTAAGCTAAGTTTAAATTGTACAAAAGAAGGACTGGTGAGTTAGCCAAGCTGTTTGAAGAGAATTATGGGCCCCTGGGTAAACCAGTGTGCTGGGGCCCCTGGGGGAATCAGTTTGCTATGACCCTGGGTAAACCAGTGTGCTGGGGGCCTTGGGTAAATCAGTGTGCTGGGGGTCTTTGGTAAATCAGTGTGCCGGGGGTCTTTGGGGAATCAGTGTGCTGGGGGCACCTGGGTAAATCAGTGTGCTAGGGGCCTTGGGTAAATCAGTGTGCTGGGGGTCTTTGGTAAATCAGTGTGCTGGGGGCACCTGGGTAAATCAGTGTGCTAGGGGCCTTGGGTAAATCAGTGTGCTGGGGGTCTTTGGTAAATCAGTGTGCTGGGGCACCTGGGTAAATCAGCTTGCTGGGGGCCTTTGGTAAATCAGTTCACTGGTTTTTTGGGTAAATCTATGTGCTGGGGGCACCTGGGTGAATCAGTTTGCTGGGGGCCTTTTGTAAATCAGTTTGCTGGGGGCCTTTGGTTAATCAGTTTGCTGGGGGCTTTTGGTAAATCAGTTTGCTGGGGGCCTTTGGTTAATCAGTTTGCTGGGGGGCCTTTGGTAAATCAATGTACTAAGGGCCCCTGTGTGGTGTCACTTCCTTGTGTGATGTTCACTGACTTGTGTGGTGTCATTTGTGTGGTGAATTTGTGCTTAATGTGCAAGACTCGTCTAGTCTGGTAACCTGTCTGATTATCTTGGTCTCTGACAGTTATATTGTGAATATGTAACACAAGTTTAAACTCACAGTGCAGCACCTTCTGCAATAAATTTAGCTCTCAGTACAGTATCTTCTGTGAGTTTACAATTAGTTCTCGCTACAATACTTCTCACATTAACTTTAGCTGCCTCTAGAGTGTACTGTCCGTCAGAATACCTTTAGCTCTCACTACAGTACCATTTATCAGACTACCTTCAGCTCTCACTACAGTACCATTTATCAGACTACCTTCAGCTCTCATTTCAATACCATTTATCAGACTACCTTCAGCTCTCACTACATTACCATTTATCAGACTACCTTCAGCTCTTGCTTCACTACTTTCTCTCAGATTAAATTTAACTCCTACCACAGTACTTTTTGTCAGAGGACCCCTGGCTGTTACCACCGTACTTCTTGTTTGAGTACCCTGGCTGTTGTCACAGTACTTGTTGTCAGATTACCCCTGGCTGTTGTCACGGTACTTGTTGTTAGAGTACCCCTAGCTGTTGTAACAGTACATGTTGTCAAATGACCCCTGGCTGTTGTAACAGTACATGTTGTCAAATGAACCCTGGCTGTTGTCACAGTACTTGTCAAATGACCCCTAGCTGTTGTCACAGTACTTGTTGTCAAACGACCCCTGGCTGTTGTCACAGTACTTGTCGAATTACCCCTAGCTGTTGTCACAGTACTTGTCAAATGACCTCTGGCTGTTGTCACAGTACTTGTTGTCAAATGACCCCTTGCTGTTGTCGCTGTACTTTGTCCTACTACCATTCTTTGCCTTTACCCTTCCCACAGGAAGACTCACTGGGGTCAGACAGGGATGTACCTGAAAACTCCCATCACTGTGAAGCAGGGTTCAGAAATAAGAGGAGTCTTCAAGATGTATCCATCAGGCGAGGACCGCAAGTGTTGGAACATTGAGATAGAGTTCCAGCTCAATCGGGACAAAAAGTACACTCAGCATTGGCAGTGCTCTTAGCAGAAAACCAGAAACAGCAGACATTTAGTTTCTTTCAGTTTTATAGTTAAAGATTCTTCTTTGTCATGACCAAACCTGATCGTCATTTAATATATTTTGATGTTTTTTGTTGTTTTAGTATCCAGAAGCCATGAGTTGTTAACCCTTAGGCTCGGTATTATGGATATCGCAACCTTTCGGCCTTGATTTCATTGTAAATACCGTTAATCTGGAAGAAAATGTGGCTTTTCTGCCCACCCCTGGGAGTGAACCTGGACCACAATGAGTTCGTCACCAGGTCACCGCGCAATCCGGTTTAGCCAACTACTCTAGAGAGCCGAGTTAATATTTTGATAAAATTAGTGTTGCTTAACTAAGTTTTAAGTTAGTTGTGAGTACACAAGGGGCAGGAATAGGTCGCTTGGAATACACACAACAGCGGTTTGCATCAGGTCATTATCACATTAGGAAGATTTATGGTTTCTACAACATCGTGCCACAAGGGTAGTAAAGTGCTTGTTCTACTTCTAACTCAAGCCTGAATCCGAAGAATCTCAGGGCAGTGCACGCACTCATAACTCTGACACACTAGGAAGAGAATGTAGAACGTGGTTTAACGGTATGGGAGAATTAGAGGTGCAACAACTGATAGATGAAAACACTGGGCTAGATGCTGCAGCAGTGTACACCAAAGGTTCTATTCATCGTGGTGACAGATCTGGCTGGGGATTTTCAGCTAGAATGCAGTGAAAGATTGTGGCTGAACAAAATATTTGTTTTGTTTTTTGTTTTGTTATCGACAACTTTTAAGCATGAGGAGGTGGAGACAGTAACTGGAGCTCTGAGGTGGATAGCAGAAAATATAGTAACCAGAGGAATTATAGCGATTGATTCTCAGTTGAGACTGCAGAAGATTGAAATGGACAATGAGGCATGAGTTGATATCCTGCAACATTACAGGGACTGTCAGAGATGTGCAGGAGTTGCAAGGAAATGAAAGAGCAGATTTTCTGGCTACAAAAGCAATAGCTACAGGAACATTCGTACTGGACAAGGGAGACCTTCTGAAGACCATTTAGGAATTAATGCTGATAGAAAGCTTGAAGTTAAATGGAAAAACATGTGTAAGAATGTGTGAATGAGGAATTATGTGTGGATCTGGCACAGAGGGACGAATGAAAAGAAGAGAACTACTTGTTTATAATCAATGTTCTTCGGGAAAAATTACACCTTAAGACATTTGCCACAGGAGACGGAACACCTATGGGTATGCACAATGGACTATGCTGACGATGATTAAATCAGTAATCAAGTTGCTTATCCCATACATAATGCCGAACCAACTCCAGAATTATTTGGTTGTTTGTGATTTCACTAAGCAGTTTTACATTCAGTAATTTTCCTTGCTTTTGAACATTCAGCTCTTGATACTGCTGTGGATACAAGGAGGTCTGCTGCCAAATCGCAGCTGGGATCAAACCTGGCACCTCAGAGGATATGAATTGTGTTTGCAACACACCTAAGCCACAGATACCGACTGGTGTTGCTTATGTTATTGTTTGTTTCTTGGATGCATGAGCTTTTTTTTTTTACATAAATTATCACCTGCTTTTCATGCCTTCATTCCCACAAAGTGCTAATTTCACTTTTTAACTTCTGCTGTTAAGTCGTATAAGTTTTGATTGCCATTGAGATTGATAGGAAGTGAGTGGATTCTGGGGCAGCATACTCTAGAAGATCTCTCTTACTTGGAAACCTTTCCTCACTTTTGTCAAGTCGTCATCTTTGCTATCAATTCCATATTTTGTCATTTTTCGTCTTTTTCATTCACAATATTCTGCAAATATTTCCTTAAAATAAAGTTAAGAAATCTCAGTGTTTTGATTGACTGAAGAATTATTAACGACCTAATTTGCATACACAGCCACAGAAAAGATGTTGTTCTGAAAATGTTTTCTTTAATTTGACCGCAAGGATTTTCCCAAGACAGTTAATGCTGTTTAACCTCTGCCTTACTTCAGAGATATAAAAAATGCACAAGAGATATACATTAAACAAGATATTTCATTAATGAGTATTTTACGGAGACTAATTATTTTGTTTACAGAACATTAGTTGTTGTGTGTCCACTTGTGTGCATGACTTAAACATGTGAAAGTTTGCATGAATTTGGAATTAACTGTTGGTACAGCAAGAAAGGACCATTAAGAGGAAATCTAAGTAAAGGATTCTTTTTCACTGCATTGGGTCAATGCATAAAAGTGCCACACAGCCAAGAAAGTATCAGTAATATAACCTGAGTAATGACATCATTAATTTGAAGTCAGATAATTATGACGTTATTCTGTACATACATTTCCATGAGATATAATTTAATTGTTTAATTTAATTGTGACTTACATAACAGGAAATTCGCATCTACAGAGGTAACTGAACATGTCTACAGTCAAGGTAATAGGGGATATACACCTACACAGGTGATTTAATAAAAAGCACATCTCCAGATGAGGTAATTTGAAATACACACCTGCAAAGGCGATTGGAAAATAAACCAGACAGGTAATAAGAAATGCACATCGGCAAACAAGGTAACAGAAAGTATTTGATTGTTGACAAACTGTTTTCATTTTTCACACTGTGAGAAATAAATTCATATGTTACAGCAAATTTAAGGTATGCAAATATTTCTAACCTCAAAGCAATTGACTTGTACATAAACATTGTATTAACATTCAACATTTGTTGAGCATTGAATAAGTAAACATCTACAACACTTGTAACACAATGGTTAAGTTATCCAACAATCATAAAGCTAACTACAACAAGTACCACAGTTAAGTTATCCAACAATCATAAAGCCAACAACACTTATAACACCATGGTTAAGTTATCCAACATTCATAAAGCTAACTACAACAAGTTAACCACAGTTAATTTATCCAGTCATAAAGCCAACAACACTTGTAACACCATGGTTAAGTTATCCAACATTCATAAAGCTAACTACAACAAGTTAACCACAGTTCAGTAATCCAACAATCATAAAGCCAACAACACTTGTAACACCACAGTAAAATTATCCAAAAATCATGAAGCTAACTACAACAAGTGTTAACCACAGTTAAGTTATCCAACAATCATAAAGCTAACTGCAACAATTGTTACACCCCATTGAGTTGTCGAACGATCATAAAACCAAATATAACAATTGTAACAACACAGTTAAGTTATCTAACAATTATAAAGCATACAAAAACAATTGTAACACCACAGTTAAATTGTCCAACAATCATAATAAAGCTAACTACAACAGTTGACTTGTACAGTAACAAACATTAACATGTTTCATAAACTTTGGCCTTTTCTCGGATTTCATTAAGGTACTGGTCCATGAGATCAGTAAGTCCACCAATTTTGTTGTGGAGTGTAGTCAGCCGTTGCTCGCCCCGGTCAAGGCTGTCTTGTAAACCTGCGGTGGAGAGAAGACATTCAGAACATGTATAAAATCTTGAGCATGACAATTACTGCACTTCAAACAAGCTGACATGTTCTCAGTATTGTAGATGATTTTCTAACTGAACAGAAAATGTACTTTCTCAATATCCTACCACAAATAGGGGAAATCCACAGGTCATGGGACAGCCTAATATGTCAGGGGGTGTTAGATGAAGCATATAGTGTAGTCATTTAGCATTTCATTTGCGGTGCAGTTTTGTGCTGTGCAGTTTTCATTTATCTGTGATTCTGTTTTGTGTTTTTCACTTTTATGTGCTTCTGTTTTGTGTGCTGTGCAGTTTTTTTTAATTCTTGTTTTTGTTTTCTTAAGACTAAGTACAGTTGGGAAAATGCAGTATATGTAAGTTGTTTTTTGTTGTTGCTGTGGATGAGGATGCAGCTTTGCAATTTGTTTGTGTGAGAAACTATGTGCAATCCATAGGATAAATTGCTAATTGGGGTACTTTAGGGGTGAGGGGGAAATCATTCTATTCTAGATGTATACTGCTGGGTTCACGAATTTACAATGGGAACATTTTACACGTCAGGGTTAGGATTTATGTTATTGCTAATTATTGGTAGAGGCGTCTTTGATTTTCTGTATGGAACACAAAACATAAAGCACTCGCCTGTACGGGATAAATGCCACTAAATAGACAACTGTTGTGGAAACACTCGCCTGTACGGGATAAATGCCACTAAATAGACAACTGTTGTGGAAACACTCGCCTGTACGGGATAAATGCCACTAAATAGACAACTGTTGTGGAAACACTCGCCTGTACGGGATAAATGCCACTAAATAGACAACTGTTGTGGAAACACTCGCCTGTACGGGATAAATGCCACTAAATAGACAACTGTTGTGGAAACACTCGCCTGTACGGGATAAATGCCACTAAATAGACAACTGTTGTGGAAACACTCGCCTGTACGGGATAAATGCCACTAAATAGACAACTGTTGTGGAAACACTCGTCCCACATGATTGTTCTTCCTTGTAAACAGACTTTTGTCAATTTCAACAGTGATGTTCTCTCCGCCGATCACTGCAGGATTCAATAATAATATATTGGCACAAACCTTCCCTATGTAGTTGCTCCACTCCACAGTTGTATTCTTCGACATGCCCAGCTCTACTTGGCAAAAATGTAATGCTTGTCAACTGGTGAGACCAGTACAAAAACAGAATGATTTGTTTTTAAAGCGAGCGCGACCCTTCCAGCCATGTTCCTTGTCTTAACGGTATGTTCAGTCAACAGGTCGACTTTCCACTCCGTCATCGGTCCTGGCTTTCGGTCAGCGATAACACATAATTGTTGCCACAACGCCTGGTGCTATGTCATGCTGTTGCAGGAAAGCTGCTCTTTTTGTCAAACGCCGATGCTGCTGTTTAATGGAAAAAGAAATGTGAGAAAACCTGGCAACGCCTTGAAAGACACGCAGAAAGCCAGGAAACAAAAACACAGACAGCGGGGAAACCAGGTCTTACCACCCTCGAAAATATTGGACTTTTCCGTGACGTCATGTGTGGTCGGTTATTGGGAAAGAGCCTAGAAGAGAAGTCGTTAAGAATGCATCCTGGTAACTTCAATTGTTAAAACCGATGCAGTGATCCTTGAGACTGCATCCTTCGGCCAGTGACCCGGTGAAGCAAGTTATTTATGTATTTATCTGCCTTCCCGTTGCTCTTGTTCCATCATTCTTGCCGCTCACCACCAAGTTATCAATCTCGTTTCATCTCATTAAGTTCGAAAATACCAGGGCCAAGATAAACACCGGTTGAAGCCAAACTTTACGCTTTGCTGAGTGCATTTTACAAAAGACAGTGACGTTCATACTACAGACACCATAGCAAATATAGATAATATATCTATAACGAACGAAAGAAGCAGAAGATAATGTTCAAAGTACACTAACTTAGCAGAGACTGCACCGTAACACGTCTTCAAATTCACATCAGCCATTCTGGCATCACTGCACTACACGTGCTAGTTCTTTTAAAGTAAAAACTTACTGCGATCAGTTTCGATTATAGGTGTGTTTTAGTTTCTTTTTGCCAAGGATGTGAATCCCCTGGGCACAAGTCGCAGAAACCCCGTCCACCCGTTAGGTTGTATTATGGCTACCGACGACAGACGGGTTTTGGCTTTGAAATTACGAAACATTTTGTCCTATCTTGGGGCAGGGTTGCCATATTGGCATTTTTTATGCCAAATTCCACAAATCTGGCAAAATTGAAATTGAACTGGCATAAGATAATGAACTGGCATATTTGGGTTTTTCCTGGCATTTCTTATCAAGATGTGTTCACATTTTCTTCATGGTTCCTTTGTTAGAAACACGCAAATTTACTAAAAGCAATGTTAAAAACTTCATTTCAGTTTGACTTTGATGTGATGTCCTGGTACGGACTAACGGAGATTCGCGCCATTTCTTATTGTTTTGTCTTCCTGAACGGATCGTGACTGCTATAAACCTCTGTAATTTATGTTAATTTACTAGAATAAATGCGAGATATAAAATGAAAACCCACCACTGATACCTAGTGATTCAGATTGTTCAGAAACTACTTGAGGACAGAAAACAGTTAGGATATAGACCTAATTCTATCTGTGATAGATTTTATTACTTTTACCAATGGCCGCGTCATCCAAAAAATGGAAAGCATCTCATGAAAGCAATCGCAAGTATAATAGTAATTGGGAGAAAACATACTCATGGCTCAAAAAATCTTCAGACGGATCAGAGGCAGCATATTGTAAACTGTGTCAGTGCACTGTTGCACCAAGAATTTATAGCATTTCAAATCATGAAAAATCCGAAAAACACAGGATGAAAACTCCGTCAAAAAGCCAGTCACAGTTTATTACAACAATAACTCGTAGGCAAAGTAATGATACAGTTAAAGCAGCAGAGTTGCAACTTGCTGTAAGCATGAACTGCCATTGTGCAATACGCAGAATTGATCATTTAAGTGAAATCATAAGAGCGCATGGTCAAGGGAGTACATTGGAGTTGCATAGAACTAAATGTTTATGCTTAATAAAAAAATATTATTTCGCCTGCACTTAAGGATGACATTATTGATGATTTTCGGAACAAGAAATATGCCGTCATTATAGATGAGTCTACTGACGTTTCCACTCAAAAGTACTTGTGCATTATAGTTAGTGTTTTTTTTTTTTCAGTGACAGGAAAAATGAAATATTTACTGGATTTCTTGCTTTAATTCTCTTGCAAGTGGCTACAGGAGAAAACTTATTTAATTTGATTGATAAGGAAATCAAAAAGTGTGGTCAGAGTCTTACAAATTGCATTGGGTTTGCGTCAGATGGCGCTTCAAACATGGTCGGTTGCAAGAACTCTGTATGGTCCAGAATTAAAGATGTGTCTCCTATTTGTGAACAGCTCAGATGTATCTGCCATTCACCAGCACTCTACATTTGTAGTTCAATTGCCAAGCTGCCATCAAACATTGGTTTCTTACTGTCAGAAATACCTCAGTGGTTTCGCCATAGTGATTTAAGATGAGGAGCCTATAAAGAACTGTTTAGAGTGATGAACACATCTACGGAGTTTGAATCAGAACGAACTGCTCCTCTTCCATTAGGTGGCTTGTGCGTGGAAAGATTATGTTCAACATGTTGGTGAACTGGGAAGAATTGAAAGCTTATTTCACATGTGCTGAATTAGCAGAGACAACGTTTGACACAAAATATAAAGTAAGATTGTTAAAGGAAATGCTGTTAGACCATAATAATTATTTGTACTTTGTGTTTGCGACACCATTTGTACAAGAATTTGAAAGACTGAACAGACTTTTCAACAAATAAAAGCTGATCCAAATGAACTACACCAAGAATTGTCCATGCACCAGAAAAGTCTTAAGAATAGAATGTATGACGTCACTTAGCAGAAAAAAAAATTCATCATTTCGACTTTGGTATTAAATTCATAACGGAATGTAATGCGTTCCTACAGAAGTAAAACGGGACTGAAGCTCAGATAGAAATAAACAATGTAAAAGAAAGATGCATGTCTGTGCTAGAGGAAGCTCTCAATCAAATTACGTGTAGACTTCCCACCGAGAATATATTTCAAAATCTGTCGTAAATTGAGCCCTTTGGCAGTTTTAAATCAAATATCAAGGACACAGTTTTCAGAGCTATAATTTTTACACCTGGCAGAAAACAACATCAGTATTATAGAAGAACAGTACAGAAAACTGATTGTTGTCAACTGGAAAGAAGAAGCTACATTTAAGAAGGATGGACTACCTATAAACAGTGAAGATTTTTGGATAGGCGTACTTCGACACCAGACATTTAAAGAGTTGGCCACTTTCGCCCTTACTTGCCTAATAATGCCCGTTAGAAATGCTGTAGTTAAGAGAATATTCTCTCTTGTTACTTCAACTAAATCAAAATCAAGAAACAAAATACAACTGGATTTTCTTGATGCAGTTGTCAGAATTAGAGCAGAACTATTGATATCAAAGAAATGTTGCAAAGACTTCATTCCGTCTGAGAAAATGCTTTAAGATTTTACATCCGAAAAGCTTTATGCTGCATCTCCCACTGGTTCTAGTGAGGATGACAATGAAGAATTCAATCTAGAGCTTTTTATGTGAAGTGAGTGCAATGTTACATTTTATTTGGCAATTTTCTGGCATATTTGGGGTGATGGTTTGGCATACAATGAAGTTTTTTATCTGGCAACCCTGTCTTGGGGTGCAGTTCTGTTGTCTACACTTGCCGACAGCATGCATAACACAGTCTCAAGATCACAGACAGTATTATCATTTTATCCAAATTCGTCCTTTTTAGGATGAAATTTTTTGTCATTCGAAGCCCTACTCTGGCTTTTGCCAGGGGCCGCAATTTAGGCAGGCCATTCATATGGCCAGATGTCTGAACGCGGTTTCTGGGACCTCTCCACGGCGATTCTCATCCGCATGGTGGCACTTTGTGTCATCGGGTGTTTATCGCTTGTGTGATGTCCTGGTGGGGTGGAAAGTCAGTCAGTCAGACAGACAGTATTGGCGACAAACAGGCATTCTAGACTTTTCCAGATGATTTGCTAGTCAGCCAGATTTTACAGTGTTGTGGTTTTGTAGCCGGCTAGAAGTGGTCAAACAACAGTAACGACTTTCATTCCAGACAGTTTGACAGTGAACCACCATGTACATACACGTCACGGCTTGGCGGTCGACTAGCCGACACTTCAGCCACCTCTGTTCTAGACGATACAACAATCGTCACACCAACCAAGCCAGCAGTACATAAAGTAGTAAAGCCCCAGTTCCCTGTTTGTTGCGGGGCCCCATTGTGTGTGTGCAGGGGGAGGGGGAGGGGGGAATAATAGACACCAACCAAGCCAGCAGTACATAAAGTAGTAAAGCCCCAGTTCCCTGTTTGTTGCGGGGCCCCATTGTGTGTGTGCAGGGGGAGGGGGAGGGGGGAATAATAGACACCAACCAAGCCAGCAGTACATAAAGTAGTAAAGCCCCAGTTTCCCTGTTTGTTGCGGGGCCCCATGTGTGTGTGTTGCAGGGGGAGGGGAGGGGGGAATAATAGACACCAACCAAGCCAGCAGTACATAAAAGTAGTAAAGCCCCAGTTCCCTGTTTGTTGCGGGGCCCCATTTGTGTGTGTGTGCAGGGGGAGGGGAGGGGGGAATAATAGACACCAACCAAGCCAGCAGTACATAAAGTAGTAAAGCCCCAGTTCCCTGTTTGTTGCGGGGGCCCCATTGTGTGTGTGTGCAGGGGGAGGGGGAGGGGGAATAATAGACACCAACCAAGCCAGCAGTAGATACAGTAGAAAGCCCCAGTTCCCTGTTTGTTGCGGGACCCCATTGTGGGTGTGTGTGCAGGGGGAGGGGGATGGGGGAATAATAGACACCAACCCAAGCCAGCAGTACATAAAGTAGTAAAAGCCCCAGTTCCCTGTTTGTTGCGGGGCCCCATTGTGTGTGTGTGCAGGGGGAGGGGGAGGGGGGAATAATAGACACCAACCAAGCCAGCAGTACATAAAGTAGTAAAGCCCCAGTTCCCTGTTTGTTGCGGGGCCCCATTGTGTGTGTGTGCAGGGGGAGGGGGAGGGGGGAATAATAGACACCAACCAAGCCAGCAGTACATAAAGTAGTAAAGCCCCAGTTCCCTGTTTGTTGCGGGGCCCCATTGTGTGTGTGTGCAGGGGGAGGGGGAGGGGGGAATAATAGACACCAACCAAGCCAGCAGTACATAAAGTAGTAAAGCCCCAGTTCCCTGTTTGTTGCGGGGCCCCCATTGTGTGTGTGCAGGGGGAGGGGGAGGGGGAATAATAGACACCAACCAAGCCAGCAGTACATACAGTAGTAAAGCCCCAGTTCCCTGTTTGTTGCGGGGCCCCATTGTGTGTGTGCAGGGGGAAAGGGGGGGGGGAATAGACCAAGCCAGCAGTACATAAAGTAGTAAAGCCCCAGTTCCCTGTTTGTTGCGGGACCCCATTGTGTGTGTGCAGGGGGAAAGGGGAGGATAATAGACACCAACCCACCCACCTACCCTCACCACATCATGACTGACTGACTGGCTGACTTTCTACACCACCAGAACCTCACACAAGCGACAAACACCCGATGACACGATGTGCCACCATGTGGAGGAGGATCACCGTGGAGAGGTCCCAGAAACCGCGTTCAGCCATTAGACCATATTTATGGCCGGGCTATATTGCAGGCCCCTAGACCAGAACCTGGGCAGGGCCTCAAATAATGAAACATTGCATCGATTAAATAGAGGTGTGTCCTTCAGAGTGCATCTGCATAAGAGGTCACAAACCAACAGTAAAAAAAAGTAAAGGACCTTTTTCCATTGCCTTTAGGCGTATATGGCCTATAGGGCTAGACCTGTATTTTTATAGACCAATCGGCACAAGATGGGTGATGTGGTCAGTATTACGCCGGCCGCCTCTACTTCCTCGGACTGCACCCTGTATCCACTCAAGGCTGGGTCGACCTGGCAGCTGAGGTCATTTTTGAAAAAAGTCTGGCTCCGCCTGGGAGCGAACACACGACCGATCCGCGGCGAGCGTCTAGCCACTCTCCACGGGGACTCCCACAAACCAACAGTCTGCTTATAAATAAGCCAGATCTGTAATATGGACGCGCACGCAAAACTCAAATTCTGGAAAGAGACTAAAACCCAAAAGAGGACAAGCCGAAGTTCACAGCCAGCACTGCTTTGAAATAAGAAGAACAAACTGATATACGACAGAAAATCTCTCAATTACCCTTCAATTCAATCATCTTGATGTTGGTGAACTGAAAGAGTTTCTCCGCACGATCCTTCAATCTTCCTGCCAGGCTGATCGCCTCCTCCGTCTCATTATGTTTGACCTTTAACTTCTGGGATGTGTCCTCGTGACTGCTTTCTAGTCCGTCTGCTTTCTGAAATATTAGAATATTCACAAATTTATTGTTAATAATGAAGTGATTTCATTGCATTCGAAACATTCACATACTTGCTCCACAGCCTGCTTCAGTAACCAATCAAGTGTTTCAATGTCGATGGTGATAATTTGTCTTACATTTTTAAACTTCTACTGATGGAAAGAGATTGTATGTTTGTTGCAAATGTGGAGAAAACTACGCATCATTACGATCGTGGATTAATTTTGAATTTTATAAAAGTGTGCCCATCATTCACACTTTATGTATCTTGTATTTAATTTTGATTTCAACTGACGCCGGTCTTTGCACTGGTGAAATGTGTCATATAACAGTAGCAGACGAGAAAATACTATGGAGGTGACAATTGAAATGACATGTATAAGGAATAGCCACTAGAGGTCCTCGGTAGTTGGCGTACTTTGGATAATATTTTCCAGATAATGCCGGTGTGATGGAAATGAAGGGGCAGATAGACTGGCTGGTTCTGCACCATTTGGTGATTAACTGATGCATGGCATGCTAGATGTTGTAAGTTTCCTTTGGGGGCGAACGAATAATGCGGAGGCACTAACAGATTTGTACGATCTGATGAGAATAGAGCTGAAAGGTGTTACCAGGAGATTTGGTCGACACTCAGGACTTAAGGGAAAGGCGAGATGAATATACTTTTTCTGCAACTCTGTGCTTGCTGCTGAAGACTTGAACAGGAGCGCTTACGGTATTGTCCTGAGTGATCTGTGATGTCGATTTCCTAATTCAGTATTCAGGAATAGCTATCGTTGCAGGTAACAGGGCAGCTGTCATCGTAGGTGACTGAGCAGGTGTCACCGTGATGTTAAAGGTGTCAGCACAGGTAAGAAGCTGTCAGTACAGGTAAAAAGCTGTAAGTACAGGTAAGAAGCTGTCAGCACAGGTAAGAAGGTGTCAGCATAGGTAAGACGGTGTCAGCACAGGTAAGAAGCTGTCAGTACAGCTGTTGAGAGCAATAAATGGAATGAAAGAGTCATGTCCCTTCTAGCTTTCTAGCCCGTCTGATTTCTACATTACAATACAGATGGCCCTTGATGTGTAGATTCATACTTAGGTATGTGATATGTAAACTGAGTCGGCTCTGTGGCTAAGTCGATGCGAACGCTTCGCTTCGAAATACCGGAATGCCGGGTTCGATCCCAGTTGCGGGCAGTGCGCCTTGCGTTGGTTTCGACAGTGGTATCAAGAAAGCCGACCGTCCAGAGGGAATGGAAAACTACTGGACGTAAATTTGCCAAGAGAAACCACACAACAGCCAGGGGCTGTTAGGGTTGGTTCTGCAACGTCCTGTAAAGGATACGCAACTAACTTTTTTTTTAACAAGATGTAAACTGAATGCAGACCCATTCGCCGTTTCACAGGGTTAAGAACCTGTATAACAGTACAATGGGAGATCACCGTGGGGATATTCAAAAATGAATGTGGACCTTGGTCATTCGAGAAAACTCACGTGGAGATGGTAAACTGTGGGTAAAACTAATGTTAGTCTCAATAGACCTCGTCCATTTACACACTATCTCACAATCGGGGCGGCGTTAGCGCAGTCAATAAGAGGCTCGCTTTCAAATCCAGCTGCGACTCGCTGCAGCCCACGGTCGGTGTTCGAAAGCGGGAGGCTCCCGGGGTTAACCCAACCTCTAGGAAATGGGCACCAGAGTTGACACTTATGGGGTAAATGGAGGAAAGTCGCTGTAGGAAGATTGGCTAATAAACAGCGTTATTTCTCGGAAGCTGAAATATTTTGGTCATATCAAGCGCTACAACGGATTGGAAAAAAACTATAGCAGAAGGCATGGTACCAGGAAGGAGAGGCAGGGGCCGACCGACACGAAGATGGGCACAGGATATAAGTGACTCCTTGAGGATGAAAGTACATGAGGCAGAAGAACTGGCGAGAGACCGAGTTTCTTTCAGGCAGACTGTGATGAGAGGGACGTTCTGAAAAGGACCTGCTACATGATGATGATGAACGTCAAACTAACCACGAAGATAGTGTGGGAGTTCGCTCCACCAAGAGAGAGAGAGAGAGAGAGAGAGAGAGAGAGAGAGAGAGAGAGAGAGAGAGAGAGAGAGAGAGAGAGAGAGAGAGAGAGAGAGAGAGAGAGAGAGAGATTACGACGTTGAAGTGGAAGGACACATCGTCAGAGCTCCTGTTAACTGATGTTATTTTTATGTGCGCAGCCGTTGAGCGGGATCAGGGAGATCGGGTGAAGTGCGTGAAGGTATGTTCTAGTCTGGATGTTGCCAGACCAGGCCTGCACAGCTATGTGTCACGCTGGGAAGTGGAGTAAGTGTCCAGGTTAACTGCGGGAGTTGCTGCAGTTGCCACATCCAACATGGCGGAGGTTCGTGAGGCGAGATCAGGATATCTCAAGCTACGTGGCAGGCCGCAGACGGAGGGTCTGGATAATTTCCACAAAGTACTGGGCACTGAGGCATAAGAAATATAACTGTCAACGAAAGCAAATCTCATAAAAACGTGTTTTTTTTGGGGCCGAAATTATGCTATCAGTGTCAAACATGGACCTTTACTACAAATAATGAGAGTAACAACAGAGATGCGTTGTCTCAGGAGAGCTGCCGGTGTGACAAGAAGAGATAAAATCAAGAATGAAGTAATTAGAAGAAGACTAGGGCTGAAAAATGTCATACAATTCATTACAGAACAACAAATGAGATGTTTTGGCCCTCTGTCGAGAATCCCAGGGTGCCAACTGCCGCAGAAAACCACGCTTAAGAAATATAATGAACACAGAGCAAGGGGAAGACCACGCAAGAGATGGAGCGACATCATCAGGAGAAACCTAACAAAATCTGAGACACCAACTTGAACAGTGCATTAGAACAAGCGCACAAAAGATCCTCAGATCTCCCTCAAAAAACCTTGACTAGGTAAATGCTGGAAGAGAAGAAGACGAAGAATTCTACATCCGCCTGCATAATCTCTGTAGTGACCCTAAATCCAAGTGAATAGACGTCAGAGAGACAGTCACGTTTGAGGTTTTGAATAACGAATCAACACCATGGCACACGGGTGTAACCTATAAGTGTTCCGTTCTTCTTCTAACTCAAGTCTGAGTCCGAAGAAGCTCAGCACAGTGCACAGGCTCTGTAGCCCCAGCGAGAATCCTGAAATGCTTTGGGTAGATTTTAACTCCAAGTTTTGCCGGGGCAGCGCGTTTAGGCTACTCTTTTCGATTTCCATCTGCCAAGGTTTTTTTTACGTGCGTAACAATGCACACTGGCGTCCGATCTAAATACCCAGAGACCAGAAGTCCAAATCCACGGCAAAAAAAAAAAAAGTATCCCAGCCCTTACCGGGATTTGAAACCCGAACCTTTAGCACTTGAGTCGGATACCATGCCTTTAGATACCGCAACCCCCTGGACACTCACGTAATCAGGAACAGTGGATTATGGAACGGGTAATGATTGCTCGTAGCAACCACAGAACCTAGGGTTGCAGGCGAGGTCTTCCAGGGAGTCTTAACTGTGTATGCAGTGGTAGCAGGAATGACTGTAGCATTGTGAAATTGGTATATCGTGTTGCCATCCATTGTCATGATATTCGAAATACAGTTGACTGACTTTGCTAGTCAACATGTCTCAGGTGTCCTCTATAACTGTCGAGCGGCAGTTGTGAACTGTAAGTGTGACACTATTAAGTAACCCTAGATACCTGGCAAGTATCCGGTGCATCATCACGGATCGCATGCCTAAACAGGTGAGACAGCAAACAAGCACTTACATCTAGCGCTTCGTTGGCAATCCTGTTGGCTTCATCGGCTGCCCTCTCTGCCTTGTCCAGTGTGTCCATCTTAAGGGCAGCATATCGTCTGGCTAGAAGGCCAACCCGTTCTTTCAGTTTTCCCAAAATGGCCGCAGTAGCTGTTGTCAGAGATTTGGCATTTCCAGTGTTTTCGTCAATCTGGAGAGTAACAGGAAAGGTCATTAACAACTGGAATTGATACACTATGAAATTAGGTTAGTTATGGTCATTTGGATACTATAGTTGTCGTGGATTTCTTTCATGGGCGCTTTATTCATCAAAAGAGTTACAATGTGTAGAGATCCAGGTGAGTTCCTACTTAGTGCACCACCCTCTACAGGTAGGTGGCCATTGTACCGAGAGAGGCCGAGCTATGTGAGATTTAAAAAAAAATGGCGCACTGAAGTCGATTCTATCGTGTTTAACTCAAAGAGACCGATTGTTTATATGGTTTATACAAATGATTAACATAATGGAACAAGAGTGGTAAACCATAAGTGCTCCGTTTTACTTCTAACTCAAGCGCGAACTTCGTAGCACCGGCGAGGATCCTAAAATACTTTGGGTAGATTTTTAATTCTAATTTTTCCCGGGCAGCGCCGTTAGGCTACTCTTTTTCAATTTCCAACGGCCAAAGGATTTTTTTTATAACGTGCGCAACAATACACACGGGCGTCCGATCTCACTTCCCAGAGACTAGTGCAAATTATTAGACGTCCACGTGAACAAATCCCAGCCTTCATCGGGGCTTGAACCAGGGACCTCCAGCACTCGAGGAGGATGTCATGCCTCGAGAGAAAAAGATGTGCCAAAGAAAATAATTAGAAGCTGTAGTGATTTCACCAGCAGTTGAATCTGCTTTCCCCATACGACGACAGCGTCTCGCTATAAAAACATACTTCTTGGCCAAGTGGACACCCATAAAATTAAGCAATTTGTTGCCACTGACGTAGGTTCTTCTTTTCGTTCTCTCTGCCAGCGATTTTGAGACGAGAAAGACACAGCCCTCCATGAAGTCTTTGGCACGACACCTGCCTTCTAATGATACAGCTTGGAAAAGTTCACGGAGGAATTGTGTGGTGCCATAGTTTTTCAGGTTAGACTGTGACACGTTTTTGGTCTATCTGCGCCTGTTGGTACCTCGACTTCAGAGTGTTTTTTGTGAGGATTAGTTCCCTTAGATGTCGTGGCTTAGTGCGGGGGAATTGTTTTTAAAGTATCCAGAAACCATGAGTTGTTAACCCCTTTAGCTCGGTACTATGGATATCGCAACCTTTCGGCCTTGATTCCATGATAGGTACCGTAAACATGAGAGAAATGTGGCTTTTCTGCCTACTCCCGGGCGTGATCCAGGTCGCCGTGCAGTAAGGTTTAACCTGTGGGAGATAATCATGATGAATGGACTTCTGTTTTAATGCTCTCTAGCTGGGTATCAAGCAGTGAAGTATTTTTCAATTAAATAAGAAAATGATGGTGCTCTCCCTGTGATTCCAAGGAAGTGAATCAGACATTTAACCGCATAATAAAATAGTGACAAAGATTATTTATTTTGTATCAAGTATGTTAAAGTTAGCAGGTCATAAAGAAAAATAGTCTAAACAGGTTGTTTAAAAAGGTGAAAACATACTGACAAATTCATTGTTTGGAGCAATCGCTGATTCTTGCACACAGTCAGTTTTGTAACAGTCAGTGTAATTATAATTATTATATTCTAATTATTATTATTATTACAAGGTACACAAGAATGTACACATATTTTAATAAATTATTTTTTTAAATTGAGTGTTAAATTGTGTGCGTCTTGACAAGGTTTGTTGTTCGTCGACAGTTCCCGCTCCCTTTCTCTATATTATGTACATTGTTTCCATGTGTACTTGAAGTATGTATGATACATGCATTTATTTATATGCTAAAACACAATTGTCACGACAATAATATACAAATAGGGTGACCATAATATCCTGAGCTGAAAACTGGACATCCCAATAAAAGTTTGAGCCAAAAACGGGACATACCACTACATTTTGAGCTGAAACGGGACATTCCTTGAAAATAAGTTTAACACACAAATTTTCTTAGGGCAGAGGGGTGAACGGGTTAGTTACTTGCTCGACAATGCTATTGAAACCGAACCATTGCCACCAAGAAAGAAATTAACAAGTATGCTCTTTAATTGCACTGCAAAATTATACTACAATGAAAAAAAAAATTTATATACATGAACTATTTTAAGGCATTACAATTCTCTAAAACATGCGAAATCTAATAAGATCTGTTCTATTCTCGACCATACTCATAGATTAAAAAAAAAAAAATCTGGAACAATTGATGTTTTTTTAATATCGACCAAACGACCAAGGCTGGCGTCAAAAACGACTGGTCCCTTGAAAACGGAACGGCTGGTCACCCTAATGAACTTCCTTGGAGCGGACCGTGCGACTGTTCCGGTCAACTGTGAAACGTGGGCCATCAAAAGATGTGTTGTTTTTCGGAATGAATTGAAGAGTGGAACTGTGATATTTATGTGTGTATTTACTTTGCATTCTATTTACATGTTCGAAATACGCCGTTGTGAAGTGTTAAGCTTTATTAACTCTGCCTGCGAAGTGTTCAGTGCCTCAAATTCATGTGAGTGTGTTTACATTTTTTTCGAATGCACAAAAGAGAAAAATGGCTAAAAGCTCACACACTAATTTTCAGTGGATTATGTGGATACATACTGGGTATTCCCCAGTTAAAATGTAAGTAGTTTCTGTTGTACTATCTGTTTCTATGTTGTTCTGTCTATTTTATTCACAATATTTTGAGCTGAAAATGGGACATCCTAAGCAGGTCAGCCACCCCCACCCCCTTTTTTCTCTCACCCCTCTTAAAAAAATTATGCTATTTATTATTATTACTTTTCGTTAAGAAACTAATACATTTTAAGAAGATTTTATTATATAAGCCTATCAACTATATAGCCCCGCTGTTGAATTAGTATTAACATGTTTTTCTCTGATGTATCCTTTTAGTCTGTATATATTTTTGTATATATGTTTGTATATATGTACATATACATGTTCTATTCTGGAGCTTATTTCTCGTGTACTTTTGGGGACGTCACCAGCCCCACAGCCCCACAGCCCTTACTGGAGACGGTGATTGTAAGTCCCTATATCCAAGCGTGTGAGATTATATGGGAACTGGAATAAGCAGCAAGCAGGTGAGGAATATCGGGGAAATCTTAAGCAGGTTAGGGCCGAAAATTCCACGTGTTGATTCAAGCTGATTCAAATCTTTATAAGTTTTGTTTCATCGTCGGCGTTTATGGCTTAGGCGTTGCGAACGCGCTTCGTAATGCCGCAATACCGCGTTCCATCCCTGGTGTGGGCTTTTTGGCAACAAATACTCTTTTATTCACAGTGATAAAGAGAGTTGATCGTTCGGATAACAGTGAAAATCTACTGAGTGAATTTGCCTAGGAAAAAACACAACACAACAAAAAAAAAAAAAAAAAAACGCAGGGGTTGATTTCGTTTTTTCATTGTATACTGCCCTTACTTTTTAATATTCTGTAATTACAGTTTGTTCTATGTAAAAGGCCTTATAGGGAATCTGATCCTTGCTTCTTAAAAAAATGACCAAACCACTTAATATAATATAATATTTAAATA
>CAJHNH020000369.1:894424-921887 GCA_905116865.2 Candidula unifasciata
TCCCAGACAATTTTTTACACTAATAGACCCAGATGCAGAGTAGAAAAACTGAAGTCTGTTTTGGATTTTGTACAATCTGGGGAAAACAATTAAATTACTAAAAATACCACAGTGAAAAATTTCAGAATTTATGCCTTCCGTTTGGCCAAAATAAATTTTTTTTTCAAAAAGTTCCCAAATTTAGTCTCAGTCATCATTTCCACTTGAGGGAATATCTAATGAAAAATTTTGGGACACTTTGGAGCCATCGGTGACAGAAAAATAGATAAAAAAAAGTGAAAAAAAACAAATTTTACGAAGAATTGTTCATAACAATTGTTTGTGTCCTACGACTAAACTGAGTCCTAGGCAATTATTTTACACAAATATATAGACACGCTAGATGCAGAAAAGGTAACACTGAATGTATGAATTTGGCATTTTGTTACAATCTGCGGGCAACAATTTGAGATAACATTAAAAATTAACCACACATGTAACTATTTTTCCGATTTATACCTTACGCGTTTGCCAAAATCATATCTTTCAAGAAAGTTGCCAATTTTGTCGCCGGTCTTATCATTTCACACTTGACGAGATAATCTAGATGAGAAATTGGACACTTTGGAGCTCCTAGGTGACAGAAAAACTAGATAAGATAAAAGTGAAAAATAAATTTTACGAAAGAAATTGTTCCCTAACAACTTGTTTTGTGGTCCTACCACTAAACAATGAGTACCCAGACAATTATTTTACACATGAATAGACACGCTAGATGCAGAGTAGTTAAACTGATGTCTGATTGCCATTTTTGTACAATCTAGGGGCAACATTGGCAACAATTGAGATAACATAAAAATGAACCTAACAGTGAAAATTTTCCAGAATTCTTATACTTCACGCGTTTTGGCCAAAATCATGTTTGCAAACAAGTTGCCAATTTTTGTCTCATCTATAATCTTCACACTTGGCGAGATTACCGCTAGATGAGAAATTGGACACGTTGGAGCTCGTTGGTGACAGAACAATAGATAAGATAAAAGTGAAAAACAAATTTTTACTAAGAATTGTTTCGCTAACACTTGTGTTTGTGTCCTACCACTAAACATTGAGTCCCAGACAATTATTTTACACATGAATAGACACGCCGGTGCAAAGTAGTTATACTGGATATCTGATTTTCCATTTTTGGTACAATCTGATTGCACACATTGAGATAACCTTAAATTGACGTACAAGTGACTTTTTGCCAGATTTTATGCCCTTACGCGTTTTGGCCAAAATAATATTTGACAAAAAAGTTTGCCATTTTTGTCTTATTGTCTATCATTTCACATCTTGACGAGATACTCTTAGATGAGATAAATTGGTACACTTTGGAGCTCGGGTTGGTTGACAGAAAAATAGATAAGATATAAAGTGAAAAACAAATTTTATGGAGAAGAAATGTTTCCTAACAACTTGTTTGTGTCCTACCACTAACGTTGAGTTCACCACAAATTTATGTGACCCATTATAGACACGCTAACGATGCAGAGTAGTTTCAACTGGATGTCTGATTTTGGCATTTTTGTAACAATCTGATGGCAACAATTGATATAACATAAAACTGTGAACACAAGTTACAATTTCCCAGAGATTATATGTCTCACGCTTTTGGCCAAAAATCATATTTGCCAACAAGTTGGCATTTTTTAATCTCAGTCTATCATTTCACACTTGAACGCGATACTCTAGATGAAGAAAAGTGGACACTTTGGAGCTCATAAGTGACAGAAAAATATGATAAGATAAAAGTGAAAAACAAATTTTATGATAGAAATGTTCCTAACAACTTGTTATTGTTGTCCTCTACCACTAAAGCAGTGAGTCCCAGACAATTATTTTACACATATGCTAGACACGCTAAGATGTCAGATTAGGTAAACTGGATGTCTGATTTTGACATTTTGTGTACAATCTGGGGGGCAACAATTTGAGATAACATAAAAACTGACCGACAAGTGGACAATTTTGCTAGAATTTATGCCTTACGCGTTTGGCCAAAATAATAATTATATGTTGCAAAAAAGTTGCCACTTTAAGTCTCAGTCTATCATTTCACACTTGACCGAGATCTTACTCTAGATGATAAAATTGGCACACTTTGGAGCTCGTGGGTTAGACAGAAAAATAGTTCGATAAAAGTGAAAAACAAATTTTTTTACGAAGATATGATTCCTAACAACTTTTTGTGTCCTACCCTAAACAGTGAGTCCGAACTTATACCAGACAAAATCTCCTTATAACACATGAATATGACACGCTAGATGTCAGAGGGGTAGGGTTCAAACTGAATGATAGACTGACTTTTGGCAGTTTAATGTACAAAAAAAAAAAAAAAAAACTTCTGGGGCAACAATTGGAGATAACAAAAAAAAAACTGAACCACAAGATGAAACCAAAAAAAAAAAAAAAAAAAAAAAAAAAAAAAAAAAAAAAAAAAAAAAAAAAAAAAAAAAATAGTTTCGCAAAATTTTTAGCTCACCTAATCGCGTTTTGGCCAAAATTCATAATATTTTCCAAAAAAGTTGCAACAAATTTAACGTCTCAGTCTATCATTTCATCCACATCTTGACGAGACTACTCTATGATGAGAAATGGGAAACTTTAAAGGGTAGCTCCATTAATGTGACAGAAAAAAAGATAAGAATAAAAGTGAAAAAACCAAATTTTAACGACATCGAAATGTTCTTAACAACTAATGTTTGTGTAAAAAAAAAAATACCACTAAACAATTAACGTCCCAGTACAATTATTTTACACATGAATGTCACGCTAGATGCAGAGCTAGTTTAAAACTGGATGTCTGATTTGGCATTTTTTGTACAATCTGGGGCAACAATTGAGCATCATAAAAATGACCACAAGTGACAATTTTGCAGAATTTATGCCTACGCTTTGGCCAAAATCATATTTGACAAAAAAATTGCCAAATTTAGTCTCAGTCTATCATTTCACACTTGACGAGAATACTCTAGATGTTAAATTGGACACTTTGGAGCTTCAAAGGTGACAGAAAAAAATAGATAAGATAAAAGTGAAAAAAAAAATTTTACGAAGAAATGTTCCTAACAACTTGTTTGGTCCTACCACTAAACAGTGAGTCCCAGACAATTATTTTTACACATGAATAGACACGCTGCTTATACAGAGTAGTTAAAACTGACTGTCTGATTTGGCATTTTTGTACAATCTGTGAGCAACAATTGAGATAACCGAAAAATGACCACAAAGTGACATTTTTCCAGAATGTTATGCCTTGTTCGCGTTTGGCCAAAATTATTTTTCAAAAAAGTTGCCAAAGTTTTAGTCTCAGTCTATCATTTCACACTTGACGAGATACTCTAGATGAATAAAAGTGGACACTTTTGGAGCTCGTTGGTGACAGAAAAAATAGATAAGATAAAAGTGAAAAACTCCAATTTTACGAAGAATTGTTCCTAACAACTTGTTTGTGGTCCTAACCACTAAACAGTGAGTCCCAGACAATTATTTTACACATGAATAGACACGCTAGATGCAGGAGTAGTCTAAACTGGATAGGTCTGATTTGGCATTTTTATGTACAATCTGGGGGGAACAATTGAGATAACATAAAAATGACCACAAGTGACAATTTTTTCAGAGAATTATGCCCTTGTCGCCACGTTTGGCCAAAAATCATATTTTCCAAAAAAGTTGCCAATTTAGAAGTCTCAGTCTATCATTTCACACTTGACGAGTCCATAACTCTAGATGATAAATTGGACCACTTTGGAGCTCATTGGTGACAGAAAAACATAGATAAGATAAAAAGTGAAAAAACAAATTTTACGAGAAATGTTCCAACCTAACAACTTGTTTGTGTCCTTACACACTAAACAGTGAGTCCCAGACAATTATTTTTTACACATTAATAGACACGCTAGATGCAGAGTAGTTAAACTGGACGAATGTCTGATTTGGCATTTTGGTACAATCTTGGGGCAACAATTGAGATAACATAAAAATGACCACAAAGTGACATTTTTCCAGAATTTATGCCTTTCAGCGTTTGGCCAAAATCAATATTTTTCCAAAAAGTTTGCCAATTTAGTCTCAGTCTATCATTTCTGACACTTGACGAGATACTCTAGGATGATAAATTGGACACTTTGGAGCTCGTTGGTGACAGAAAAAATAGATAAGATAAAAGGTGAAAAACAAATTTTACGAAGAATTGTGTTCCTAACAAACTTGTTTGTGTCCTACCACTAAACATTGAGTCCCAACAATTATTTTTACACATGAATAGACACGCTAGATGCCAGAGTAGTTAAACTGAATGTCTGATTTGGCATTTTGGTATACAATCTGGGAGCAACAATTGAAGATACATAAAAAATGACCACAAGTGACAATTTTTAATCCAGAATTTTATGCCTTTCGCGCTTGCTTTGGCCAAAATAATATTTGCAAAAAGTTGCCAATTTAGTCTCAGTCTATGAACATTTCACACTTGACGAGATACTCTAGATGAGAAATTGAGACAATTTGGAGCTCTTTCATGGTGACAGAAAAAATAAGATAAAAGTGAAAACAAATTTTACGAAGAATTGTTCCTAACAACTTGTTTGTGTCCTACCACTAAACAGTGAGTCCCAGACAATTATTTTACACATGATAGACACGCTAGATGCAGAGTAGTTAAACTGGATTGTCTGATTTGGTCATTTTTTGTACAATCTGGGGCAACAATTGAGATAACATAAAAATGACCACTAATTGACAATTTTCCTCCAGAATTTATGCCCTTTCGCGTTTTGGCCAAAATATATTTGCAAAAAAGTGGGCCAATTTAGTCCTCAGTCTATCATTTCACACTTGACGAGATACTCTAGATGGATAAATTGGACACTTTGGAGCTCATAGGTGACAGAAAAACAGATAAGATAAAAGTGAAAAACAAATTTACGAAGAAATGTTCCTAACAACTTGTTTGTGTCCTACCAACTGTAAACATCATTGTGAGTCCCAGACAATTTATTTTTACTACATGAATAGACACGCTAGATGCAGAGTAGTTAAACTGGATGTCTGATTTGGCATTTTTGTACAATCTGGTGGCAACAATTGAGATAAACATAAAAATGACCACAATGTGACAGTTTTTTTGCAGAATTTATGCCTTTTTTTTTGTGCCTTGTGCCAAAATCCTATTTGGCAAAAAAATCTTGCCAATTTAGTCTCAGTCTACATTTCACATCTTGACGATATACTCTAGATGATAAAATTGGACACTTTGGAGCTCATAGGTGACAGAAAAATTAGATAAGATAAAAGTGAAAAACAAATTTTACGAAGAATTGTTTCTAACAACTTGTTTGTGTTCCTACCACTAAACAGTGAGTCCACAGGACAATTATTTTACACATGAATAGACACGCTAGATGCAGAGTAGGTAAACTGAATGTCTGATTTGGCATTTTTGTACAATCTGGGGGCAACAATTGAGATAACATAAAAATGACCACAAGTGACATTTTTTCCCAGAATTTATGCCTTCGTCGCTTTTGGCCAAAAATCATATATTTTCACAAAAAAGTTGCCACTTTAGTCTCAGTCTATCATTTCACACTTGACGAGATACTCTAGATGAGAAATTGGACACTTTGGAGCTCATAGGTGACAGAAAAATAGATAAGATAAAAGTGAAAAACAAATTTTACGAAGAAATGTGTTCCTAACAACTTGTTGTGTCCTACCACTAAACAGTGAGTCCCAGACAATTATTTTACACATGAATAGACACGCTAGATGCAGAGTAGGTAAACTGGATGTCTGATTTGGCATTTTGGTACAATCTGGGGGCAACAATTGAGATAACATAAAAAATGACCCACAAGTGACATTTTTGCAGAATTTATGCCTTTCGCGTTTGGCCAAAATCATATTTGCCAAAAAAGTTGCCAATTTAGTCTCAGTCTATCATTTCACACTTGACGAGATACTCTAGATGAGAAATTTGGACACTTTGGAGCTCGTAGGTGACAGAAAAATAGATAAGATAAAAGTGAAAAACAAAATTTTACGAAGAATTGTTCCTAACAACTTGTTTGTGTCCTACCACTAAACAGTGAGTCCCAGACAATTATTTTACACATGAATAGACACGCTAGATGCAGAGTAGGTAAACTGAATGTCTGATTTGGCATTTTGGTACAATCTGGGGGCAACAATTGAGATAACATAAAAATGACCACAAGTGACATTTTGCCAGAATTTATGCCTTTCGCGTTTGGCCAAAAATCATATTTGCAAAAAAGTTGCCAATTTAGTCTCAGTCTATCATTTCACACTTGACGAGATACTCTAGAATGAGAAATTGGACACTTTGGAGCTCGTAGGTGACAGAAAAAATAGATAAGATAAAAGTGAAAAACAAATTTTACGAAGAAATTGTTCCTAACAACTGTTTGTGTCCTACCACTAAACATTGAGTCCCAGACATTATTTTACACATGAATAGACACGCTAGATGCAGAGTAGTTAAACTGGATGTCTGATTTGGGCATTTTTTGTACAATCTGGGGGCAACAATTGAGATAACATAAAAATGACCACAAGTGACATTTTTCCAGAATTTATGCCTTTCGCGTTTGGCCAAAAATCATATTTTTCAAAAAAAAGTTGCCAATTTAGTCTCAGTCTATCATTTCACACTTGACGAGATACACTAGATGATAAATTGGACACTTTGGAGCTCATAGGTGACAGAAAAATAGCTAAGATAAAAGTGAAAAACAAATTTTACGAAGAAATGTTCCTAACAACTTGTTTGTGTCCTACCGCTAAACAGTGAGTCCCAGACAATTATTTTACACATGAATAGACACGCTAGATGCAGAGTAGTTAAACTGGATGTCTTATTTGGCATTTTTGTACAATCTGGGGGCAACAATTAAGAAAACATAAAAATGATCACAAGTGACAATTTTCAGAATTTATGCCTTACGCGTTTGGCCAAAATCATATTTGTCAAAAAGTTGCCAATTTAGTCTCAGTCTATCATTTCACACTTGACGAGATACTCTAGATGATAAATTGGACACTTTGGAGCTCGTAGGTGACAGAAAAATAGATAAGATAAAAGTGAAAAACAATTTTACGAAGAATTGTTCCTAACAACTTGTTTGTGTCCTACCACTAAACAGTGAGTCCCCAGACAATTATTTTCACATGAATAGACACGCTAGATGCAGAGTAGGTAAACTGAATGTCTGATTTGGCATTTTGGTACAATCTTGGGGGCAACAAATGAGATAACATAAAAAAATGAAAAACACAAATGGAACATTTTTCCAGAGATTGGTATGCCTTTCGCGTTTGGCCAAAATCATATTTTCCAAAAAAGTTGCCAATTCAGTCTCAGTCTATCATTTTCACACTTGACGAGATATTACTAGATGAGAAATTGGACACTTTGGAGCTCATAGGTGACAGAAAAATAGATAAGATAAAAGTGGAGAAAAACAAATTTTACGAAGAATTTATCCAGATGAGGTAAACTGAATGTCTGATTTGGCATTTTGGTACAATTTGGTGGCAACAATTGAGATAACATAAAAATGGCCACAAGGGACATTTTTGAAGAATTTATGCCTTTCGCGTTTGGCCAAAATCATATTTTCCAAAAAGTTGCCAATTTAGTCTCAGTCTGTCATTTCACACTTGACGAGATACTCTAGATGAGAAATTGGACACTTTGGAGCTCATAGGTGACAGAAAATAGATAAGATAAAAGTGAAAAACAAATTTTACGAAGAAATGTTCCTAACAACTTGTTTGTGTCCTACCACTAAACAGTGAGTCCCAGACAATTATTTTACACATGAATAGACACGCTAGATGCAGAGTAGTTAAACTGGATGTCTGATTTGGCATTTTGGTACAATCTGGGGGCAACAATTGAGATAACATAAAAATGACCACAAGTGACATTTTTCAGAATTTATGCCTTTCGCGTTTGGCCAAAATCATATTTTTCAAAAAGTTGCCAATTTAGTCTCAGTCTATCATTTCACACTTGACGAGATACTCTAGATGAGAAATTGGACACTTTGGAGCTCATAGGTGACAGAAAAATAGATAAGATAAAAGTGAAAAACAAATTTTACGAAGAAATGTTCCTAACAACTTGTTTGTGTCCTACCACTAAACAGTGAGTCCCAGACAATTATTTTACACATGAATAGACACGCTAGATGCAGAGTAGTTAAACTGGATGTCTGATTTGGCATTTTTGTACAATCTGGGGGCAACAATTGAGATAACATAAAAATGACCACAAGTGACATTTTTCCAGAATTTATGCCTTTCGCGTTTGGCCAAATCATATTTTCCAAAAAAATTGCCAATTTAGTCTCAGTCTATCATTTCACACTTGACGAGATACTCTAGATGATAAATTGGACACTTTGGAGCTCGTTGGTGACAGAAAAATAGATAAGATAAAAGTGAAAAACAAATTTTACGAAGAATTGTTCCTAACAACTTGTTTGTGTCCTACCACTAAACAGTGAGTCCCAGACAATTATTTTACACATGAATAGACACGCTAGATGCAGAGTAGGTAAAACTGAATGTCTGATTTGGCATTTTGGTACAATCTGGGGGCAACAATTGAGATAACATAAAAATGACCACAAGTGACATTTTTCCAGAATTTATGCCTTTCGCGTTTGGCCAAAATCATATTTTCCAAAAGTTGCCAATTTAGTCTCAGTCTATCATTTCACACTTGACGAGATACTCTAGATGAGAAATTGGACACTTTGGAGCTCATAGGTGACAGAAAAATAGATAAGATAAAAGTGAAAAACAAATTTACGAAGAAATGTTCCTAACAACTTGTTTGTGTCCTACCACTAAACAGTGAGTCCCAGACAATTATTTTACACATGAATAGACACGCTAGATGCAGAGTAGGTAAACTGAATGTCTGATTTGGCATTTTTGTACAATCTGGGAGCAACAATTGAGATAACATAAAAATGACCACAAGTGACATTTTTTCAGAATTTATGCCTTTCGCGTTTGGCCAAAATAATATTTTCCAAAAAGTTGCCAATTTAGTCTCAGTCTATCATTTCACAATTGACGAGATACTCTAGATGAGAAACTTGACACTTTGGAGCTCATAGGTGACAGAAAAATAGATAAGATAAAAGTGAAAAACAAATTTTACGAAGAATTGTTCCTAACAACTTGTTTGTGTCCTACCACTAAACAGTGAGTCCCAGACAATTATTTTACACATGAATAGACACGCTAGATGCAGAGTAGGTAAACTGAATGTCTGATTTTGCATTTTGGTACAATCTGGGGCAACAATTGAGATAACATAAAAATGACCACAAGTGACATTTTTCCAGAATTTATGCCTTTCGCGTTTGGCCAAAATAATATTTGCAAGAAAGTTGCAATTTAGTCTCAGTCTATCATTTCACACTTGACGAGATACTCTAGATGAGAAATTGGACACTTTGGAGCTCGTTGGTGACAGTAAAATAGATAAGATAAAAGTGAAAAACAAATTTTACGAAGAATTGTTCCTAACAACTTGTTTGTGTCCTACCACTAAACATTGAGTCCCAGACAATTATTTTACACATGAATAGACACGCTAGATGCAGAGTAGGTAAACTGAATGTCTGATTTGGCATTTTTGTACAATCTAGGGGCAACAATTGAGATAACATAAAAATGACCACAAGTGACATTTTTCCAGAATTTATGCCTTACGCGTTTGGCCAAAATCATATTTTCAAAAAAGTTGCCAATTTAGTCTCAGTCTATCATTTCACACTTGACGAGATACTCTAGATGATAAATTGGACACTTTGGAGCTCGTTGGTGACAGAAAAATAGATAAGATAAAAGTAAAAAAACAAATTTTACGAAGAATTGTTCCTAACAACTTGTTTGTGTCCTACCACTAAACATTGAGTCCCAGACAATTATTTTACACATGAATAGACACGCTAGATGCAGAGTAGGTAAACTGAATGTCTGATTTGGCATTTTGGTACAATCTGGGGGCAACAATTGAGATAACATAAAAATGACCACAAGTGACATTTTTCCAGAATTTATGCCTTTCGCGTTTGGCCAAAATCATTTTTCCAAAAAGTTGCCAATTTAGTCTCAGTCTATCATTTCACACTTGACGAGATACTCTAGATGAGAAATTGGACACTTTGGAGCTCATAGGTGACAGAAAAATAGATAAGATAAAAGTGAAAAACAAATTTTACGAAGAAATGTTCCTAACAACTTGTTTGTGTCCTACCACTAAACAGTGAGTCCCAGACAATTATTTTACACATGAATAGACACGCTAGATGCAGAGTAGTTAAACTGAATGTCTGATTTGGCATTTTTGTACAATCTGGGGGCAACAATTGAGATAACATAAAAATGACCACAAGTGACAATTTTGCAGAATTTATGCCTTACGCGTTTGGCCAAAATAATATTTGCAAAAAAGTTGTCAATTTAGTCTCAGTCTATCATTTCACACTTGACGAGATACTCTAGATGATAAATTGGACACTTTGGAGCTCGTTGGTGACAGAAAAAATAGATAAGATAAAAGTGAAAAACAAATTTTACGAAGAAATGTTTCTAACAACTTGTTTGTGTCCTACCACTAAACGTTGAGTCCCAGACAATTATTTTACACATGAATAGACACGCTAGATGCAGAGTAGGTAAACTGAATGTCTGATTTGGCATTTTGGTACAATCTGGGGGCAACAATTGAGATAACATAAAAATGACCACAAGTGACATTTTTCCAGAATTTATGCCTTACGCGTTTGGCCAAAAATCATATTTTTCCAAAAAAGTTGCCAATTTAGTCTCAGTCTATCATTTCACACTTGACGAGATACTCTAGATGAGAAATTGGACACTTTGGAGCTCGTAGGTGACAGAAAAATAGATAAGATAAAAGTGAAAAACAAATTTTACGAAGAAATGTTCCTAACAACTTGTTTGTGTCCTACCACTAAACATTGAGTCCCAGACAATTATTTTACACATGAATAGACACGCTAGATGCAGAGTAGGTAAACTGAATGTCTGATTTGGCATTTTTGTACAATCTGGGGGCAACAATTGAGATAACATAAAAATGACCACAAGTGACATTTTTCCAGAATTTATGCCTTTCGCGTTTGGCCAAAATAATATTTTCAAAAAAGTTGCCAATTTAATCTCAGTCTATCATTTCACACTTGACGAGATACTCTAGATGATAAATTGGACACTTTGGAGCTCGTTGGTGACAGAAAAATAGATAAGATAAAAGTGAAAAACAAATTTTACGAAGAATTGTTCCTAACAACTTGTTTGTGTCCTACCACTAAACATTGAGTCCCAGACAATTATTTTACACATGAATAGACACGCTAGATGCAGAGTAGGTAAACTGAATGTCTGATTTGGCATTTTTGTACAATCTGGGGGCAACAATTGAGATAACATAAAAATGACCACAAGTGACATTTTTCCAGAATTTATGCCTTTCGCGTTTGGCCAAAATCATATTTTCCAAAAAGTTGCCAATTTAGTCTCAGTCTATCATTTCACACTTGACGAGATACTCTAGATGAGAAAATTGGACACTTTGGAGCTCATAGGTGACAGAAAAATAGATAAGATAAAAGTGAAAAACAAAAATTTTACGAAGAAATGTTCCTAACACTTGTTTGTGTCCTACCACTAAACAGTGAGTCCCAGACAATTATTTTACACATGAATAGACACGCTAGATGCAGAGTAGTTAAACTGGATGTCTGATTTGGCATTTTTGTACAATCTGGGGGCAACAATTGAGATAACATAAAAATGATCACAAGTGACATTTTTCCAGAATTTATGCCTTTCGCGTTTGGCCAAAATCATATTTTCCAAAAAGTTGCCAATTTAGTCTCAGTCTATCATTTCACACTTGACGAGATACTCTAGATGATAAATTGGACACTTTGGAGCTCGTTGGTGACAGAAAAATAGATAAGATAAAAGTGAAAACCATATTTTGCGAAGAATTGTTTTAAACAACTTGTTTGTGTCCTACCACTAAACATTAAGTCCCAGACAATTATTTTACACATGAATAGACACGCTATATGCAGAGTAGGTAAACTGAATGTTTGATTTGGCATTTTGGTACAATCTGGGGGCAACAATTGAGATAACATCAAAACGACCACAAGTGACATTTTTCCAGAATTTATGCCTTTCGCGTTTGGCCTAAATCATATTTTCCAAAAAGTTGCTAATTAAGTCTCAGTCTATCATTTCACACTTGACGAGATACTCTAGATAAGAAATTGGACACTTTGGAGCTCATAGGTGACAGAAAAATGGATAAGATAAAAGTGAAAAACAAATTTTACAAAGAATTGTTCCAAACAACTTGTTTGTGTCCTACCACTAAACATTGAGTCCCAGACAATTATTTTACACATGAATAGACACGCTAGATGCAGAGTAGGTAAACTGAATGTCTGATTTGGCATTTTTGTACAATCTGGGGGCAACAATTGAGATAACATAAAAATGACCACAAGTGACATTTTTCCAGAATTTATGCCTTTCGCGTTTGGCCAAAATCATATTTTCAAAAAGTTGCCAATTTAGTCTCAGTCTATCATTTCACACTTGACGAGATACTCTAGATGAGAAATTGGACACTTTGGAGCTCATAGGTGACAGAAAAATAGATAAGATAAAAGTGAAAAACAAATTTTACGAAGAAATGTTCCTAACAACTTGTTTGTGTCCTACCACTAAACAGTGAGTCCCAGACAATTATTTTACACATGAATAGACACGCTAGATGCAGAGTAGGTAAACTGAATGTCTGATTTGGCATTTTGGTACAATCTGGGGGCAACAATTGAGATAACATAAAAATGACCACAAGTGACATTTTTTGCAGAATTTATGCCTTTCGCGTTTGGCCAAAATCATATTTTCAAAAAAGTTGCCAATTTAGTCTCAGTCTATCATTTCACACTTGACGAGATACTCTAGATGAGAAATTGGACACTTTGGAGCTCGTTGGTGACAGAAAAATAGATAAGATAAAAGTGAAAACCAAATTTTACGAAGAAATGTTCCTAACAACTTGTTTGTGTGTCCTACCACTAAACAGTGAGTCCCAGACAATTATTTTACACATGAATAGACACGCTAGATGCAGAGTAGGTAAACTGATGTCTGATTTGGCATTTTGGTACAATCTGGGGGCAACAATTGAGATAACATAAAAATGACCACAAGTGACATTTTTCCAGAATTTATGCCTTTCGCGTTTGGCCAAAATCATATTTTCCAAAAAAGTTGCCAATTTAGTCTCAGTCTATCATTTCACACTTGACGAGATACTCTAGATGAGAAATTTGACACTTTGGAGCTCATAGGTGACAGAAAAATAGATAAGATAAAAGTGAAAAACAAATTTTACGAAGAAATGTTCCTAACAACTTGTTTGTGTCCTACCACTAAACAGTGAGTCCCAGACAATTATTTTACACATGAATAGACACGCTAGATGCAGAGTAGGTAAACTGAATGTCTGATTTGGCATTTTGGTACAATCTGGGGGCAACAATTGAGATAACATAAAAATGACCACAAGTGACATTTTTCCAGAATTTATGCCTTTCGCGTTTGGCAAAATAATATTTCAAAAAAGTTGCCAATTTAGTCTCAGTCTATCATTTCACACTTGACGAGATACTCTAGATGATAAATTGGACACTTTGGAGCTCGTTGGTGACAGAAAAATAGATAAGAATAAAGTGAAAAACAAATTTTACGAAGAATTGTTCCTAACAACTTGTTTGTGTCCTACCACTAAACATTGAGTCCCAGACAATTATTTTACACATGAATAGACACGCTAGATGCAGAGTAGGTAAACTGAATGTCTGATTTGGCATTTTGGTACAATCTGGGGGCAACAATTGAGATAACATAAAAATGACCACAAGTGACATTTTTGCAGAATTTATGCCTTTCGCGTTTGGCCAAAATCATATTTTCCAAAAAGTTGCCAATTTAGTCTCAGTCTATCATTTCACACTTGACGAGATACTCTAGATGAGAAATTGGACACTTTGGAGCTCATAGGTGACAGAAAAATAGATAAGATAAAAGTGAAAAACAAATTTTACGAAGAAATGTTCCTAACAACTTGTTTGTGTCCTACCACTAAACAGTGAGTCCCAGACAATTATTTTACACATGAATAGACACGCTAGATGCAGAGTAGGTAAACTGAATGTCTGATTTGGCATTTTTGTACAATCTGGGGGCAACAATTGAGATAACATAAAAATGACCACAAGTGACATTTTTTCAGAATTTATGCCTTTCGCGTTTGGCCAAAATCATATTTTCCAAAAAGTTGCCAATTTAGTCTCAGTCTATCATTTCACACTTGACGAGATACTCTAGATGATAAATTGGACACTTTGGAGCTCGTTGGTGACAGAAAAATAGATAAGATAAAAGTGAAAAACAAATTTTACGAAGAATTGTTCCTACAACTTGTTTGTGTCCTACCACTAAACATTGAGTCCCAGACAATTATTTTACACATGAATAGACACGCTAGATGCAGAGTAGGTAAACTGAATGTCTGATTTGGCATTTTGGTACAATCTGGGGGCAACAATTGAGATAACATAAAAATGACCACAAGTGACATTTTTCAGAATTTATGCCTTTCGCGTTTGGCCAAAATCATATTTTCCAAAAAGTTGCCAATTTAGTCTCAGTCTATCATTTCACACTTGACGAGATACTCTAGATGAGAAATTGGACACTTTGGAGCTCATAGGTGACAGAAAAAAAAGATAAGATAAAAGTGAAAAACAAATTTTTACGAAGAAATGTTCCTAACAACTTGTTTATGTCCTACCACTAAACAGTGAGTCCCAGACAATTATTTTACACATGAATAGACACGCTAGATGCAGAGTAGTTAAACTGGATGTCTGATTTGGCATTTTGGTACAATCTGGGGGCAACAATTGAGATAACATAAAAATGACCACAAGTGACATTTTTTTCAGAATTTATGCCTTTCGCGTTTGGCCAAAATCATATTTTTCAAAAAGTTGCCAATTTAGTCTCAGTCTATCATTTCACACTTGACGAGATACTCTAGATGATAAATTGGACACTTTGGAGCTCGTTGGTGACAGAAAAATAGATAAGATAAAAGTGAAAAACAAATTTTACGAAGAATTGTTCCTAACAACTTGTTTGTGTCCTACCACTAAACATTGAGTCCCAGACAATTATTTTACACATGAATAGACACGCTAGATGCAGAGCAGATAAACTGAATGTCTGATTTGTTTTTTTTGGTACAATCTGGGGACAACAATTGAGATAACATAAAAATGACCACAAGTGACATTTTTCCAGAATTTATGCCTTTCTCGTTTGGCCAAAATCATAGTTTCCAAAAAGTTGCCAATTTAGTCTCAGTCTATCATTTCACACTTGACGAGATACTCTAGATGATAAATTGGACACTTTGGAGCTCATAGGTGACAGAAAAATAGATAAGATAAAAGTGAAAAACAAATTTTACGAAGAAATGTTCCTAACAACTTGTTTGTGTCCTACCACTAAACAGTGAGTCCCAGACAATTATTTTACACATGAATAGACACGCTAGATGCAGAGTAGTTAAACTGAATGTCTCATTTGGCATTTTTGCTAATCTGAGGGCAACAATTGAGATAACATAAAAATGACCACAAGTGACAATTGAGCAGAATATTATGCCTTTAAAAAATATTTGCAAAAAAGTTGCCAATTTAGTCTCAGTCTATCAATTCACACTTGACGAGATACTCTAGATGAGAAATTGGACACTTTGGAGCTCGTTGGTGACAGAAAAATAGATAAGATGAAAGTGAAAAACAAATTTTACGAAGAATTGTTCCTAACAACTTGTTTGTGTCCTACCACTAAACATTGAGTCCCAGACAATTATTTTACACATGAATAGTCACTTTAGATGCAGAGTAGGTAAACTGAATGTCTGATTTGGCATTTTGGTACAATCTGGGGCAAACAAACTTGACGATAGCAAAAACATGACCACAAGATGACAAAATTGTCACAGAATTTATGCATTTTCGCGTCTTAGCCAAAATCCATATTTGAAAAATAGTTGCTAATTTATTCTCAGGTCATATCATTTCACACTTGACCAGATACTCTAGGGTGATAAGTTGGGACACTTTGTGTCTCGTTGGTGGACAGAAAAATAGATAAGTATAAAAAGTGAAAGGACAAATTTTCACACTAAAATTGTTCCTAACAATACATTTTGGTGTTCCTACCAATAAATAGCTGAGTTACTAGACAATTATTGTACACATTGAATAGACCACGCTAGATGCAGGGTTTGGTAAACTGAATTGTCCTGATTTGGCATTTTTGTAAATTTCTGGGGCGGCAACATTTGATATAACATAAAAATGACCACAACTGGGAAATTTTTCTAGAATTTATGGCTTTCGCGTTTGGACAAAATCATATTTAGCAAAAAAGGTGCCAATTTGCGTTCTCAGTCTATCAATTCACCACTTGACGAGATACTCCTAGATGGGAAATTGGACCTTCGAAGCTCGTTGGTGACAGAAAAATAGATAAGATAAAAAGTTGAAAAACAAATTTTACGAAGAAATGTTTCTAACAACTCGTTTGTGTCCTACCACTAAACAGTGAGTCCCAAGACAATTTATTTTACACATGAATAGACACGCTAGATGCAGAGTAGTTAAACTGGATGTCTGATTTGGCATTTTGGTACAATCTGGGGGCAAACAATTGAGATAACATAAAAATGACCACAAGTGACATTTTTCCAGAATTTATGCATTGTCGCGTTTGGCCAAAATAATATTTTCAAAAAAGTTGCCAATTTAGTCTTCAGTCTATCATTTCACACTTGACGAGATACTCTAGATGAGGAAATTGGACACTTGTGGAGCTCATGTGGTGACAGAAAAATAGGGGTAAGATAAAAGAAAAATAAAAAGTGAAAAAAAAAATTTTTACGAAGAATGTTTGTCTAACAACTTTGTTTGTGTCTACTACCACTAAACAGTGAGTCCCAGACAATATTTTTTACACATGAATAGACACGCTAGATGCAGAGTATGTAAACTGGAATGTCTGATTTGGCATTTTTGGTACAATCTGGATGGGCAACAACCTTGAGATAACATAAAAATGACCACAAAGTGACAATTTTTACAGAATTTATTGCCTAACGCGTTTGGCCAAAATCATATTTGCAAAAAAGTTGCCAATTTAGTCTCAGTCTATCATTTCACACTTGACGAGATACTCTAGATGATAAATTGGACACTTTGGCAGCTCGTTGGTGGACAGAAAAATAGATAAGATTAAAAGTGAAAAACAAATTTTACGGACAAAATGTGTTCCTAACAACTTGTTTGTGTCCTACCACTAAACATTGAGTCCCAGACAATTATTTTACACATGAATAGACACGCTAGATGCAGAGTAGTAAAACTGAATGTCTGAGTATGTGATTTGGGCATTTTGTACAATCTGGGGCGGCAACAATTGAGATAACATAAAAATGACCACAAGTGACATTTTTCCAGAATTATGCCTTTCGCGTTTGGCCAAAATCATATTTTCCAAAAAGTTGCCAATTTAGTCTCAGTCTATCATTTCACACTTGACGAGGATACTCTAGATGAGAAATTGGACACTTTGGAGCTCGTTGGTGACAGAAAAAATAGATAAGATAAAAGTGAAAAACAAATTTTTACGAAGAAATGTTCCTAACACACCGTGTTTGTGTCCTACCAATAAACATTGAGTCCCAGACAATTATTTTTACACATGAATAGGACACGCTAGATGCAGAGTAGGTAAAACTGAATGTCTGATTTGGCATTTTGGTACAATCTGGGTTGGCAACAATTGAGATAACATAAAAATGACCACAAGTGACATTTTTCCAGAATTTATGCCTTTCGCGTTTGGCCAAAATCATATTTCCAAAAAGTTGCCAATTTAGTTCTCAGTCTATCATTTCACACTTGACGAGAGACTCTAGATGAGAAATTGGACACTTTGGAGCTCGTTGGTGACAGAAAAAATAGATAAGATAAAAGTGAAAAAACAAATTTTACGAAGAATTGTTCCTAACAACTGTTTGGTCCTACCACTAAACATTGAGTCCCAGACAATTATTTTACACATGAATAGACACGCTAGATGCAGAGTAGGTAAACTGAATGTCTGATTTGGCATTTTGGTACAATCTGGGGGCAAAAAATTGAGATAACATAAAAAATGACCACAAGTGACATTTTTCCAGAATTTATGCCTTTCGCGTTTGCCCAAAAATAATATTTTCCAAAAAGTTGCCAATTTAGTCTCAGTCTATCATTTCACACTTGACGAGATACTCTAGATGAGAAATTGGGACACTTTGGAGCTCATAGGTGACAGAAAAATAGATAAGATAAAAAGTGAAAAACAAATTTTACGAAGAAATTTTCCTAACAACTTGTTTGTGTCCTACCACTAAACATTGAGTCCCAGACAATTATTTTACACATGAATAGACACGCTAGATGCAGAGTAGTTAAACTGGATGTCTGATTTGGCATTTTGGTTACAATCTGGGGGCAACAATTGAGAGATAACATAAAAATGACCACAAGTGACATTTGCAGAATTTATGCCTTTTCGCGTTTGGCCAAAATAATATTTGCCAAAAAAGGTTGCCAATTTAGTCTCAGTCTATCATTTCACACTTGACGAGATACTCTAGATGAGAAATTGGACACTTTGGAGCTCGTTGGTGACAGAAAAAATAGATAAGATAAAAGTGAAAAACAATTTTACGAAGAAAATTGTTCCTAACAAATTGTTTGTGTCCTACCACTAAACATTGAGTCCCAGACAATTATTGTACCACATGAATAGACACGCTAGATGCAGAGTAGGTAAACTGAATGTCTGATTTGGCATTTTGGTACAATCTGGGGGCAAACAATTGAGATAACATAAAAATGACCACAAGTGACATTTTTTCCAGAATTTATGCCTTTCGTTTGGCCAAAATAATATTTTCCAAAAAAGTTGCCAATTTAGTCTCAGTCTATCATTTCACACTTGACGAGATACTCTAGATGAGAAATTGGACACTTTGGAGCTCGTTGGTGACAGAAAAAATAGATAAGATAAAAGTGAAAAACAAATTTTACGAAGAAATGTTCCTAACAACTTGTTTGTGTCCTACCACTAAACATTGAGTCCAGACAATTATTTTTACACATGAATAGACACGCTAGATGCAGAGTAGGTAAACTGGATGTCTGATTTGGCATTTTTGTACAATCTGGGGGCAACAATTGAGATAACATAAAAATGACCACAAGTGACATTTTTCCAGAAATTTATGCCTTTCGCGTTTGGCCAAAATAATATTTTCCAAAAAGTTGCCAATTTAGTCTCAGTCTATCAGTTTTCACACTTGACGAGATACTCTAGATGATAAATTGGACACTTTGGAGCTCGTTGGTGACAGAAAAATAGATAAGATAAAAGTGAAAAACAAATTTACGAAGAAATGTTCCTAACAACTTGTTGGTGCCCTTCCACTAAACAGTAGGTCCCAGACAATTATTTTACACATGAATAGGCACGCTATATTCAGAGTATGTAAACTGAATGTCTGATTTGGCATTTTGGTACAATCTGGGGGGCAACATTGAGATAACATAAAAATGACCACAAGTGACATTTTTTTTCAGAATTTATGCCTTTCGCGTTTGGCCAAAAATCATATTTTCCAAAAAAGTTGCCAATTTAGTCTCAGTCTTTCATTTTACACTTGACGAGATACTCTAGATGAGAAATTGGACACTTTGGAGCTCGTTGGTGACAGAAAAAATAAATAAGATAAAAGTGAAATACGAATTTTACGAAGAATTGTTCTAAACAACTTGTTTGTGTTCCTACCACTAAACATTGAGTCCCAGACAATTATTTTACAGACATGCGTCTAGATAGACACGCTAGATGCAGAGTAGGTAATACTGAATGTCTGATTTGGCATTTTTGGTACAATCTGGGGGCAACAATTGAGATAACATAAAAATGACCCACAAGTGACAATTTTTCCAGAATTTATGCCTTTCCGCGTTTGGCCAAAATTCATATTTTGCAAAAAAAGTTTGCCAATTTAGTCTCAGTCTATCATTCACACTTGACGAGATACTCTAGATGATAAATTGGACACTTTGGAGCTCATAGGTGACAGAAAAATAGATAAGATAAAAGTGAAAAAAAATTTTTACGAAGAGAATGTTCCTAAAACTTGTTTGTGTTCCTACCACTAAACATTGAGTCCCAGACAATTATTTTACACATGAATAGACACGCTAGAGATGCAGAGTAGGTAAACTGAATGTCTGATTTGGCATTTTTGGTACAATCTGGGGGCAACAATTGAGATAACATAAAAATGACCACAAGTGACAATTTTTCCAGAATTTATGCCTTTCGCGTTTTGGCCAAAATCATATTTTTCAAAAAAAGTTGCCACATTTTAGTCTCTCAGTCTATCATTTCACACTTGACGAGATACTCTAGATGAGAAATTGGACACTTTGGAGCTCGTCATAGGTGACAGAAAAAATAGATAAGATAAAAGTGAAAAACAAATTTTTACGAAGAAATGTTCCTAACAACTTGTTTGTGTCCTACCACTAAACATTGAGTCCCAGACAATTATTTTACACATGAATAGACAACGCTAGATGCAGAGTAGTTAAACTGGATGTCTGATTTGGCATTTTTGTACAATCTGGGGGCAACAATTGAGATAACATAAAAATGACCACAAGTGACAATTTTGCCAGAATTTATGCCTTACGCGTTTGGCCAAAATAATATTTGCCAAAAAAGTTGCCAATTTAGTCTCAGTCTATCATTTCACACTTGACGAGATACTCTAGATGAGAAAATTGGACACTTTGGAGCTCATTGGTGACAGAAAAATAGATAAGATAAAAGTGAAAAAACAAATTTTACGAAGAAATGTTCCTAACAACTTGTTTGTGTCCTACCACTAAAACATTGAGTCCCAGACAATTATTTTACACATGAATAGACACGCTAGATGCAGAGTAGGTAAACTGAATGTCTGATTTGGCATTTTTTGTACAATCTGGGGGCAACAATGAGATAAACATAAAAAATGACCACAAGTGACAATTTTCCAGAATTTATGCCTTTCGCGTTTGGCCAAAAAAAATATTTTCCAAAAAGTTGCCAAATTTAGTCTCAGTCTATCATTTCACACTTGACGAGATACTCTAGATGAGAAATGGACACTTGGGAGCTCATAGGTGACAGAAAAAAGATAGATAAGATAAAAGTGAAAAAACAAATTTCCGAAGAAAATGTTCCTAACAAAACAGTTTGTGTCCTACCACTAAACATGAATGAGTCCCAGACAATTATTTTACACATGAATAGACACGCTAGATGCAGAGTAGGTTAAACAAGTGGAATTTTGCAGTCTGATTGGCATTTTTTCCACAATCTGGGGGCAACAATTGAGATAACTATAAAAATGACCACAAGTGACAATTTTGCAGAATTTATGCCTTTCGCGTTTGGCCAAAATCATATTTGCCAAAAAGTTGCCAATTTAGTCTCAGTCTATCATTTTCACACTTGACGAGATACTCTAGATGAGAAATTGGACACTTTGGGAGCTCATAGGTTGACACAAAAAAATAGATAAGATAAAAGTGAAAAAACAAAATTTTACGAAGAAATGTTTTACCCTAACACAACTTGTTTGTGTCCTACCACTAAACATTGAGTCCCAGACAATTATTTTACACATGAATATAGACACACGCTAGATGCAGAGTAGTTAAAACTGGAATGTCTGATTTGGCATTTTTTGGTACAATCTGGGGGCAACAATTGAGATAACATAAAAATGACCACAAGTGACAATTTTGCAGAATTTATGCCTTTCGCGTTTGGCCAAAAAATCTTTTGCAAAAAAGTTGCCAATTTAGTCTCAGTCTATCATTTCACACTTGACGAGATACTCTAGATGAGAAATTGGACACTTTGGAGCTCATAGGTGACAGAAAAATAGATAAAGATAAAAGTGAAAAAACAAAATTTTACGAAGAATTGTTCCTAACAACTTGTTTGTGTCCTACCACTAAACAGTGAGTCCCAGACAATTATTTTACACATGAATAGACACGCTAGATGCAGAGTAGTTAAACTGGATGTCTGATTTGGCATTTTGGTACAATCTGGGGGCAACAATTGAGATAACATAAAAATGACCACAAGTGACAATTTTTCCAGAATTTATGCCTTTCGCGTTTGGCCAAAATCATATTTTCCAAAAAGTTGCCAATTTAGTCTCAGTCTATCATTTCACACTTGACGAGATACTCTAGATGAGAAATTGGACACTTTGGAGCTCATAGGTGACAGAAAAATAGATAAGATAAAAGTGAAAAAACAAATTTTACGAAGAAATGTTCCTAACAACTTGTTTGTGTCCTACCACTAAACAGTGAGTCCCAGACAATTATTTTACACATGAATAGACACGCTAGATGCAGAGTAGTTAAAACTGGATGTCTGATTTGGCATTTTGGTACAATCTGGGGGCAACAATTGAGATAACATAAAAATGACCACAAGTGACATTTTTCCAGAATTTATGCCTTTCGCGTTTGGCCAAAATAATATTTGCAAAAAAATTGCCAATTTAGTCTCAGTCTATCATTTCACACTTGACGAGATACTCTAGATGAGAAATTGGACACTTTGGAGCTCGTTGGTGACAGAAAAATAGATAAGATAAAAGTGAAAAACAAATTTTACGAAGAATTATTCCTTACAACTTGTTGTGTCTTACCACTAAACATTGAGTCCCAGACAATTTATTTACACCTGAATAGACACGTTAGAGCAGAGTAGGTAAACTGAATGTCTGATTTGGCATTTATGTACAATCTGGGGGCAACAATTGAGAAAACATATAAATGACCACAAGTGACAATTTTGCAGAAATTATATGCCTTTCGCGTTTGGCCAAAATCATATTTTCCAAAAAGTTGCCAATTTAGTCTCAGTCTATCATTTCACACTTGACGAGATACTCTAGATGAGAAATTGGACACTTTGGAGCTCGTTAGGTGACAGAAAAATAGATAAGATAAAAGTGAAAAAAACATTTTTACGAAGAAATGTTCCTAACAACTTGTTTTGTGTCCTACCACACTAAAACAGTGAGTCCCAGACAATTATTTTACACATGAATAGACACGCTAGATGCAGAGTAGGTAAACTGGATGTCTGATTTGGCATTTTTGTACAATCTGGGGGCAACAATTGAGATAACAAAAAATGACCACAAGTGACAATTTTGCAGAATTTTATGCCTTTCGCGTTTGGCCAAAATCATATTTTCCAAAAAGTTGCCAATTTAGTCTCAGTCTATCATTTCACACTTGACGAGATACTCTAGATGATAAATTGGACACTTTTGGAGCTCATAGGTGACAGAAAAAAATAGATAAGATAAAAGTGAAAAACAAATTTTACGAAGAATTGTTCCTAACAACTTGTTTGTGTCCTACCACTAAACATTGAGTCCCAGACAATTAATTTACACATGAATAGACACGCTAGATGCAGAGTAGTTAAACTGGATGTCTGATTTGGCATTTTTGTACAATCTGGGGGCAACAATTGAGATAACCAAAAAATGACCACAAGTGACAATTTTGCAGAATTTATGCCTTTCGCGTTTGGCCAAAATCATATTTCCAAAAAGTTGCCAAATTAGTCTCAGTCTATCATTTCACACTTGACGAGATACTCTAGATGATAAAATTGGACACTTTGGAGCTCATAGGTGACAGAAAAATAGATAAGATAAAAGTGAAAAACAAATTTTACGAAGAAATGTTCCTAACAACTTGTTTGTGTCCTTCCACTAAACAGTGACTCCCAAACAATTATTTTTTCAGATGAATAGACACGCTAGATGCAGAGTAGTTAAACTGGATGTCTGATTTGGCATTTTGTACAATCTGGGGGGCAACAATTGAGATAACATAAAAATGACCACAAGTGACAATTTTGCAGAATTTATGCCTTTCGCGTTTGGCCAAATTCATATTTTGCAAAAAGTTGCCAATTTATTCTCAGTCTATCATTTCAAATTTGAAGAGATACTCTAGATGAGAAATTGGACACTTTGAAGCTCATAGGTGACAGAAAAATGGATAAGATAAAAGTGAAAAAACAAATTTTACGAAGAAATGTTCCTAACAACTTGTTTGTGTCCTACCACTAAACATTGAGTCCCAGACAATTATTTTACACATGAATAGACACGCTAGATGCAGAGTAGGTAAACTGAATGTCTGATTTGGCATTTTGGTACAATCTGGGGGCAACAATTGAGATAACATAAAAATGACCACAAGTGACATTTTTCCAGAATTTATGCCTTTTCGCGTTTGGCCAAAATCATATTTTCCAAAAAAGTTGCCAATTTAGTCTCAGTCTATCATTTCACACTTGACGAGATACTCTAGATGAGAAAATTGGACACTTTGGAGCTCATAGGTGACAGAAAAATAGATAAGATAAAAGTGAAAAACAAATTTTACGAAGAAATGTTCCTAACAACTTGTTTGTGTCCTACCACTAAACAGTGAGTCCCAGACAATTATTTTACACATGAATAGACACGCTAGATGCAGAGTAGGTAAACTGGATGTCTGATTTGGCATTTTGGTACAATCTGGGGGGCAACAATTGAGATAACATAAAAATGACCACAAGTGACATTTTTGCAGAATTTATGCCTTACGCGTTTGGCCAAAATCATATTTTCCAAAAAAAGTTGCCAATTTAGTCTCAGTCTATCATTTCACACTTGACGAGATACTCTAGATGATAAATTGGACACTTTGGAGCTCATAGGTGACAGAAAAATAGATAAGATAAAAGTGAAAAACAAATTTTACGAAGAATTGTTCCTTACAACTTGTTTGTGTCCTACCACTAAACAGTGAGTCCCAGACAATTATTCTACACATGAATAGACACGCTAGATGCAGAGTAGGTAAAATATATGTCTGATTTGACATTTTGGTACAATCTGGGGGCAACAATTGAGATAACATAAAAATGACCACAAGTGACAATTTTGCAGAATTTATGCCTTTCGCGTTTGGCCAAAAAATATTTGCAAAAAAGTTGCCAATTTAGTCTCAGTCTATCATTTCACACTTGACGAGATACTTTAGATGATAAATTGGACACTTTGGAGCTCGTTGGTGACAAAAAAATATAAAGATAAAAAGTAAAAACACATTTTACTAAGAATTCTTCCTAACAACTTGTTTGTGTCCTACCACTAAACAGTGAGTCCCAGACAATTATTTTTACACATGAATAGACACGCTAGATGCAGAGTAGTTAAACTGGATGCCTGATTTGGCATTTTTGTACAATCTGAGGGCAACAATTGAGATAACATAAAAATGACCACAAGTGACATTTATGCAGAATTTATGCCTTACGCGTTTGGCCAAAATATTATTTGCAAAAAAGTTGCCAATTTAGTTTCAGTCTATCATTTCACACTTTACGAGATACTCTATATGATAAATTGGTCACTTTGGAGCTCGTTGGTGACAGAAAAATAGATAAGTTAAAAGAAAAAAACAAATTTTACGAAGAAATGTTCCTAACAACTTGTTTGTGTCCTACCACTAAACAGTGAGTCCCAGACAATTATTTTACACATGAATAGACACGCTAGATGCAGAGTAGTTATACTGGATATCTGATTTGGCATTTTGGTACAATCTGGGGGCAACAATTGAGATAACATAAAAATGACTACAAGTGACAATTTCCAGAATTTATGCCTTACGCGTTTGGCCAAAATCATATTTGCAAAAAAAGTTGCCACTTTAGTCTCAGTCTATCATTTCACACTTGACGAGATACTCTAGATGATAAATTGGACACTTTGGAGCTCGTTGGTGACAGAAAAATAGATAAGATAAAAGTGAAAAACAAATTTTACGAATAATTGTTCCTAACAACTTGTTTGTGTCCTACCACTAAACAGTGAGTCCCAGACAATTATTTTTCACATGAGTAGACACGCTAGATGCAAAGTAGTTAAACTGGATGTCTGATCTGGCATTTTTGTACAATCTGGGGGGCAACAATTGAGATAACATAAAAATAACCACAAGTGACATTTTTCCAGGATTTATGCCTTTCGCGTTTGGCCAAAATCATATTTTCCAAAAAAGTTGCCAATTTAGTCTCAGTCTATCATTTCACACTTGACGAGATACTCTAGATGATAAATTGGACACTTTGGAGCTCGTTGGTGACAGAAAAATAGATAAGATAAAAGTGAAAAAAATTTTTTACGAAGAATTGTTCCTAACAACTTGTTTGTGTCCTACCACTAAACATTGAGTCCCAGACAATTATTTTACACATGAATAGACACGCTAGATGCAGAGTAGGTAAACTGAATGTCTGATTTGGCATTTTGGTACAATCTGGGGGGCAACAATTGAGATAACATAAAAATGACCACAAGTGACATTAATCCAGAATTTATGCCTTTCGCGTTTGGCCAAAATCATATTTTCCAAAAAGTTGCCAATTTAGTCTCAGTCTATCATTTCACACTTGACGAGATACTCTAGATGAGAAATTGGACACTTTGGAGCTCATAGGTGACAGAAAAATAGATAAGATAAAAGTGAAAAACAAATTTACGAAGAAATGTTCCTAACAACTTGTTTGTGTGTCCTACCACTAAACAGTGAGTCCCAGACAATTATTTTACACATGAATAGACACGCTAGATGCAGAGTAGGTAAACTGGATGTCTGATTTGGCATTTTGGTACAATCTGGGGGCAACAATTGAGATAACATAAAAAATGACCACAAGTGACAATTTTGCAGAATTTATGCCTTTACGCGTTTGGCCAAAATAATATTTGCAAAAAAGTTGCCAATTTAGTCTCAGTCTATCATTTCACACTTGACGAGATACCTAGATGATAAATTGGACACTTTGGAGCTCATAGGTGACAGAAAAAATAGATAAGATAAAAGTGAAAAAACAAATTTTACGAAGAAATTGTTCCTAACAACTTGTTTGTGTCCTACCACTAAACAGTGAGTCCCAGACAATTATTTTACACATGAATAGACACGCTAGATGCAGAGTAGTTAAAAACTGGATGTCTGATTTGGCATTTTGTACAATCTGGGGGCAACAATTGAGA
>CAJHNH020000370.1:7500-22500 GCA_905116865.2 Candidula unifasciata
TAGTTTTGTATTCAAAATAACGTATGCGTTAAATACATTCGTAGCCTGACCATTCTTTGCATTTCCACAGTGAGCGTCCAACTATCTGCACCACTATCTGATACATGACAAATAAGATATAGTCAGGGCCCTTTGGGAAAAAGCAAAGGAGTGAGTAGAGAAACAAGATTATGATGGCCTGGAGAGAATGAGACACCTAGGTGTAACCAGGGAGTCTGACCGGCCCATTACACTCAGAAGAAAGGCAAGATGGAAGTATAACCAGATTGCGATGGGTACCATTAGTAATGACACTTTGCGCTGGCTGCTGAAAATGAGGACGGAGCACGCATGGGGATGCCCTGAGTGCTGTGATGTCAATTCTGGACTCAACTGAACTCAACTCAGTGAGTTTCCAACTCTCACAGCAGTTAAGAAAATTGAAATAACAGATAAACGTTGCAGGGCTATCTCATGACTTGAAAGTCAAACAGTTTGCATGTCACATATTATTCCTTGCCTAAACATGTGCAATTATTTAGTTCATGTTTGCTGCGTTTCCATCAATCAGTTATGTTCCGATCCTTTAAAATGAATGTAGTTTAGAGGTTCTCAATGTGTGTTCACATATCCACAAAGGCACCTGGGAGTACTTCCATCAATTTGTAAAAGTCCGTGAAAGGAAGCATGCTTAAAAGAAATGTATAAAACAGATAGTTGAAAAAAAAAAAAAAAAAAACGAGTTTAGGATTCTCCGCCCTGCACCGGCCCAAAAATTACACATACAAGCAGTAAAGACAATCAGTTCCTCAAACAACTCGTTTTCTGGCAGCTGATTTCGTCAGTCGGATAAAAAGACAACTCCGTCAGCGTAGGTCAACCATGCTCACAAACAGCAGCATGAGCTACAGCGGTAGCAGTATTAACTACAACAATAACAAACACCAATGACCATTTTGGATGTCCAGCTGATCATGCGCGTTATCAAACAAAAGAGAAGAGCTGACATCCAACGACGCGTTAGTATTGAATACGTTTGTGTTTGTAATCTAGGGTAACAGTGTATCGTTACACATTGTTCATTCCCTTTATTAAATAAAATCAAGGCTTGTGAAGTTAACATTTTACTCTTATAGTACAGCAGGCCCCCTTGTGTCATACATTGAGAACTTATATATATACAAAAATACTGTCCATAACGTCACTTCTAAAGCCACTAAGAGTCGAAGACAATACAACAGTTGTGGTGGAATACTGTTACCACCGATTGCCACAAACAAAAGTTTTCGAGTAAGGATCCCCGGATCTCCACATCTCTCAGCAGGTGTGCTACTCTGACACAGCATGACACTTTACATCTCAGCAACATTAATCATGCCCTGCTGTTGAAAAGAAACTTGTTATTGCCAAAGCAATTGTGGAGATAGTGGCGTCCTCTTGCCCCTAATTTTACCATTGACGTATCTCCTGTTTCTGCACACACGGATGCACATCTGAAGCAAAATATTGACAACTTAAAAGGTCTCAGGGTAATTGTCGTTTGGCCTCGAAACCACAAAAGCTTGCTTGTTGCCAAGGACGTAATTATCATCGCAGTGTAATGTCGCAGGTTTGCTTATTTCCAAGAGAACGTGTGTTTTCCTCTTGCTAGAAATCTACAAGGCTGCTGTTTGCATCCAAAATTGTCCACACAAAAAAGCATGTTTGTCAGCAAGGGCAAACTCAGTTTACAACAACAGGTTTAGATTTCGACAAACTTATAATTCTACAAATATTTGCGTAAATAGATATTTCAGAGGAATAGCTGGTCGAGCGCTTACAACAGTTAGCTTTCACAAACAGACATAGGCTCAAATAAGGAGAAAGATGATGACAATTCAAAATACATTCAGATTCTGCATAGTTCGTGGCGACTGCTAACATCCATGCAGTCTTACACAGGCAGGCTTAAACTTTTCACTTGTTCCCTCTCTCACCGCTCATTCAACCTGCCCTGACAGAAGAAGATAGATAGATAGATAGATAGATAGATAGATAGATAGATAGATAGATAGATAGATAGATAGATAGATAGATAGATAGATAGATAGATAGATAGATAGATAGATAGATAGATAGATAGATAGATAGATAGATAGATAGATAGATAGATATATAGATAGATAGATAGATAGATGGATGGATGGATAGATGGATGGATGGATGGATGGATGGATGGATGGATAGATGGACAGACAGACAGACAGACAGACAGACAGACAGACAGACAGACAGACAGACAGACAGACAGACAGACAGACAGACAGACAGACAGACAGACAGACAGACAGACAGACAGACAGACAGACAGACAGACAGACAGACAGACAGACAGACAGACAGACAGACAGACAGACAGACAGACAGACAGACAGACAGACAGACAGACAGACAGACAGACAGACAGACAGACAGACAGACAGACAGACAGACAGACAGACAGACAGACAGACAGACAGACAGACAGACAGACAGACAGACAGACAGATAGATAGATAGATAGATAGATAGATAGATAGATAGATAGATAGATAGATAGATAGATAGATAGATAGATAGATAGATAGATAGATAGATAGATAGATAGATAGATAGATAGATAGATAGATAGATAGATAGATAGATAGATAGATAGATAGATAGATAGATAGATAGATAGACATACTGCATGTTAAAAGAATTCAAAGGTGAAAATTTAAACAATGTTATGTTATTGCTATCACTACAATTTATCCACGAACAGATCAATTCAAGATGTTCCGATTTTTCACTGCATCAAATCTATAAATCCTCTTCTGATCTCCACAGTGCTGGTAGCTATTTACTGCAGACGGCTAGGTTCTTCTTCAAAAAGTCACATCTTGGAATCCCATCCACCCTCTTGAAATCAGCAATTCTCAACGGGTTGTCACATTCCGAAAGCAACTTCTCACAAATGGCCTCCATGTTGAAAGAGTCACATCCTGCAAATAAATTGTAAATTCTACAAAATATATCTTGCCAGCGAACGCCCAGTTCCAGAGATCCGTCTTTCCAATGACGGTTCAGACAGCGCAATCGTTTATTTCGCACTGGAACATAAAGTAACTTCATTGATGTCACCGCCTAACACCAGCTATCATTCGTCCGTCTTGTCTCGATGTTCCTGCATTAGTCGGCTGATTAGTCATTGGCGGACTCCTTCCGGGGCAGAGGTAGGATTTGGCGACAGCTGTTACATCCTTAAGCCCACAATCCTTCCTTGACAATTTCATCTGAGAGTTCGGGAGTGCGTCCTGAGGTTTACCGTGTCATTTCGAGATACATTTGCTTGGTTTCTTTAATGCAGCGTGAGGTAGAAAATGGATTTTGTAATCGCAAAGGTAATCAACGCCGTAAGTAATGAGGGTGCTTTGTAGATGGCTGGAAAGGGCCTTACAAAACTAGCTTCGTTTTTGAGATAATTATCATGGGGGACAAAAAGGATAATCCAGTTCTGAATTCCTGCACGGACTAGTGAGTGACAGGGAAAAGAGGGAAAGAACGCCATCGCAGGATAAAGAGATACTGGATTGTGAGGGCGGAAGACGAGTTGTTAGTGGGGGAGGGGAAGGGGAAGTAGAAACAGATCCAGTTAGAGTTTAACAGGCGGATATCTTTGGGCACAAGCCATGTTGCTTAATCATTTCTGGCTTCTTTCCCCCCGCCACTGGTGCCAGCCTATGCCCCACTGCCCTAGTTGTGAGCATCTAGTAACAAGGTGGCTAGGGATCTGAATAAATAAACTCTCAATATCTGCTTCGTTCTTCTTTCTCTCTCATACTCCCTCTGTTTGATTCACTCTCTTTCTCTCGCATACTCTCTATCAATCTATATCTCTCTATCTCTCTCACACGCACACGCGTACACACACACACACACGGAAATTATCTTCGTCTCTTTTTCCATCTCTCAGGGCGAATAAATAAAATCTTGTATCTGTCTACTTACATTTTAAAGGGGTGGGGGGGGGGGGGGAGTGGGGGAAACGACGCATGCACAATGACTTAGATTATTCCAAACCAACACAATGAAGCATTCATCTACTTAAATTATAAGCAACAGTCAAAACGTCGCCAAAAAAATACTTGACACTATACGAAACAAATAAAATGTCACTCATACATCTGCTAAAGAGGAGACTGATATATCCATTCTATTTATGTGGTTAAACAGAAGGGAAAAAATGATGTATTTACTTGCGTATATGGCGTTATCGGGTATATTGTGTTGACATACTTTTTTTAAAACATCTGAAAGGGGGACAAGGAATATATATGCGTTATGAGGTAAATGGTGTTGACAATTATTTAATTAAAAGTAGTAAAGAGTATGTAATTACTTAGGCACCTGGTGCTTGGCGTTTTGTATTGGCATTCTTTATGTAATTAGAAGATAAGGGGGTGTAATAAGTCAGGTATATGGTGTTGGATATACGGTACTGACACTATTTATTTGAACAGAAGTACAAATCGCCCTAATGCTACTACTTTCAGTCTACTGAAACTCTTCATTGATGCAAGTTCGCTAAAAGAAACAAGATTTCTTTCTGACTGAGTAAAAGGTACCTAAACTAGTGTGGGAGTGAGACAGGGATGTATACTATCCCACTGTCCTTTTCAATTTGTATTTGGAACACATAATGAGAGAAACGCTAGAAAATTATGAAACATCTATATCTATTGGTGGAAGACAACTATGTAGTTTACGTTTTGCAGACGACATTGATCTCATGGCTGGTTCCGAAACAGAACTCCAAGAACTTACTACAAAATTAGAGACAGTCTGTCGTAAATATGACATCGACATTATTGCTGAGAAAAGCAAGATTATGTGAAACAGTCACAATATTCAAATACCTATCAACATTGGGATAAAAGGGAATAAACTAGAAGTTGAAACCTTTAAGTATCGTGGCTTCCAAAAATGCAACGATACAGCTGTACCAAAGAGATCCAGACAAGAGTTGATATGGCAACAGCCGCGATGTCGCAGCTGAATAAGATATGGAAGAGCAAAATCAGCATCGCAGTTAAGGTCAATATTTACAAATCACTGGTGTTGTCTATTTTCTTATATAGGGTGTGAGAGTTGGACTCTCAGTGTGGACATGGAAAAGAGGATTCAGGTTTTCGAATGTAAATGCTAGAGACGCATTTTATGAATTTGTTATTAAGAACACAAAAACTAATTAATTTGTCAAAGACAGAATACACAAATGTGCGGGACATCAGAAGCCTCTCTTGGCAGTGGTGAAACGTTGTAAGCTGGTTTGGTTTGGGCATGTGGTTTGGTTTGGGCATGTGGTTTGGTTTGGGCATGTGGTTTGGTTTGGGCATGTGGTTTGGTTTGGGCATGTGGTTTGGTTTGGGCATGTGGTTTGGTTTGGGCATGTGGTTTGGTTTGGGCATGTGGTGAGACATGATTCGGTTTTATGTGCTAGTGCTTCCATCAATACACCCCCAAGACCCTAATGGGTCAAGGCTTATGTTATATGTTATGTTAAAAGGTACCTGTGTACTTTTGTAATGTTACCGATGAATTGTTTTTTTAGTTTACAGGCTCTAAGACCACTTTCTATTTATATAAAAAGTCCTCGTGTGGTTTGCGGCAACCCATTGTGGGAGAAAACAAGAATACATCCACTGCTTCCCCAACAAGCATGTCGTAAGAGTCGACTAATTTGGGATTTCCTTCGAAGTCGGAGTGCACATGCCTGAGAGGCAAGAAACCAACAGGTTCCATACATGTAAATTAGACCTGTAAAACAGTTGTGCAAGTAACACTTAGGTTTGTTTATTGTTGTTACTTTTACCAGGTTTAAAATCAATCAAGCGTCCCAGTTGGCCATTCTTACTAAGACTGAACGTTACTGCCAAGGTAATAGGCTTTGATAGAACTTTCATTGTAAGCATACACAAATATATTGGAAATGTTCTTTGGCATGTACAATTTTGTTTTATATATATATATATATATATATATATATATATATATATATATATATATATATATATATATATATATATATATATATATATATATATCTTATAATGTAAAGAGTTTTATAAGGTACTAGATTATTTTGCCCGGCTTTGCACATGAAAAAGAAAGAAAGTCTTATTCTCCTGTCCTCTACCTCCCATCACCATGGTCTCCACAGCTGCCCTATACGTTGGCCCAGTGGAAATAGAGGTCTAACTAAAACCCTATATTTAATACTCCGCCTTCTACTTAATCTTTGACTCCATCACTGCCAGATCTTTAGTCATTGCCCCTAACTGCACCTGAGGCATCCTCTGTAAAACTAACGCCAGTATTTAAAAATGTGTTAGACAGACACAAGTATTGTCTCAGATGCATATAGATATGTGATTTCAAGGAAAATAAATGCGAAGCATAACTTTATAAAATTAATTTTTCCAGGGAAGTAATAAGATATACATATTCAAAGGGGTATAGGTCCAGGAAACAATTTCCTTTTACTAATTGTCTCCTTTTACTGTTAAATTAAACAAAGTAGTCATAATGGCAAATCAAAATGTAACCCATCTATTAGTCACAGTTTGGGCGGAGTCTACGCTTCATTTATAATAGCCACACGAAATACAGGAAGGAGGAGTTTAACAGTACGCACACCCATTGAAGCAAGACTAGATGACTTCGCATTAATGAGTTTAAAACTTTACAGGTTTGTCCGTCGGGGCGAAAAACCTAAAAGACAATATCAAGCAGATCTAAAAATGAGAATAACACAGCTAAAACCTCTCTATATCATGTACCTTGGGAGTAACTCAGCGACACAATATAGACAATGACTTCAGTCAATGGACTCACAGTCGGAGATAAGTCAAGTGACCTTCATAAACGATCAGCTGCTCTTACAGAAGTGAATGCATGCTTACACAGATGAATAAGCAAACAGTGCGGCTAAAAATTGGAATGCTGGCATCTTTATTGCACACCCGGACAACCATCGCCACACAAAGTATATATCCACTGGTAAATTTTGTTCAAACTACACAGCCGAGATCCTAGCAGTAAAGCAGGCTGTAGAAATGGCCCACAACATCAGTTCTGACTGCCACCAAGTGGTCATCTTTACATTTGCGCGATCGATGACCAAAACCTAATGAGGTGTACACTCCCTCACCTAAGATCTAAACTTGGCAAGGTGGTTGCCCAAAAGTGTACTGTACTTCAGTGGGTGCCATCCCACTGTGGTATACCAAGAAAAAGAACTGGAAGAGGATGACATAATATAACTGCACAGTGAGAAGAAAAGGACCACCCAGTCTACCAGAAGTGAACAGGCTCGGGTCAGAGATGATTACCACCTATTTGACCGGCAGGGCAGATCATTATTCTACGTCTCAGAACAGGGCAAATTAAAACATAGCAAGCGTATGCTCAGGCTTTGTCTAAGTAGTTTACTACTGTGCCTGTGTTAGCTGTGTGTGCAGACTACACATTTCCTGAAAGAATATTTCTTGTACAGCCCATTTAGAAGGGAATACTGGCCCAGTGAGTAAACGTTGTACTCAAAGTTGTCAAGAAGGAAAAGGAAACTCATAAAAAACAGTCAAATTCATCAAAAGAACTTTTCTGTTAGTGTAAATCAGAAAGCGAACACAAGAAGAAAAAAAAAGAAGAAGAAGAAGAAGAAGAAGAAGAAGAAGAAGAAGAAGAAGAAGAAGAAGAAGAAGAAGAAGAAGAAGAAGAAGAAGAAGAAGAAGAAGAAGAAGAAGAAGAAAGGAGTTGCGATTTTTAGAATAGACATACAGTTGCCTTGGTAAATTAGGTTTAAAAAAAAATAAAAAAAAAAAACCATTACAAACATTTCATAATGTGTTCAAGATTGTCTTATAATTAGATAACATTACACATTTTTAGCTGTTATATTTATTTTTGGTTTCCTTTCTTTTTAAACGTCTATTTTTCAGATGGCACCACCCGCGCAGCCGTTCAAGTGTGATAGTGTTTACCAGGCTCAATGCATTGATGAGACACATGTCAACCGTCCATGGCAAACAGAGGCACTGCTTCAGCTGCTAGTTCACACAACAAAGCGTAAAGAAGGAAAACTACTAGGCACTTTCTCCTTAATACTAATAGCAGGTAAAGTCTTCGGAAATAAAGGTGGCCAGCGTGATGTTGAACATATCACCAACCCAGTACCGATTAGTCTCTAAAATGTAGGTCTAGCCCTATGTGCCCAATACACATGAAGGCGTGGAAATGTGTCCTTTACTTGTTTGGATAATGCTGATACATCAACCCAATATCTGTTAAAAAAGATTTAAGCATGCAGTACCCGGCACCTTTTTTCTATATATCACATTTGTCAGTGCTGTTGACATTGTGTAGTGACAGAGAGAACGATCCTTACCCCGTCATCGGTCATAAAGGGCATATAGTTCTACACCTATATATTTTTACCCAATCGATACTTGGTGGGAAATATGGTCAGCATCACACCGGCCGTCTTTACTTCCCAGGACTCTACCTGTACTTATTCAAGTCTAGGCAGACCTGGCTAAAAGGGTTAAAAAAAAAAAAACAACGGCTGGTACCATCAGGACCCGAATCAAAGACCATCCGATCCGCAGGCGAGCGTCCAGCCGTTACACCACAGCGACGGACTTTGTGCTGATACCGGCACGTTTAAAAAAAAAAAACACACACACACACACTCACATGCATCTGCATGTGCCAGATGCATCACGGTTGTAAAAATGGTTGTCAACGATAGTTTTAATAATTAATTACATCTAAGATGTAGAGTAACAAATACTGTAGTTTATGGAATGATACCCTAAGACACAAACATAACTTAATACCCCAGGCTTATCCTCGTGCCCGGGCAAGTTAGTGTCATATGCGAACTAATCAGTGGCCGGATCTGTCTGTATTATGTGTTGAAAGGGGAGATTCTATCAGTGTAATCTGGATAATTTCATCTGGGTGACAGTCAACGGCGATCGCTGGAAGCCGTGCAGTGTCGTTTTTCAGTATTACACTAGCGGATGTGCTCTCTGTGGCCCTGGGTGATGTTGGTGATGATAGGAAGGCGGATGTTAGATGTCGTCTGCGGGTATTACCAGTGCGTGATGCACACAGACACATATACGCATACGTATGCTCACGCACTCATACACATATAAACACCCCCACCCCCCAGACTCCCGCTTCCTCCTCCCCGAAAACAAAGACACACACATTTTATAGGGGCTTTTATCTAGAGAAGAGATGTAGGTACTCACACACACACACACACAAAATAAGAGGTGGGTGGGGGGGGGGGGTTGGGTCGATAATCACGACTAAGCATCTATGATAATAGCGCATCAAAACTAAATGCTGCTCTTTGAAGCTGTGGATACTACAAACCAATCAGAAGTGACCCGGTTTTCAGTTTTGTGTAAAGTAAACATATAGTCAAAAGATCCTTAGATCCAAAAGATCTGGCTGCACTGCTATAACTGTTACAATTAAAGACAATACACATATAACACACTCTTGGCCGATTTCACTTATTTAGAGAGCAATTCTTTATGCCACCTAACAGCTAACCCCACTGCCTACACGCCTAAATGTGTCACTTTTAGCAACAAATATATCTAGCCATCTCCTTGTGGGAGACAATTTTTCGTTATTTGAAGCCCTACTCTGGCTCTTGCCATATCCCGCAATATAGCCGGCCATTATTATGGTCTAATGACTCAACGCGGTTTATGGTACCTCTCCACGGTTATGCTCATCCACATGGTGGCACTTTGTGTCATCGGGTGTTTATCGCTTGTGTGATGTCCTGGTGGGCTAAAAGAACGTAGATAAATAGAGCAACCCAGCAAATGATTCATCATCATCATTATCAGTTCTCGTTATGCCTAGTGGCCCATGAGGCTTCAGAGAGGACATTCCATGCTTTCCTGTCCTGTGCAATCTTCAGTGCAGTTTTCCATGTCAAAGATGCCGCACTCAGTTCACTTTCCATCGTTTCGTCTCCATGTTGTTTTTGTTCGCCCCTGTTTTCTCTTTCCCCCTGGTGTCCATGTGAGAGCTTTTTTGGCAGGTACATCAGGATTCATTCTCATAACGTGGCCAAGTCATTTCCATCTTCTCTTGGTTATCATACTGTCTAAAGTTTCTTGGTTTGTGACTTGAAGTAGTTTAGTGTTTCAGATTGTAACTGGACAGAAAAGTTTGATAATTCTACGTAGACATGTGTGGTGGAATGTGGACAGCTTGTGTGCATCCTTTTTGGTCATTCTCCAGCATTCCACTCCATAAAGAAGAACTGGCAAAATTATGCTTTTGTATAGTCGCAGTTTCGTTCCTCTGCAGTAGCTGTTAAATTTCCAGATTTGCCTCATCCTTCGAAAAGCAGCTCTAGCTTTGTTCAGACGTGACTGTATGTCATCTTCGGTCCCTTCCAGTAGGGACACCACACTGCCAAGATATGTGCAATATTCTACATTTAAATGATTAACAGCATCTTTATCTCTACTTCATGTTAGCAATGCCAAACATGGACAATGAATAGGGCACTAGAACAGAAACTACCTACATGTGAAATGTGCAGTCTCCGCTAGGTCACCGACAACACAAGAAGAGACTGGGTTGCGAGTACCAGTTTTAGAGAGAAAGACAGAATAAGAGCATGTCCGGATTATAATGACTGACAAAGAATGAAAAACGGTTCAGCAATCTAGTGAGAATGCAGCCAGACTAAACTGCACATGAGACTTTTTACAGCAGAACATCTGGGAAAAGGCGAGAGGAAGACAAAGAAAGACATGGATAAATAGTGTAGCAAAGACCTGCAAAAAAGATGAACAAATCCATCACCTAGGCCATCCGAGAGGAACAAGTCAAGTACACAAAACCAGGACACTGGGCTACGACCTGGTATCAGTGAGATGACAAAAGAAGAAGAAGAAGAGCAGCAATTTTGACACTCAAGGGGATACAACAAAGGAAATTATGATACGCATTGGCAAACCAACACCCGTCTTTAAAAGCATAAAGAAAATTTGGAACTCCATATATACAGCTGTAAGACCAAACTACGAACTTTCCATTCAAACGTAATATCGTTTCTAACAAATGCCAGAAAAAGAAGGAGAACTATTAACGATTTAGAACAAAAGTTAAATACATTTGAAAATAAATGTCTGAGAAAAACTCTGAACACAAAAATGGGATGGATTAGGAAAACAAAGAAAAAAAAATGTTAGCATATCAGATAAATGTCTGGACAAATGCATGTATCGACGGCATTAAGGCAAAGACGGTGGAGATACACTGGGCACACGCAGAGACGAAATGAGCAACATGTTACAAAATGAGCACTATCATGATTTAAAAAAAAAAAAAAGAGGAAACATTAGAAAAAACATTATTACGAGAAGCTGAGAACGCTGCGCTGAAATCTATGTCAGAAATCGAGAGAGTTGCATGCGAAAGAGCAGAGTGGATGAATGCTAGTCAACCCTGACGTCTAAGGGCACACCAAGGATGATATATATATATAGATATATATATATAAAAGATACCAAGCAAGACAAATTATGAAACAACTACTCCGAAATTAGTAGATGGTTATGTGACTTTTGTTGAGCAAATATTTGACATTACAAAGATCGGGACATTCCCATAAGCGCTCTGGGTTCCTAATTTATAACGTACCCCAAACACGAAATCCCCGTGGGAAATCCACAGATGAAAAGATTTAAGGGGTGGAAGCTGTTTTTTTTTTTTTAGTGTTCATCTAGTGTCTTCTAATCCTAAAACCCAAACCCTCCTAACCCTAACCATAACCCTACCCTAACCCTAAACTTTGCTGTAGATATCGAGAGAAACTTGAACACCCTTGAATTTATTGGGAATGTCTCCCGTGACGTTGTCGTGACGTCAGGGACATTATCATAAGCCCACTGTACTCATCGTGAGCAGCCAACGGAGATTTCCAATTCCGAGAGTACCATTTTGATAATATGTCTGTCTTGATTTTCCTTTAAGGCAAGAGTCAGATCGCCTGGTCACTCTTAGTTGTACTATTTTCTCCAGACCACAATGATCTGTTCTTACCTTCGCACAGTTGATTTGATCTTAGAGGATCTTGACTTTATCTTTACACCCAGTGGTATACAACCAGCTAATCTATTTGTCTGTTCACTTTCCCAATGCCCTGCATCAACCCTAATAAAATATCCCAAAAGAACGCTAACTAAACGGGATCTCTGTCGCGGTGCTTGCATCTCTGAATCGAACACAGTTCTTTCTACAACTATGCTTCAACATGCTTTGTGAGTGGGAAACAATCACGACATGCTTTCCCAGCTGGTTCTCTAGCCAGATGAAAGCTACTGCCTCCACCTCCATTCTAAGACTAGATGTTGTAGTATCATACACTAGACGCTGATCTTAGAGTCGCCCATTCACTTTCGCAACGAATCTTCATGCATTTCTTCTACTTCCCAACACAAAGCCGTCTGTACATATGATCCAATCACATGGTCAGGAAATATCCAATATCGATTGTTGAATTTCTGATTCAGCAGCGCCTGCTGAGCAGTCCGTGCGTTCGTGGTCAAGTGTGAATAGAGCCCCCTACATCATCATCATCATCATGTGCCCTGCCAGTTGGCGTAGGTGCTCATGCATCTGTACAGATCACGATCTCTTGTAGCCTGCAACAGCTCTCTTGATGAAATCCCTACATGCCATCGTTTCAGCCCATCCAGCATCGTCTCTCTTGGTCTGCCTCTTCGCCCTCTTTTCACTGATCATTCCAGTTGTCACGATGTTCTCCAATGTCTCTTTTCTTATTATGTAGCCAAAGAACAGTGTTTGCCGCCTTCTTATCAACTTGTATACAGAGATCTGGTGTTCATTGTAGCTATCTTTCAAACAATCGTTGTTGGGGGTTACTCTTGCCGTCTAACCGACTTGGATTAACGGTATTCGTAATCAGGTTCGTCACGGGGACCACGGTGATGCGACCCAAGGTCACGAAACGTAACCCGTGTATGCTTCTCAAAATTTCTTCTACCTGTTTGAGAGGACGTGCGACTGACAGTGGAAGATTTGAGTGCCGTATAGAAAGGAAACAGTTTCGAATGTGGCATTTTCGCTCAGTGTCTGAGATGCCCTGACATCAAATTTCTGAGCCTTAGTGTCAAAAGAATATTTTTTATTTCGTTTGAAGGCTGCGTGAGTTTGGGTACGAGAGCTTTCGCTGACCATATTCTGTTTTTAATGTCTGTCAATAAATTCCGTCTTAAGCTCATCGCTGTGCCTGTATGATTGTTTCCAGATATTTGAATTTATTGACTTGGTTAAGCCTTTTTCCTTCAACTGAGATACCACAATGTGGTGTTATCTTCTTCTTTGATATAACAACTACAGCTGTTTTCTTCATATTAAGAAAAGTCCTTTATTAGCATTCTCCGTCCTCACAATATTCAGCAGTTTTAAATCAGTTGCGTTATCAGCTTTTAAAACTGTATCGTATGCTTAACATGCGCGTACGCACGCACGCAGCCACACACACAGAAGAATTCGTAAGCTACGACATCAAAGACAGAACAAAACATTTCATAATCCAGACTCAAGACAAACCATCTCCAAATTAAACACTAAGATACAACAAGTATTTAAATCAGATATAAAAGACAGAACAATTCTCTTAATTGGGCACTAAGACAGAACAATTATCTAAACTAGACACAAGACACAAAAATCAGGTTTTTTTTTTTTTCGTACGCATCGTCGTCCACACTCAAGCTGTTAAGAAGGCGAGATAGCAAATCAAAGACAACCCAAAAAGCCAGAAAATGACAGACTTAAAACCAGGAGGTGAATTAAAGATATCAGTTATCAGCTTGACTTGACACACAAGCTTACAAATTTGAGATCACGGATCAAGAGCCACAAAAAACGCAAGAGCGCAGAAATATTCTAGTAGGTGATATTCATAAGGGTATAAATATTTCAGGGAAAATTAAGGAAGTTGATTTTCAGAGAGGAACAGATTAGAAGATTAAAGGGAATAACATTTCAAAAGCACGGCCTGATTACAAGACAGCTGTGATATTAGACAGGAATAAAATAGTTCACTGATATAATCACAGATTAGACACATAAATGATGGCCGTGATGTTAAAGTTGAAGGCTGACACCGGAAGGATTAAGAAGCGACAGATTTCAACGAGAGGTTTATGAAATTATTAGCTGATTGTCGTTGGGTGATTTGCAAATTATCTGCAAATTCCATCACATGGATTGCTATAGCACTGCATGTAATCTTGCATCGTTATCGAGTCGAAGATCTTCTCTCCCCCAACCCAGTTTGTTGTTGTTGTTGTTGTTGTTGTTGTTGTTCTTCTTCTTCTTCTTTTTTTCTTCTTCTTCTTCTTCTTCATTTATCCATTAAACACGCACAGTTGGAACTTCTGGTTTACAGTGTGATGTCACCGCCTTTCGGCTTCATTTCAGCAAACCTTTAATGATCGCCTGTCAGTATATACCCTCCTTTAAGAAGTGGAAGTGCATCTTCCTGAGAGGAAAGGAATAATGATGCATTTAAAGAAGCAAGATCTGTAAAACGGATGTGCACATCAAAAATATTCGCCACCAAGACCAGAGTCCAGAAATGGACGAACAACCAAGATATTCTGGCAGAGTATGCAGTAATGAACATGAAGAGGAAGAAGACTGTATTCTTGTTGATAGGAAATGATGCCATTTATTTTTTAATTAAAACGTGCCCCGGAACCCACACGAAATGTAAAATAGAAAACAAAATTCAACTGCATAAACTCACAGAAATTTTCAGAAACAAGACGATTACGCGAATCAAGTAATGACTGAAATCTGAAAACGTGGTCAGACAGCAAGATACAACCACTCTCTCATTCTCTCCCGTTCTCTCTCTCCCACCCTCCCTTTCACTATATC
>CAJHNH020000370.1:27500-35000 GCA_905116865.2 Candidula unifasciata
ATTACATAAGGTTATCTAATTGCCACAAACTCGATGCAATGAAGACAAAAATCTAAATCGATTATTTTGGGGAGCTAGTACAAAAAAAAAAAAAACATGAAGGCTAGTACTGATGTGTGAAGCTCTCATAAAAGCATTCTGGGTAAGCTGTCTATTCTTAATCTGTACAGTTATGCAAGTCCGAGAAGTATAAAAAAAATATTAGTTAATACTGTTTCAATATGACGGGACCTAATAAAAGCTTATTTTTAGTTCAAAGCATGGGCTTACGAATAATAGACGGTCAGAAAGGCACCCCCTTCGTATATTTAGAGAATGCTTAAGATGTTTACAGACGGTTCTGATAAGGGTAACTGTCCCCCCCCCCCTTTTTCAATAGAAAAATAATATAATATACTGATGTATGAAGCTCTCATAATAAGCATTCTGGGTAATATAATATAACAGTTAATATAAGTATAAATGATAATATACACTGTTTATGAATATAATATACTTTATGCTCAGACATCAGAATCCCTTCAATATTTAGAGATAATGTTTACAGACGGTTCTGATAAGGTAAGCGCCCCCCCCCCCCCCACCAAACACACCCACCCACCAATATAATATAATATAATATAATATAATATAATATAATATAATATAATATAATATAATATAATATAATATAATATAATATAAAGGCCTAACGAAGGCCTCATAAAATCACATGCAGATAAAACTTTCTCAAAATTTTAACCGCCCCTCCTCCCTCCCCTTCCACCCCAAAAAAGCGTTCTCAAAACATTCCATGAAGTTGAAATGGGAGATCGCAGTGTTGGTTGAGGGGCCCAATTATGGGGAAAACAAGAACAGATCTACTGCCTCTCCGGCAAGCATGTCGTAAGAGCTGACTAGTTAGGGGCTTCCTTTGAAGTCGGAATGCATCTGTCCGAGAGGCAACCAACAGTCTGCATAGCAATAAGTCAAAACCGATGCGGGCGCAACACTCAGGCTCTGGAAGTAGAGTAGAGCCTAGAGGTGGACGAGAAACCGGACCTTTCTATCGGAGTTTACAGCCGGTAAACGCGAAAAAGAAAAAGACGAGCTGGACAAAAAGCTAAAACAATTGCAGACCACAGCTTTCTGTAGAGAGAAAAAAGAAAGACGATACAAAAGAGAGTTGCTTTTGTATTATTGTTTTTGTTTGATTTCAGAGGGTGTATTTCAAGGAACAGACTTCAGAACTTACTGAAAACTGGCATAAACGATAAAAAGAGCATAAGGGGGAAAAGCAAAGAGTTAAATACATTGATCGCTTGACCGGGTGCATGAGGTGGTACACAGGCAACACCTGATCCGTGAATGTGCCGATCGTCTAGGATGGGGAATGATGGCTGCCTATACTTTTCTGCGTGGTACATGATGACGATTATCATATTTTTGAGGGGCACTGATCGATTACTTCACTGAAAACGGAGGCGGTGGGCAACAAAAGTGGGCGAAGGTCAAAGCACTGCGCTAGCGAGGCTTGCTAAAGCTACTGCAGTGAGTGAGTGAGAATGTCGACGTGACTGCTACAGAATTATCAGAATATAGTAGGACAGCCATGTAATCATAATAAACTATTCAATTGATGAAGTACCACAGACACTTTACCTTTACAATGGGTCTCTCTACGTAAGAGCCGCAGGAAAAAATCCCCTTCCCCCCCCCCCCCCTCCTTTTACCCCAGTCCCGCCACACAGTCTGGACTGAACCCCAGTCACTCGTAGAAAATGTACAACTTGACAACCCCACGCTCCCATCCCACTCAAACATTACATACTGTTCTCCATAATCAGCACACACATATAACACACACATATAAAACAAGTTATTATTACAATGGCTGATTTTAACTGATTTGTGTGTGCTGAAAACGAAAATGACATTTGCAATGTTGACTGGGTCTAGTTTTCAAGATATACGCTAGTAGTTTACTTAATTAGGGCTAAATTACATATGTTACACAACTTTTGTGACCGGTTGCATAACTGTTTTCATTTAACCAATAACAGTATAAGCAGAGGTTGATGATACAGCCCTACCCATGATTACATCACCTTTGTGTATAAATATCTTATCTCTGAAATTTTTTGTGTGCCTATATGAGCTAGTGTCTTTGTCATTATTACTGTCATAGATAGAAATGCACATAGCGTGTGTGAACAGCGCTGACAACTTCTGTTATGTATGTAGTAGGGTGACTTTTCTCTCCCTAAAATGAAATATAACTAAAATAATTAAAAAGACATACAGTTTGTATTCTGACTGCATAAAATGAGATCAAGAAACGAGATGGGTGCCACACATATGCTTCAATTCCTGTGCAGCCAAATCTCAAACTGTGGATGACTGCCAAAAGGCAAGCCATGTCTTCCGCGGTCCCAATGATTTGGAGAGGGGCTACTGATCATCTCAACAACCGTTACTTTTAATTTGTCCCTCCAATTAGGAAAGGCATATCAAAGAAAAATAAATAGACGCTGGAGTATTCTAACATTCCCTCTGCAAAAAGAATTATTTGAAACTGCTTCCACTGATGAAGAAGAGGTCATTGGTGGCGATAAGCCAACTACCTCATGCGACCCAGATTTTGAGTAAAAACTACATCCACGAAACCTTAATCCTTAATAGAAGTTGTCGGGAGCAGAATCCAGCTGCTGTCACTGCCGAGGTATGCGCGCTTATCAGTGACAAGTCAGATAAGACATATGTGGTAATCTTCACAGACTAGTCCGTTATACGAGGACTTAAGAGTGCAAAGGCATTTACAGCTCGCTCTTCAGGAAGAACAGTCAAAGAAGCCAGCGATGCCTTCTCCATGACTATCAGCAGCATGACGATGTAAGTGATGGCGGTGACATAAGCTTTCATGAGGCTAGAATCACAGGACTATCCTCGCTAAGAGACTCTTTGAGCATGATCCGGTGGATCGAGGCAGGGTAGTTACGCAGACAGTGGTTGGAGTCATTGCAAAACTCACCTGTGTGTGCAGTTACCGTCATATTCGTCCCAGGGCATGCAGGTGTTGGTAATGAAAGAGCTGATAGACTGGCAGGTGTCATTTGAAGATGGCCGGCTCTTGGATCACGCAGACATTGTCATTGCCCGTAGAGAGATAGGACGTTTTAAGGATTTTGGAAGCAGCGTGTCCACAGCACTGCTAAGAATACGCAAAATGGGAGTAAAGATTGGCACAGCTAAGCATGAGAAGCACACCAGACGCAGACAAAGTCTTGTTAACCAACATAGGACTAGCACTATTAACCGCACGAAGCTGATGAATATGTTGAGAGGGGAATCTAAGCGCCTATGGATGTGTCCGGAGTGCTGTGAAGATAATCTAACTCATAACTCATAACTCAATGATCCAAAGTAAACTGAATAATCTTGTAAGAGATTTGAATTTACTGAAAAAAAAGCAGAACTTCTGGGTTCCAGATTGCAACAGTGGAATCTTATAGCAGACGATCTTAGAATTGCTGTGTATAGGAACCAGCAGAATTCGCTTAGTATATATATATATTGATATATATATTGATATGTTAATATATATATATATATATATATATATATATATATATATATATATATATATATATATATATATATATATACATATTAGGGCTGTACCGAATAGTGATTTTCTCTATTCGGCCGAATACGAATAGCTGGAAGAACTATTCGGTCGAATACGAATACAAATAGTGAATCATCATCATCAGGTGCTTTGCCGACTGGCATAAGCGATTATTCCTCGTCACAATCTGTGATCTCCTGCAGCATGTATTAGTTCGTGTGCTGACACACCTCCATGCCATGCACCAAGACTGTCAAGAATCTTATCTCGTTGTCTTCCTCTATCCCTGCTTCCACATATCCTTCCAGTGGTCACCACATGTTCCATTTTCACTCATCTTATGACATGGCCGAAAAATGATGACTGTCTCCTTCTGATGCCTGTGAGTAGTTGTCTTTGGGCTCTCGCATCTATCAAAACCTCTTGGTTGCTTTTTTTTTGGGGGGGGGGGGAGGGGAGGGGGGGGGGGGGCTTGTCCAAGGCATTTTAAGCATTGTTCTGTAAAATCACATCTCTGAGGCCTCAAGAAATTGTTTGGCCTGCCAACCGATTGTCCAGGACTTACTGACAGCTTAGTTATTGCATGAAAGCGGAATAAGCTTTCAAAAAAAACAACAAAAAATCGTTTCATGTTGTCACCATTAAGGCAGCTTCTTGTCTGACTGAAGGTATTTCCAGTTGCACTGAACAGACGTTCACTTGGTATGCTCGTAAGGGGTGCACACAGATAACGCTTGACAGTATGAACCAAGGTGGGAAATCTTGATATGTTTATTTCCACCAGTCCAGAAATGGGTGTAAGGAACCACTATTCGTATTCGGCCCGACCGCAACTATTCGGCCGAATACCGAATAGTTATTAGATCCACTATTTGGCCTCGAGGCGAATACGAAGCGAATATTCGGTACAGCCCTAATATATATATATATGTTTTTTTTCTTAGAGAAGGTGACCTTTCTGCATACCACACCATTTTCTCGGCCTATGGGAGCCCTAAAATTCAATTACAAATTGGAAGAGTGGAGGCATTTCATTGATTCATCTAAGACGAGTCTTACAGCAGTTTTGGTGAATTATTGTAACGTATGACTGTCAATTCCAGCTGGTCATGCAGTTCAAATGAAAGAAACTTATGAAAACATTAAGCAGCTTTTGAAGTGTATAAACTACGAACTTCATCCCTGGTCACTTTGTGGCGATATAAATGTAGTCGCTCTTTAGCTTGGACTACAGGGTGGATATACCAAGTACTTCTGCTTTCTTTGTGTATGGGAAAGCCGTGCACTAAATGATCATTACATTGGCCAATCGGGTAGTAATTCAGCATGGCAGTAAGCACGTTGGCAACTTCGTACTTGTCGACACCAGTCAGTATTTTGTTGCCACCCGTGCACACTGACCTGGGTCTCATAAACACATTTTCAAGGCCATATGATGCTTTCAAATATCTTATCAAACAATTTTCAAGGCTGAGTGAAGCTTAAATAAGAGAGAGAGAGAGAGAGAGAGAGAGAGAGAGAGAGAGAGAGAGAGAGAGAGAGAGAGAGAGAGAGAGAGTATTTGTTGGTCAGCATATTCGAAAATTGCTTCACGATGAGAAGTTTCTTTGCATGTTGCATGGCAAGGAAATAGCAGCATGGCTATCATTTAAGTCCGCGATGAATAATTTTCTTGGAAACAACAGATCTGATAATTATAATGAGAGCGTCGAAAATCTCCTTGTGAAGTATGAGAGCCTTGGCTCCAACATTCTTTGAAAATTCAGTTTCTTCCTTCTCACTTGGATTTCTTTACGTTAAACTGTAAAGCTGTCAGTGATGAGAATGTTGAAAGATTTCATCAGAACATTGCTGCTACAGACACAAGGTATCAAGGCAACCGAAACCCTTCAATGCTTGCTGATTACTGCTGGACTGTGACAAGAGACACCTCATCGATTGACTATAAGAAGCAAGCAAAGAGAGCTTGGACAGCGTCTGAATAATGACAGAAAAGGTTCAAAAGTTTCTTTTTAACACATTATATGGACCTTTAAATTAATTTTTTTGTTTCGATCATTTTATGTTTAAATAACTACTATCTGGGTATGCAACAATTTGCATAAAGTTAAAATATAAAGAATTACTTTTGCCTGAAAGAATTTTTTTTAAAAAAAAAAGCTTGCATTATTTGTATTACTGCAATGTAAATTGGTCATCTAAAAAAATAAAACTGTTAATAAATTTTATTATAATATTTGAAATCAGCATGTCAAAGTCAATCAGAAATGAAATATTTAAATTCTGGTAAAAAGTTTTTTTTTTTAAATTTGTTGACCAGTTTTATTATTATTATTGCGCACTTAAACCAGGATTTCCGCCTCTAAGGGCCCCTCCAATAACATAAATAAGGAGCTGAGTTCCTTATGAGTTATTTGTGGTGGCGCCCCTTCTTCACGTCTCTTGTCTGTTGCACACTCTCTAGAACTGCTGTTTACCCTCAGCTTTTTTTGCTACCCTCACAATGTCATCGCAGTGAGCTCTTGCTTGATGTCTTCAACCAACCTTTCCCACCATCATGGTTTTATGAGAATATTATGTCGTTTAGAGTGCTTCAATATCTCATGTGTATTTAGCTTTGTTAACAACGCTCTGCTTTCAATCTCTTGACAACCGATACATTTCATTTGCTTGAGATCATAAAACATGACCTATGCTTCTAATATTGTTTTAACGATTTGTTAACAGTACACGAAGTGTATCCACAGCCGATATGCAGGGTTTTAACAATGTATTAACAACAGTATTATTATAACCGGATTGTGTCCAGTACCATGGGTATTGGAACTCTGCGCTGGCTGCTGAGGATGGGGACGGAGCCCGCATGGGAATGTCCTGAGTGCTGTGATTTCAATTCTTGACTCAACTCAACTAACAATGTATTAACTGTGCATTAACACGGTATAAACATTATAATAAAAGTTAGTAAGCAAACGACCTTTTTCACGCTTTCAGACGAATTTGGGTGTATAGGACCAAACATATTTTTTTCAAAAGATTATAATAAGAGTGTTATAACAAGGAATTACCAATGCGAATGCAGTTAAAACGCGTAATTAACAGAATATTAACAGTGCATTGACGTTATATTAATGTACCATTGACAGTACAATGGGAATTAGACAAAGTTCTTTGGTCATGTGATGAATAAAGGAGCACTGGAAAATATCGTGACGACTGGGAAGACCACTGGTAGAAGAGGCAGAGGCAGACCAACAGAAATGATGGCGGATGGCTTAAGACAGTGGCATGGAGGAATATCATCAGTGGAGTTGATCCAGAACAACAAAGACCGAGATCTGTGGCGACGCATGATCGCCCATGCCAGCTGGCAAGACACTTAACGATGATACCCATAACAGTAACAACTGTTCAAAGCAGGGCTACTCAGAATTTCTAAAATGGGGATCGTCACGGGCCACAGGTCTGAACCCCAACATAGAAAAATCGTTAATGTAATACACCTAACAATGATCCGCAGGCCACTTGCTATGCCTCAGCGGGCCATATTTCACCCACAGGCTCCCAGTTCAATATCCTTGGTTTAAAGTGTAAGAACAATGTAGTAACACCAGGTGGCAGCCCATAATAAGCTTATCACTGACCAGGGAGTTGTGTCATATCAAATGTGTCAAGAGTAATGGTACTTGTCACCTATACAATATGAGCAGAACATCAAGGGGAACCAAACTAGTAAAAGTTGATGGGCGTAATACAGTTCTATAATACAGTAATTAGTTTCAGTATCCATTAATACATACTTGCGTTTTTGGCGTTAACGCCACACCTTGAGTTACCAACCGAAGCACTACTGGACATAATAGGATTAGCAATAGCCATAGCTGCCCATCAAA
>CAJHNH020000370.1:40000-47500 GCA_905116865.2 Candidula unifasciata
GCTGTGAGAAACAACGTCGCTGTGAGAAACAACGTCGCTGTGAGAAACAACGTCGCTGTAAGAAATAACGTCGCTGTGAGAAACAAAGTCGCTGTGAGAAACAACGTCGCTATGAGAAACAACGTCGCTGTGAGAAACAACGTCGCTGTGAGAAACAACGTCGCTGTGAGAAACAACGTCGCTGTGAGAAACAACGTCGCTGTAAGAAATAACGTCGCTGTGAGAAACAACGTCGCTGTGAGAAACAACGTCGCTGTGAGAAACAACGTCGCTGTGTGAAACAACGTCGCTGTTAGAAACAACGTCGCTGTAAGAAACAACGTCGCTGTAAGAAACAACGTCGCTGTGAGAAACAACGTCGCTGTGAGAAACAACGTCGCTGTGTGAAACAACGTCGCTGTTAGAAACAACGTCGCTGTAAGAAACAACGTCGCTGTAAGAAACAACGTCGCTGTAAGAAACAACGTCGCTGTAAGAAACAACGTCGCTGTGAGAAACAACGTCGCTGTGAGAAACAACGTCGCTGTAAGAAATAACGTCGCTGTAAGAAAAAAAATATGTACTTTGGTAAAAAAAAAAAATTTGGTTTCCTTAGTGTAACGTATTTTGATATTTGCTAGATACCAGGTCTGATTCAGGTGTAGTTGTTATGATAGCTGACCATTCTGTGTTAATTGAACACACAGTTTGATCAACGACCGTTAACAAAGAAAGGCACTACTAAACGTTACAGTTCAGTAAAGTTGCTTAGTAAGACAACACTCGGCTGGCGACGTTCTGAAATGCAATTTTAACCGTTGTTTTAATGGCACGAGAAAGTATAGGAATATTTGACGTTACACTTCCATATCTGGGCAGCTAAAGAGACACCCATTTTGTTGCAGGTAATGTTTCAAAAAGTAATTGTTCCGTAAATAGCTAATATCACTGTGTTAAAAAAAAAAAAGAATTACATAGATTAATGTAAAAGACAAATCAATTCCAGAATCCCATTTGTGATGAATTAATCACAGATTACTGACGTTACTTGAGATTTCTAAAAGGATTTATGAAAATCAATTTTCAAATAGGGTGAACAGCCAATACAAACATACTGCACATAATCGCAGTAAAATATGCCGTCTTCTATGGGTTTGCCATCTAGAGAAATGCATTTCCTCGAACAGTGGTGGCTCTTACTCTTATCATTAGAGTCAGTATAGCTGCAGGATAGTCTGTCTGGCCCTTAGATAATGTTGCAGAAGTGCACAAACATCTTCTGTTTGGCCGCCATCTTGACAATACACTATTTGCAAAACTTATTTGCAATATATTTTTCTCTTTCTAAATGGCTATTGTAATGAAAGATGATTTCAGCAAGGCTGAGCAGAGGTTCTAGACGATATTCAATACTGGGGGAAGGCGGGGGGGGGGGGGGGGGGTATACAGGACGTGGTAATCAGATTACAACTGGGGCAATTATCATTAAGGACTCGTCGTCGGCTACTGAGGAAGGAGACGGAGCCCAGATAGACACGTCCCGAGTGCAGCGGTTTCAAATCTTAGTTATTCATTTATTCATGCATTTGTTTGATTTTCAAGATGCTTATACATTTGTTCCGTCTTATGTAATTGCTCCCAGTATGACTGACATTTGTTTTTCTTTCTTTTATTCCCCCCCCTCCCCCAACCCCTTTTTAAATTACGATCTGAGTGAAAGTTTATTTAACTCTTTTCCCTCTCTAGACTTTCATTTAAGTTCTGACAAAACTTATGACTTTATTAGTAACATCGAGGGTGACAGATCAACAGTGCAAATAGTTTATACCCAGCTAAATTTCTAAGAGAGGTATAATATAGACCAGAGGTTTTCAAAATTTTTCGCCGCGGCACCCTTTCAGGCCAAAAAATGTTTTCGAGGCATACCTACCCTTAAAGTGGTTTGAATAAGGACAAGAAGAAAAACAAACCGTGCATATCTAATGTTCATTTTTCATTAAAGAGATGAATTTAACTGTCTGGATGAATCTTTCATTATTTCCTTTGTTTATATTGGAAGTTTGGTTATTTTACCCTCAAATAACTTGATCGAGAAAAGAGTAGTCCTGTATCGTTTTTTTTTAAATATGAGCGTACTTTGAGAATCACGGCAGCCTTGCAAATAACATTGTTTTTCTGAATACACTTGCATCCAGACTTTTCTTGGTTTTCTTCACGTTATTTATGTTTTAAACTGCTATCTTCGCTGATCTCAAACATATTTTGAGACATTCTTAATTTTTGCCGCGGCACTCCTGACACACACTCGCAGCACCCCTGTTTGAGAACCACTGATATAGACATTTATAACAACTAGGGCTGTACCGAATATTCGCTTCCTATTCACTTCGGGGCCGAATAGTGGACCTAATAACTATACGGTATTCGGCCGAATACTTGCGGTCGGGCCAAATACGAATAGTGGTTACCATTTTTCGGCCATGTTATGAGAAGAGGGAAAATGGAACATGTGGTGACCACTGGAAAGATCTGTGGAAGGAGGGATAGAGGAAGACAACGAGAGAAGATTCTGACAGTTTTGTTGCATGGCATGGAGGTGTGTCAGCACACGAACTGATGCATGCTGCAGGAGATCGCAGATTGTGGCGAGGCATAATCGACCACGCTGGTCGACAAGACACCTGATGATGATGAAACACTATTCGTATTCGTATTCGGCCGAATAGTTGGTCCCGCTATTCGTATTCGGCCGAATAGTGAAAATCACTATTCGGTACAGCCCTAGTAACAACCATACAGCTCCTTTAAGTCGTACCTTGCAGTTTTGCGAGTGTACGGTTTCTCTACTGTAAACAATTTTTTTTTTTCCGGAAAGACAGAACATGTGTGTGTGTGCGCGCGCGCGCGTGTGTGTGTATATGTGTGTGTGTGTGTGTTTAAACATTGAAGTCTACATACTGCACCTGGCGTTACCGAGCTCAGAATGCGTGGCAGTAAACTGCTAACTACGGTGTGTGGTATTATTTAAAAAGTCGTTTAATAAAAAACATTCTAGTCTAGATGTGGTCAACATCACATACATCGCTTTTACTTCAGATGATAAGTATGAATTTAAAGAGTGACGACACAAACTATATACTGTCTCTGGTGAGACACAGCGATATCATCATCGTCATGTGCCCTGCCCACTTGTGTAGGCGCTCATACATCTCCACAGATCAAGATCCTTGGTTGCCTTGCACAGATCACTTATAATATCGCTCCTCGTTATCGGTTCGGCCAATCCAGCATCATCTCTCTTGGTCTGCCTCTACACCTCTTTCCACTGATCTTTCCAGTTGTCACCATATTTTCAATCCGTCTTTTTGTTTGTCTCCTTCTTTGTGTTGTATATAGAGATCTACTTTCATTAACTTCTTTCAAAACAATCGTTGTTAGTTACTCTTGCCGTCTAAGGTATTCGTAACATTCGTTTCAGAAACCTCATCTCTGTTGCTTCTAGATTTGTCCTAATTTGTTGACTGACATTTCGATATTGGATGCCATACAGCACAACAGGTTCTGTGTAACATTTTAGCACTCTCGGTACATGCAAGGAAATACACTGGGCTAAATACTGTTTGGGGCGATATTTATAAAAGTCGTTTAATAAAAATATACCAAAGAGAGATGTGGTCAACAAAACGCCGACGGTCTTCACTGCCCGTGATATCATCTAGAACCTAATTTAGACTTTGAAAGCGAGGTCAATTATTATAGAGAAAAAAAAAAAAGCTCAATGAAGATTCGAACCTAAGAGTCACAATGAGCAACGAAACGGGGTGCTTTCTGTGTTCACCAAACATTGAGGAAAAACCAGGGATGACTTTCATGGAAGTCGAAGGGAAAAGTATCACCCAAAACAGAACCCAAACAAGCTGTAAGAGGATAGTCTGGGTTACCCAGGCAACGTTATATTTCTTTAATATCCCGAGGAAAACGCAGAAGCAAAGTTCATTGGATATATTCCTAGTAAAAGACAAATTTGATGAGCCTCAATTATAAAAAATATAAACCCGATTAGCCTCAATTATAAATCTGATGAGCCTCAATTAAAAATCTGATGAACGTCAATTATAAATCTAATGAGCCTCAATTATAAACCCGACGAGCCTCAATTATAAATCTGATGAGCCTCAATTGAAAATCTGATGAGCCTCAATTATAAACCCGATGAGCCTCAGTTATAAATCTGATGAGCCTCAATTATAAATCTTATGAGCCTCAATTAGGTCCGATTAGAAGAGGGGAAAAACATAATAACTATTATTAGAAATGGATTCTCCTTTCTCAGAACCATCCAAGTAGGCACTCGACTCTTCTCAGAAAAGTAATGTGAGGGTACTTTTTCATTTATTCAATCTAATTGCTTTTAAATTCACAGAATTTAGTATTAGTAAGTATATACATTCTTGTATAGAAGCCCACATTGTACAATTTTTCAAAAAAAAAAGCATTTTTGCTGCTTGAAAGAAACAGATTCATTGTTCTCCGTTTATTATATATTAGCTGTACCCAGCGACGCGTTGTTGTGGCTCAGTCTGGCTGAATAGATAAGAAAGAAAATAGAAATCACATGGTCTAATATGTTTAATTTCCCAATCATTATCTGCTCAGATTTAGAGATAGTCTGGTTTGCCGACTCTAGAACACAGAACATATAATTGTGGTCCTTTATTTTATAATAATAGGACTCTTAAAAAATGGTCGTTTGTTTATTATATACTAACAGCTTAAAGTAAAGTTAATTACTGAACTTCTGAATAACCCTCTACCCTTCCCCCGCCCCTAATCCACCGATGGCTCCTCTCTCCCTCTCCGAAAGATTTGAAATTCATCAGCTGACGAAATTTTCTTTTCTAACTGACCTTGCCCTCCCTTTCCAGACAGACTAAAATGTGTAGCAGCATTTGTAGCGAGAAGCCAGAGTAATACTTACCACATCATCCATTGCGTACCCGTACTACAACTAATACCACTACTACTTTCACAACAACCATAACACAATCACTACTGTCTATTTTACCAGCTATTTCGGTTGGTGTAGACAGGGAGTTGGAAATCTGAGAACTCAGGGCCGCAAAGGAAGTGCTGTCGCCACAGACTATTCAGGCTAGAATGCTTAATTTTGCCCCAGACATAAAAATATTACCTTAACCTTTGATCGAACCCGCGTCTCCCGCATGACAGCACAACGTTGCAACCACGCTGCCAAGCACAACTACTACTATCTCGCCTGCGGATAGGAAGGTCGTGAGTTCGGGACTTGACGAATGCCTTATTAAAAAAAATGACATTGGCTCTCAGGTCGACTGAGTCTTGAGCGTGTACCAGGTACAGTCCTGGCAGGTTAAAGCAGCCGGCGTGATGCTTACGACATCACTAACCAAGTGCTGTTTGGTCTATATAATATAGGTCTAGCCCTTTATACCTAGCACGCCTAAAAGCATGGAAAATGGTCCTTTACTTACCTTACTTGACAACAGACCAAGGATCAGGAACGGATTAGGTATTTACACCAAACTACCAGTGCATTTAATAGTTTTAAACAGTGGCAGGTGTCAATATACTAAAATCAATAAAGTTATTCGACATACTTCCGTTGGTACAAAGTAATCTAGGTACACATTCGAGGATTTTCATCAAAGTTCATGTTTAGGGGTTTTCTTTGCAACTTTAAACTATATAAAAGGCATACATGTGAATTTCTGCTCGAAATAAGGCAAAATCTTTTATTATTACGCTTCAGAAAACTAGACAGAGAGATCTCAATGTTTTAATGTGATATTCTCGAAACAAAGAGTTAGGACTTCGGTGGATTTGGCATAGAAAAAGTCAGATCTGTGAAGCGGTTGTGCATGAAACACTCAAGTTGTGGTACAATAATAAAGTCCTGAGGTGGACCCACAACCGGAACTTTCTACCAAAATTTACAGTCTGTGAACAAAACGAAGAAGAGCTGGTGGTTTTGGCGTAGTGCCAATAAATGTCACGAATGACCGAGAAGAAATAAGGGACATATAGCAGTCTTATGCAAATCAAATTCATAGCAGTGATGACACCGAAGATAATGATTATATCCGGATATTATTGACGATTAAAGATATTCTACTGGCGATATATATTTGATTTCCATCGGAGTCACGCAAGTTAGGTGACTTTGTGTATTCTTGTTCTTTTTTTGTGGTACCGTAGATTTATGTAATGTCATGATGAAGGCACTCTTGCCGCAAAGTTAATTTTTCGATGATAGTTGTGATATCGTGATGATGAATAGTTCTACTTTTCGTTTGATTTGATTTTTTTGCTGATTATGGCACTGTTTATGTGTGAAAGGTACACAATTTACCACATAACATATCAATGGGATTCACACACACACACACACACACACACACACACACACACACACACACACACTCACACAAAGAGAGAGAAAGATACACGAGACACACATACACACAGAGACACACACAAGACACAACCACACATACATATGGAGACACACACATACACACAAAGACACATATGAAACAGAACAGACAACATAGACACCGAAAAGATGGCAGTTAAACTTTAAAAGGTCATTCCCTGGGTTTTACAGAGCGACGTCATGCAGTAAAATACAATGACAAAGTAGAGTTGACTCCGCCACCTGCTGCTCGCCGCCGGCAGCCCAGGCCACGACTACAGTCTCCGCGGATGGAAGGAGCCGGTGGTGGGAGCGTAATACACTGCAGCATCAGAAACAGGAGATGGAGGAGGAAATAGGAGCCAATGCTGAGAGATAAAGACATCGTCCCTTGGAGGCAGTCATTTGCCAGCTTGAACATTCATTAGTTTGGGGTCTCTCTTCTTTGGCATTATATGTCTGTCTGCAAGTGAGTCAATGAATACGTTTGACTGTTTGCTCGTTAGAAAAGCGGTGACACTGTTATTTAAACAAGAAAGTATGAAGTCAGCCATGTTGTGAAATGTTGCTGCTGCAGTGATTGGCTGTTTTATTGGGCTAACTTTTATGTTTCTTTTGGCAAGGTACATGAAGAGTGCACTGTTGTTGTTGTTGGAACCTTTACTTGGAGCACTCGATATTGAATACGTCAATATAATTCATGTCGGTTCGTGTTAAACAATTTAATATTGTTTCCAAACTCGCATGCAAAGTTACACAATGTGTATCTGCTCATGTTTAATAATATAATACTTAAAATAATATTTGTTGATTTTCTTTTCAAAACCTCTTTATTAAAATCTTCCCTGAATTGCCATTTACCATTAATATAATGTATTCATTGTCTAAAAGACAATACTATTCATGTATACGGTTTGTCTACTGAAAATCAATGTTGACAGGGGGGAAAAAAAAGGGGGAAGGAGGGGTGGGGGAGGAGGTGGGGGTTACAAAAAAGAAAGAAAAAAATAGTAGAAACGAAGAAGGAGAGACAGACAGACAGAAACAGAGATGGATCGACAGACAGACAG
>CAJHNH020000370.1:52500-80000 GCA_905116865.2 Candidula unifasciata
GTAGTTTCCGAGTCTATAGGGGTGAAACAAACACACAAACATTGATTTTTATATATATAGATATATATAAAGACAGATAATTAACAGGGAGATAAATATTGTTCACTGTTTTTTTTTTTTTTGTGTGTGTGTGTGAGAAAAAATGCCGAATTTAAACAGAGGGAACTAAAAATAGTGTGAGAGAGAATACTTAAATTATAACATATATAAAGTCGGGTAGACAAACACGTACACAGATAATTTAGGCAAGTAGAAGACAAACTGACACACACAAAAAGAAGACAGAAAACCGTTACATACACAGACATTTTACAAATCAGAAGTATCGTGTACTAATGCTGCTGCATTTACGTTCGCTAAACTGGACATAATGAAGTTTCATTCAGCAATAATTCAATTTTACAGAGCCCCGTAAAGCCACTAGCTTTACAGAATCAACGTCCAGGTTTCTAGTGTTGCCAGATACGTGAGCACATGCGTGCCTGCACAACGGGAACTGTAACTCACAGTGGTATGCCAGCTATCAGAGAGCCCAACTAATGAGGCCACATGGGTGTCGCACCCAGCTGGTTAATGTCGCGGCTCTCCAGCAGCTAATGAGGCAGGCAGTACAGTGTTGTCACTGATTAGCTGAGCATCTACAACTAGTGCCAGAGGCTCTCTACTTTGTGTCTCTTAAATGTCTCTGTTACTGTCTCTGTTTCCTCTCTCTCTCTCTCTCTCTCTCTCTCTCTCTCTCTCTCTCTCTCTCTCTCTCTCTCTCTCTCTCTTTGTATGTCTCTCTCACGCACACAAACTCGCACACACACACACACACACACACACACACGCACACATGTGTATATACACAAACATGGATACACACACACGCATTTATATATATATATATATATATATATATATATATATAATATATATATATATATGTGTGTGTGTGTGTGTGTGTGAGAGAGAGAGAGAGAGAGAGAGAGTGAGAGAGAGAGAGAGAGAGAGAGAGAGAGAGAGAGAGAGAGAGAGAGAGAGAGAGAGAGAGAGAGGGAGAGAAAGAGAAAGAAAATACACGGCTCGAGACGTTAAGGTTGTTTGTGCACTCCAAGATTCTCCATACCCTACCCTTTCACCCAATATCTCCTGGCAGATCTTTCTCTCTGTATGAGTTGTTCTGGTTGGCTTGTCTGACTTCTTCCCATCTCGTGTCCTCTCTTAGACGTGTTGCGCCCATTTATAAAATGTAGTCCCTGACCGCTTTTAGACGGGGACTGGCGCTAAGGTAGTGACTGGTTCGACTGTCTTGTGTTCCTGAACGTTTATCATTGAGTTTTGAGTATCATTAGTCACTGTTGCTGTATACGGGGACAACAGTAGCCCCGACCCTCTGCAATATTTTCTGATTACTCTTAGGAAGTAAACATGTAGCTAACCAGTCGGTGGTCGTAGAATCGAATTACCCTTGTAGCAGATTACGAAGAAATGACCCGTCCGCATTAAAATATACGAACGAATAAACGAACGAACAAACGAACGAAAAAAAAATGTATTTTCAAAGTGTAAAAATTGGGCTTGCAGGCCCGTCTTACCATCTGCCCTTCCAGCCCGATCTTTGCAGGCAGTTATTACCTTGTACATCATTTCATTGCTAATAATAATTATAGTAATAATAATAATAACAATAATAATAAATACAGGATTTTAAAAAATTAAATAACAAGACACTACCCCCCCCCCCCCCCAAAAAAAAAATCAACAACAACAACAACTTTATAGTGATAATAACAATTGCTGCCATGTGCTGTAATCATACCTATATCCCCGAACTTACAAAAAAAAAAAAAATATATATATATATATAGTAATAAACATAATCCGAAAATGTATAAAAGGGTTTGACTGACAACTTCATTTTTAAACAATAGTAACATTCAATTTTGGGGGAAGGGGGGGGGGGGGGGGGGGGAATCTCTCATGGAAGTACATCATAAACAGCATATACTATAATCTTTTAAGGGAGCATATAGTCTGCAGTAAAATAATATTGGGATAGTTTCCGATTGTATATATAGGGGTTGTTTATATTTTTTTTTTATTTCTCATGCAGAGTACGCTAAGCTTGTTTTGTACAGGTCTATTCTAGTCTTAGAGATTTGCATTATGTTAAGGTGTTTCCTATGCCTCTCATTGTATTTAAATAATAGCCAAAGGTAACGTAAATAAATTTTGGATATGATTTAGTGAATACTTTTTAGCTTTATTGAACAGTAGGTGTTCCTGGAGCGGTAATAGTATAAATGCTTTATATAGGTGTGATCAGTCACTTTCATGACAGCTCTTCTTTGGTGTGCTTTCAGTCATTTGATGATTGAATGTGCACATCCATCCCCTACTGTGGAGCAACAGACTTTGTGGGTCTGAATATAAGAAGTATAAAATAATATCCTAGTATTTTTATCAAGAAAGTTGTTAATTTTTCCTAGGTTGTGTACTTTTTTAACTGTTTGCTTAACAAGTGTTTGTACGTGGGAGTTCAGTGTAAGATTCCCATTGATGATCAGCCTACACGTGTATGCTCAGTTACATTTACCATTGGGGTGTTACCGACATAGAGTTACAGTAGAACCTCGCTTAACGAGCACCTCTCATGACGAGTAATTCGCATAACGAGCAAAACAAATTGTAAAAAAATGACTTGCTTAACGAGCGACGTTTCGCTTAACGAGTGGAGAGGAGAGAAGAAGTTGCGGATTGTGGGCATGTTACATCAGTCTCTGTTTAGCACTCGCTCCAGTAGCATCGTAGTTTTGCTTGTGATCTCTTATTTGCTCAAACGTGTGCTATATTGTGATACATGCACATGAATCCTCCAGGCCTACAAGATGACCTCCCTGAAGAATTTAAGTTCATCAAGATCCAGTTTCTGCCTTCCAACACCACTCCGTTACTCCAGCCCGTGGACCAGCAAGTTATTTCTAACTTTAAGAAACTCTACACTAAAGCACTCTTCCAGCATTGTTTTCATGTGACTGAAGGGACCAACCTCACTCTCAGAGTTTGGGAAAAATCACTTCCACGTTGTTGCCTGCCTCAAGATGATCGACAAGGCAGGGGAAGGGGTTACCAAGAGAACCGTATCTTCTGCTTGGAAGAAGCTTTGGGAGAGCTTTGTTGATTTGTGACTTTGAGGGGTTCAAGACAGTACCTGTGGAACCTGTAGTCAACGAGATTGTGACTTTGGCCACTATCATGGGACTGTAGGTGTATAAAAGTGATATCAAAGAGCTTGTGGAAGAGTTCGTGGAGTTGTACTGTGTTTCACTGCAAGAAGTTTTGGAGGAAAGTTTGTCAGAGGAGGAGAAATAAGAGAAATGCTGAAAGCATGGGAAACTGTTGCATCTTACATTGAGAATCATCACCCTAATAAGGAAGTGGCTATGCGCCCTGAAAAAAAAGCGTCTGCAAAGAAAAATGTCTTTGGACATCTTTCAATTATAAAAAATAATTAGCTACGTATCATAATTATTTCGACTTTTTTCTTTTTTTTTTTGCAAATCAAATTCGCATTCCAGGTGGGTTCGTTCCGCGTTTAAAGAAAGGGTGAAGATGATTCACTCTCCTTAACAATATGTATATAATTTTCTTTGAATAAACGCTATACATAGCTACATAGAATTTTGTGAGTATTTTGTTTTTCGACATGGAAAGCATTATTGTTTTTTGCATTAATTTATATGAGAAAAATTGTTTCGCATAACAAGTTTTTTGCTTAACGAGTATGGTTCTGGAACGAATTATGCTCATTAAGCGAGGTTCCACTGTATTAGAGATAAAAAATGTATATGTATATATATAATAAATATAATGTTATCTATGTACTTACTCAAACAATGTCACAAATCCAGGTGGCAGTATCAGCATCTCTGTTAAGTTCTGAACGAACTGAGCCGCGAATGACCCATTGACCCTGGAGACAAAAAGTAGAATGTTGTTTAATAAAATGTCAACAAATTACCTTTATTAGTTAACTAAATGAGAGAAACAGTCATCGAGGACAAGGTTTCATTTTGTAGCTAAAGTATACTAAGAGAGACAGTAGCCAGTTCCACGACAACCTTCCTTAGCTGCCTATTACGTCATTCATTACAGATGTAAGCAACACTATTCACTGGATACTTTACAGACCCCATTTAAGGTGGGACAGTCAAATAAGTCGGATCACTTGAAAAAATGAATATGTTAACTGCAGTTTCTACTTCTTCTTTATTGTATTTAAAAAGGCAGTGGAAAACTGTGTTGTAGTTTACGGTTAGGCTGTGATATCTGCGCCTGTCAGTACAACAGTAATTTGTATCCTTTTGCGACATGCCTGTTGGAGGAAGTTGATCTATTGGTTTTCCCTCCCCCAATGACACCTGGTAACTGACACAGGAAATTAGTGGAGCTAAAAGCAACCACACGAGGACAGTGTAAATAACTGCTTTTATACACAAACAGATGAGCAAGATTAGGATTGGAGAAATGTAGTTATACAATATTTTGTTTAAGACAACGAATGTGTCCCGACTTCATCATTATAGATTGTGTGCGATACTAAATAAAGGCTCAAACTGTGAATTTCTATACAGCTAATTTGAATACTCAATTTCCGCTCTAACACGATATGAAGTTTAAACAACGGACCAACATCATTACGGACGGGTAGTAACCCATAAATGCTCCGTTCTTCTTCTAACTCAAGTCTGAGTCCTAAGAAGCTCAGCACAGTGCACATACTCTGTAGCACCGGCGAGGATCCTTAAATACTTAGGGTAGGTTTTTAACTCCAAACTTTGCCAGAGCAGCGCCGTTAGGCTACTTTTTTCGATTTCCAATTGCCAAGGATTTATTACGTGCCCAACAATGCACACGGGCGTTTAATCTTACTACCCAGAGACCAATGGGAATTACTAGAAGTCTAAGTCCACTTAAAAAAAATGTCTCAGCCCTTACCGGGGATTCAACCTAGAACCTTCAGCACTCGAGGCGGACATCATGCCTCGAGACTACGCAGCCTCCCCCTCCCCTGTCCCCCTCCCCCCACCCAACACGATATATGGCAAAAAACTCATATTGTTTAGCTTTCTGGGTTATGTTGTTCTAAAAACCTCTCTGGTATTATAAGAATTGAGAGACGGAAGGGAGAGAGGGAAAAAAAAAGACTTTAAAAAAAAAAAGCAACAACTAACGTTTATTATGTGCCTATATGAGCTAGTCGCCATCCTGCTAGTCACATCATTTATCCAGTTCCGAGTGGTCCCTAATTGACTGGTCTTGCATCATCATTCTGATGCGACACTGGCTAGAAAAATAGGTCCTTTTAATTTGTAATTTATAAGCGACTGGGGCGATGTGGACCCACTAGAAGTTAAAGACAACCTCATTTGGCCGCAGTTCTAAATGATTTGAGTAGTGGCTACTTCCAACCTCATCGAAAAGCGAATAAGGAAATAACAGTGGAAGTCGCTAAGTAAAGGCAATTACAGTAATATATTCTTTTCTTTTATAGGTGGCTGAAACAAAATTGTATTGTGTCATATTTCTCAACGTAGTCTTCCCTGCCTTAAAACACAAGTAATCTGCTGATCCACAAGAATTTTGAACGTCTCCCAGGTAGAAGCATTTTGGTGTGGCTAGTAGCCATGTTTAGATACCGATATAATCACATTCTTCTTCTTCTTCAGCATTACGAGCCATTGAGGTTCATTGCTGCAGATATCACCCGCCTCCATTCATCTCTCTAGTTGGCCACCTCTTTCCAGTTGGTGACACCAAGTGTTTGCAGTTCTGTCTTGACATTATCTGTAAACATTTTTCTTGGTCTGCCTCGTGGTCTACGACAATTCATCTCCATTGTTTATGCAGTTTTTACCTCTCTGTCATCTGACATTCTTTCAATTTGCCCCAATAATTTCAGTCTATTAGTTATCACGATGCCAGTGATCAGTGGTGATTTAAACAGATAATGAATTTTGTTATTGCTTCCCACTCTCCTTTCCCCGCTGTTTGCATCTTTGATGGGTCCAAAGATTCGTCGTTAGACCCTGTTTTCGAAAACCTGTAATAAGACTTCATCTCTTTAAGTTGTGCTCCAAGTTTCAAAGCCATATAAAACGACTGGTCTTATCAACGTTTCATATATTTTTATTTTGGTGTTGCGAGACAGATACTTTTGACTTTAGCAGATATTGAAGGGCACAGTATATTTTTTTCCAGTTTGTATTCTAGATTGTATTTCTTATCTAAGCATGTTGGAGCAGTTGAAGTTTATACCCAAGTTCTTTTATGTTTCCGTTCGTTTGATTTTCATATCGTCGACTTGTATGTGGCCGGAGTTTATATCCTTTCCCTGTCTATTATTCTGTTTTATCTTGATTGATAACTAGTCTCAGTTTCTTAGCTGATGCTTTTAAGACAGTCAGTGTTTTAACAGCCTCTAGTTCATTTTCTCCAACGATATCAATGTCATCTGCATATCCAAATATTCTTGTAGATTCTCCTATAGTACACTCTTGTTTCCATTTCCTTATAGTTTTCTGCAGGGCCAAGTTCAAAAGAAGTGGGGACAGAGCATCACCTTGCTAATCACATTGTCATGTGCGAACCTCAGACCTCGCAAATACTCTACTGTCTCTTACTCTCTGCTTTACAATGGTGAACCCAGGGCTCATCTCCTGACACAGTTCCATTGAGAAAAGCGTTTCCTTCGATGACATGGGGGTCTAGATCAGTGGTTCTCAACCTATGGGTCGCGACCATTACTTGTGTCAAGCGGTAATTTCACAGGGGTTGCCAAGGACCATCACAAAACATAAATAAAGTTACAAATTAGCGACGAAAAAAGAAGTTGTATTAAAGAGTCGCAGCATTAGGAAGGTTGACAACCACTGGTCTAGACATTCCTGACAAATCGTCTGCTAGGGTGTTTCTATTCAACGGACAGCTGCCTTGAAAACCATCTGCTACACAATTTCCTATACCCACAGTGATCATGAATACTTTTTTATGTACCACCAATTTAATTAACAGTGACTCGTCTGTTCTCACGAATTCGCTGCTATATCTGCTGTTTCACTTCCTCAGTTGCTAACAGGTCAACCCTCCACGGCCCCCGCCCACTTTCTTTTACTTTTCCGTTTTTTATCACAGACCTTATCCCCTCCGTTTTTTTTTTAAATCTTGCCACTGCTTCATACACTTTCCTCTGACACAAATACCTGTCTTTGTACTGAACCTTCATTCTAAGACTATTTTGTACGAGCTGCTGCGCATGTTCACACTGCTAAATCGTCGACACATATTTTGGGTATTGCAACAGGCCACTCTGTGTCCTAAAATAATATTGTATTTTCTACATACTATTCCATGCAGATTAGTAGCGTATCCTTTACAGGACATTGCAGAACCAACCCCCAGCAGCCAGTGGCTGTTGTGTGGTGTCTCTAGGCAAATTTACCTCCAGTAGTTTGCCATTGTTTTCTGGATGGTCGGCTCCCTGACACCACTGTCGAAACCAACGCAAGGCACATGGCCCGCAGCTGGGATCGAAAGCGGCAGTGCAACATGACGAAGCGTTCTCATCGACTTAGCCACAGAGCCGACTATTTCATGCAGACTAGGATGAATAATCCTTTACTTAGTGACTTCCTCTCGTATATACAGACAACCGATGCCTACCAGCAGTGAATGTTTTACATACAGCCGATATACCAGCGAGTAATGTTTTACATACAACCGATATCTACTAGCGGTGAATATTTTACAAACCCATGTCTACGTGTAGGTAATAGTGTAAACACAACTGATATACCAGAGGTTAATGTTTTACATACAACCGATTTACCAGTGGTTGTTTTACATGAAACCAATATCTACCAGCGGTTATTGTTTTACAGATAACTGACATTGATCAGCTGCCCATACATTACAGACAAATGAAATCTTTCTTTCTTTCTTTTTGTTCACTGGCTCTAAATTGTGGAGGAGAGCTTTGGTTGTATAACTGGACTGCGGCTGTGTACCAAGACTTCAGCTTTGAGTCTGCGTTAATTTTACTGGCCTGCTTGTGTGCAGTTCTTATTCCCTGCCTTTCGGCTTGATGTACTTTGTCGATCCTATGTTTAGGACGACTGTAACCTTTGTTTTGTGGGACAATAATGAGATATAGTAGCAAACTATGTTTCGAAGCCGACAGAAATGTAGACATTTCAGTGTTTCCTACGATAGTGTTGTAATGTCGCATAAGTAGGCATAGAAACCACAACCCATGGAGATGGTGAGTTTGACAGACATGATCTGGTTGCATTAAGAAGTCTTCCGCAATTACATCACGGGAGAATACGACCATTGCTGCCGTCGCATGCATTTAATTGTCTTCTTCTCACATGCACAGATCGTAACCTATACTCCATCACTTATTCCTTTATTACTATTTCAGCCCTTTCCCCCAGCCAATGCACCACGGTCCAAGACAATCTGTTTCCTCAAATCCATCTCAATACCTGTTTCACTGATGTATATCGACTTGTTTCTTCCGATTAGTAATTTACCGAAGAAGTCCTTAGGGAGTAAGTATTGTTAAGCCATCTGAGCCATCGGAGACTCGGCATTTAAAACATTGATGTGATACCAGTTCTTTCCAATAGCTTGATTCTTGTAATTTTCTTTTAAAACCATCAAATGCTTACAATTCTTTATGGGTATCGCATGTGGAAGCAATTTTGTCGTTTTTCACTGATACAGATAAGTCGGCCAAGTTTCATTGCCGAAAACAAGTGTGCTAAGAACATACGACTGATAGACGCAAGTTTAGGTTTTAATTAGGGCTGTACCGAAAATTCGCTTCGTATTCGCTTCGGGGCCGAATAGTGGACCTAATAACTATTCGTATTCGGCCGAATACTTGCGGTCAGGCCGAATACGAATAGTTTTTCCGCATTCACTGCGATAGTTGATGTTGCCTAAGTCGCTTTTATGCATTAACTAAGCTGTCAGTGACAATTTACAAGTTTAGTTACTTGTTAAAAAACTAAGAATACTTTCATTCCTAGGTATTAGTTATCACAAACTGACTGACTGAAGGATGCAAAAGATAAAATGTTTTTAAATGTTTACTATTCTTTACTACATTTTGTGAAGTAAAATTTCAGCGTACATTTGACATTATAAATGTTTTTTTTTTTTTTTTTTTTTTTTTTTTTTTTTTTTTTTGGGGGTGGGGGGGGTGGGGGGGGGGGGGGGGGGGGGGGATTTATTTCATACATTACACACTATTCGAAAGTGGAAGAATGGGTCTCAGTTTGAATAGTGGGAAAACAGAAGCAATGGTGGTATCCAAAAAAAAAAAAAAAAAAAAAAAAAAAAAAAAAAAAAAAAAAAAAAAAAAAGTTATTCCTGAATGTCTATTAAAAGTCAATGGTGTTATTTTAGGACAAGTACAGGAATGTAAGTATCCGGGCACATAGATAACATCAGATGGAAGATGCATTATTGAAAAAAAGAAACAGAATAGGACAGGCAAAAACTGCATTTTATAAAATGAAGAACATATATGCAATATATCTTTGTCATTGAGAGTTAGAAAAATACATCTTGCTTGCTACATACATCCAGGTTTAACATATGGCTGTGAATCCTGGACAATCGGTAGGCAGGCCAAACAATTTATAGAGACCTCAGAGATGTGGCTTTACATAATATTGCTTAAAATACCTTGGACAGCCACACAAAAAAGCTACCAAGAGGTTTTGAAAGAGGCTGGAGCCCGAAAACAACTAATCACAGACATCAGAAGGAGACAGTCGTCATTTATCGGCCATGTTATAAGAAGAGGGAAAATGGAATATGTGGTGACCACTGGAAAAATCTGTGGAAGGAGGGATAGAGGAAGACAACGAGAAAAGAATCTCGACAGTCTTTTTGCATGGCATGGAGGTGTGTCAGCAGACTAACTAATACATGCTGAAGGTGATCGCATATTGTGGCGAGGCATAATCGTCCACGCCAGTCGGCAAGGCACCTGATGATGATAATGCACTATTCGTATACGTATTCGGCCGAATAGCTAGTCCCGCTATTCGTATTCGACTGAATAGTTAAAATCACTATTCGGTACAACCCTAGTTTTAATCAAGCGTTTTCTGATTAAATAATAAAACGTCCTATCAGTTTACACATACCATAAGCTTATGTTTTACAAATAGCTAGGATATACCAGCAGATAGTATTTTACAGACATCCCACACACACTAGTAGCTCAGGTAAACAGACAGCCCATACATTCTAACAGCTCATGTTTACAGACAGTCCATATATTCTAACAGCTCATGTTTACAGACAGTCCATACCTTCTAAAAGCTCAGGTAAACAGACAGTCCACACATTCTAACAGGTCAGGTTAACAGACAGTCCATACATTCTAACAGCTCAGGTTAACAGACAGTCCATACATTCTAACAGCTCAGGTTAACAGACAGTCCATTCATTCTAACAGGTCAGGTTAACAGACAGTCCATACATTCTAACAGGTCAGGTTAACAGACAGTCCACACATTCTAACAGGTCAGGTTAACAGACAGTCCATACATTCTAACAGGCCAGGTTAACAGACAGTCCATACATTCTAACAGGCCAGGTTAACAGACAGTCCATACATTCTAACAGGTCAGGTTAACAGACAGTCCACACATTCTAACAGGTCAGGTTAACAGACAGTCCACACATTCTAACAGGTCAGGTTAACAGACAGTCCACACATTCTAACAGGTCAGGTTAACAGACAGTCCATACATTCTAACAGGTCAGGTTAACAGACAGTCCACACATTCTAACAGGTCAGGATAACAGACAGTCCACACATTCTAACAGCTCAGGTTAACAGACAGTCCATACATTCTAACAGGTCAGGTTAACAGACAGTCCATACATTCTAACAGCTCAGGTTAACAGACAGTCCATACATTCTAACAACTCAGGTTAACGGACAGTGTCACAACCCTGTGAGTACAGTCAGTGGCAGAATGTACCACAACGTAAACAACTGCGTGTTTGAGGTGACACCCCAGGGTTTGACACAAAGGTCAGGGCCGTGACTGGTCAAGTCTGTTCTGTTATTGCACGGTAACAAAACCAGCGCTCAGGATAAAGCGCTTGGCCACGACAAGAAAAGTCAACTTTGTTGTAGACAAGTCCGCAACACTATTACCCTTTTGGGATTGAGCTGGTGAACGGGTCAAGAGACACGAGGTGGAGAGAACACAGGAGATTTCGGTGTGCGACGGTCAGACGAAGCAGACGTGTTAGCGAGACAGTGATAGTATATTACAGGACAGCCCATACATTCTAGTCACTCATAGTTTATTTACAGTGTTCACATTCTAACAACTCATAGTTTACAGTGCCAACACATTCTAACAACTCAAGGTATTGACAGTTGTTACATAAGAAGTAAAATCAGGTTTACAGACTTCTGACCACAAATCAGTTATGTACATGTTCTGTGAGAGAGCCCTAACACTTGGCACAACTCATGTTTACTAGACAGAGGCTGTGACTATTTGGTTGGTCAGTGTTACGACAGGTAAGACACATTCGTGCCAACTCATGTTTACAGACACCCACACATTGCATGTGGAACGGTTTACAGACAGCCACACATTCTAAAACTCATCGTTACAGACAGCCAGACATTCCAAGCAACTCAGGTGGCCACACGCCGGGAAGTCAACTGTCATGTTGTACAGCCTGTACTTACAACTAAAGATTGTCGTGTGTGCTCTGCCCATGCGTTCGGGTTCAGTCATGTGTTACAGACAGCCCACACATTCTAATAGGCTCATGTTTACAGACACGGAACACATACAAGGTCACAGCCCAACTAACAACTCATGTTTACAGACAGCTAAACACGTTAACAACTTGGGTTACAGACAGCCCACACATACTAGCAACTCAGTTTACAGACAGCCAACACATACTAGCAACTCATGTTTACAGACAGGAGACACATACTACAACTCATGTTTAGCAGACAGCCACACATACTCTTTACCTCATGTTGTTCACATTGTAGGGCTAAGCGTACATTGAGTTACAGCCCACACATTTAACAATCATGCTATACAGACAGTTTAACACATTGGCAACTCATGTTTACAGACATCCACACATATTGCATCTTGTCAGGGCCTATTCTTATTACAGTTTACAGACATCGGGACATACTAGGGTCAACCCTTACAGACAGCCCACACATTCTAACAACTCATGTTTACATTTGTCCCGACACATTGTAACAATAATGACTAACACACAGGGCTTCGTGTGCCGACGTGACAATTCTAGCGACTCATGTTTACAAACAGCCCACACATTCTGACGGACAGTTTACAGACAGCCCACACATTCTAACAACTCATGTTTACAGACAGCCCACGCATTTTAACAACTCATGTTTACAGACAGCCAACACATTTTAACAACTCAAGTTTACAGACACCCTCATACATACTTCATGTTTACAGACAGCCAACACATACTAGTAGCTCATGTTTACAGACAGACACATTCTAACAACTCATGTTTACAGACAGCCACATTCTAACAACTCATGTTTACGAGGGACAGCCCACGCATTGTAAACAACTCATGTTTACAGACAGTCAACACATTTTAACAACTCATGTTTACAGACAGCCAACACATACTAAACAACTCATGTTTACAGACAGCCAACACATACTGTTGTCTCATGTTACAGACAGCTGGTTAACATAGATTACGTGTCATGCTATATTGCGATTCAGCTCGTCTGCAACTCGTTGTGCACAGCTAACACATTCTAACAACTCATGTTTACAGACAGCTGTAAACATTCTGTCACCATCATGTTTCACTGCTTTACAGACAGCCAACACATACTAGTAGCTCATGTTTACAGACAGCCACCACACATACTAGAGGTCAATCATGTTTACAGGACAGCCAACACATACTATTTTAGCTCATGTTTACAGACAGCCCGTTCATTCTAACAACTCATGTTTACAGACAGCGCCACACATCTAACAACTCATGTTTACAGACAGTAACCAATAATTCTAACAATCCCTCATGTTTACAGACAGCTAACATTCTAACAAATCATGTTTACAGACAGCCTAACACATACTAACAACTCATATTATTTGCAGCTAACACATTCCAACAACTCATGTTTACAGACAGCCCACACATTCTAACAACTCATGTTTACAGACAGCCCACACATTCTAACAACTCATGTTTACAGACAGCCCACACATTCTAACAACTCATGTTTACAGACAGCCCACACATTCTAACAACTCATGTTTACAGACAGCCCACACATTCTAACAACTCATGTTTACAGACAGCCAACACATACTAACAACGCATGATTACCGACAGCCAACACATACTAGTAGCGTATGTTTACAGACAGCCCACACATTCTAACAACTCATGTTTACAGACAGCCCACGCATTTTAACATCTCAAGTTTACAGACAGCCCACACATTCTAACAACTCATGTTTACAGACAGCCCACACATTCTAACAACTCATGTTTACAGACAGCCCACACATTCTAACAACTCATGTTTACAGACAGCCAACACATTTAAACAACTCAAGTTTACAGACAGCCAATACATACTAACAACTCATGTTTACAGACAGCCAACACATACTAGTAGCTCATGTTTACAGACAGCCCACACATTCTAACAACTCATGTTTACAGAACAGTGTAATTGGAATAAAAAGCTCATGTGTACAGACAGAAGCCACACATGTCTAACAACTCATGTTTACAGACAGCCCACACATTATACTAATGTTCATGTTTACAGACAGCCAACACATACTGTAAACTCATGTTTACAGACAGCCAACACATTCTAACAAACATGTTTACAGACAGCCCACACATTCTAACAACTCATGTTTACAGACAGCCCACACATTCTAACAACTCATGTTTACAGACAGCCCACACATTTTATTAACTCATGTTTACAAACAGCCACACATTTAACAACTCATGTTTACAGACAGCCAACACATTATTTATTTTGATGTTTACCGACAGCCCACACATACTAGTAGTGTTTGTTTACAGACAGAACACAATTTTAACAACTCATGTTTACAGACAGCCCACACATTTTAACAACTCATGTTTACAGACAGCCCACACATTCTAACAACTCATGTTTACAGACAGCCCACACATTCTAACAAATCATGTTTACAGACAGCCCACACTTATTTTTTCTAACAACTCATATTGTTTTGTTACAGACAGAATATAGTATAACACATGTTTTGTGAAATTAACTATATGTAATCAGCAGATTTATTTTCACTGTAAACATTTGTGTGATAATCCATGTTTACAAACATTTTTTTCTTTTCCACACTACTAACAACTTTTGTTACAGATTAGCCCAAGTAATCTAACAACTCATGTTTACAGACAGCAAACACATTCTGTTTTACTCATGTTTCAAGACAGCAACACATTCTAACAACTCATGTTTTACAGACAATCCAAACATTCATTACAACTATAAAAAGTTTCAGACAGCCCACACATCTAACTCATGTTTACAGACAGCCCACAAGGTCTAACAAAGTATATGTACAGACAGCCCACACATTCTAACAGATCATTTTGTAAGACAGTAAATATTGAAACTAATGACTTCATAGTTTACAGTGACAAACAAATTATGTTTACAGACATTTTAACAACTCTTATTTACAGACAGCCCACACATTCTAACAACTCATGTTTACAGACAGCCCACACATTAAAAGCACTCATATTTACAGACAGCCCACACATTCTAACAACTCATGTTACAGACAACAGCCCACACATTCTAACAACTCATGTTTACAGACAGCCCACACATTCTAACAACTCATGTTTACAGACAGCCCACACATTCTAACAACTCATGTTTACAGACAGCCCACACATTCTAACAACTCATGTTTACAGACAGCCCACACATTTAACAACTCAGTTTACAGACAGCCAACACATACTAACAACTCATGTTTACAGACAGCCCACACATTCTAACAACTCATGTTTACAGACAGCCAACACATTCTAACAACTCATGTTTACAGACAGCCCACACATTCTACACGCTCATGTTTTACAGACAGCCACACCCACACTCATGTTTCTAACAACTCATGTTTACAGACAGCCCACACATTCTAACAACTCATGTTTACAGACAGCCCACACATTCTAACAACTCATGTTTTACAGACAGCCCACACATTCTAACATTATTTACAGACAGCACATGTTCTACATGTTTACAGACAGCCCACACATTCTAACAACTCATGTTTACAGACAGCCAACACATTTCTAACAACTCATGTTTACAGACAGCTTCCACACATACTAACAGCCACTCATGTTTACAGACAGCCCACACATTCTAACAACTCATGTTTACAGACAGCCACACATTCTACTCATGTTTACTCATGTTTACATGACAGACAGCCCACACATTCTAACACTCATTTTACAGAAAGCCAAAACATACTAGCACCTCATGTTTACAGACAGCTAACACATTCTAACAACTCATGTTTACAAACAGCTAACACATTCTAACAACTCATGTTTACAGACAGCTAACACATTCTAACAACTCATGTTTACAGACAGCCAACACATTCTAACAACTCATGTTTACAGACAGCCCACACATTCTAACAACTCATGTTTACAGACAGCCCACACATTCTAACAACTCATGTTTACAGACAGCCCACACATTCTAACAACTCATGTTTACAGACAGCCACACTAACAACTCATGTTTACAGACAGCCCACACATTCTAACAACTCATGTTTACAGACAGCCCACACATTCTAACAACTCATGTTTACAGACAGCTAACACATTCTAACAACTCATGTTTACAGACAGCCCACACATTCTAACAACTCATGTTTACAGACAGCCCACACATACTAGCAGCTCATGTTTACAGACAGCCCACACATTCTAACAACTCATGTTTACAGACAGCCCACACATTCTAACAACTCATGTTTACAGACAGCCAACACATTTTAACAACTCATGTTTACAGACAGCCCACACATACTAACAACTCATGTTTACAGACAGCTAACACATTCTAACAACTCATGTTTACAGACAGCCCACACATTCTAAACAACTCATGTTACAGACAGCCCACACATTCTAACAACTCATGTTTACAGACAGCCCACACATTCTAACAACTCATACACACATGTCTAAACAACTCATGTTTACAGACAGCCAACACATTCTAACAACTCATGTTACAGACAGGGTTTGTGTTTACAGACAGCCCACACATTCTAGAACTCATGTTTACAGACAGCCCACACATTCTAAAACTCATGTTTACAGACACAGTCCAACACATACTAACAACTCATGTTTACAGACAGCCCACACATTCTAACAACTCATGTTTACAGACAGCCCACACATTCTAACAACTCATGTTTACAGACAGCCAACACATACTAACAACTCATGTTTACAGGCAGCACACACATTCTAACAACTCATGTTTACAGACAGCCCACACATTCTAACACTCATGTTTACAGACAGCCCACACATTCTAACAACTCATGTTTACAGACAGCCCACACATTCTAACAACTCATGTTTACAGACAGCCCACACATTCTAACAACTCATGTTTACAGACAGCCAACACATACTAACAACTCATGTTTACAGACAGCCCACACATTCTAACAACTCATGTTTACAGACAGCCAACACATACTAACAGCTCATGTTTACAGACAGCCAACACATTCTAACAACTCATGTTTACAGACAGCCCACACATACTAACAACTCATGTTTACAGACAGCCCACACATTCTAACAACTCATGTTTACAGACAGCCCACACATACTAACAGCTCATGTTTACAGACAGCCAACACATACTAACAACTCATGTTTACAGACAGCCAACACATACTATTAGCTCATGTTTACAGACAGCCCACACATTCTAACAACTCATGTTTACAGACAGCCCAACACATACTATTAGCTCATGTTTACAGACAGCCCACACATTCTAACAACTCATGTTTACAGACAGCCAACACATACTAACAACTCATGTTTACAGACAGCCCACACATTCTAACAACTCATGTTTACAGACAGCCAACACACATTCTAACAACTCATGTTTTCTAACAACTCATGTTTACAGACAGCCCACACATTCTAACAACTCATGTTTACAGACAGTCCACACATTCTAACAACTCATGTTTACAGACAGCCCACACATTCTAACAACTCATGTTTACAGACAGTCCACACATACTAGCAGCTTATATCTACAGACAGCCCACACATTCTAACAACTCATGTTTACAGACAGCCCACACATACTAGCAGCTCAGCTACAGACACACATTCCACACTAACAACTCATGTTTACAGACAGCCCACACATACTAACAACTCATGTTTACAGACAGCCCACACATACTAGCAGCTCATGTTTACAGACAGCCAACACATTCTAACAACTCATGTTTATAGACAGCCCACACATACTAACAGCTCATGTTTACACACAGCCCACACATACTAACAACTCATGTTTACAGACAGCCCACACATTCTAACAACTCATGTTTACAGACAGCTAACACATTCCAACAACTCATGTTTACAGACAGCCCACACATACTAGCAACTCATATTTACAGACAGCACACACATACTAGCAGCTCATGTTTACAAACAGCCCAGACATTCTAGCAACTCATGTTTACAGACGGCCAACACATTCTAACAACTCATGTTTGCAGACAGCCCACACATTCTAGCAGCTCATGTTTACAAACAGCCCACACATTCTAGCAAGCCATGTTTACAGACAGCCAACACATACTAACAAATCATGTTTGCAGACAGCCCACACATTCTAGCAGCTCATGTTTACAGACAGCCCACACATACTAGCAGCTCATGTTTACAGACAGCCCACACATACTAGCAGCTCATGTTTTACAATTTGCTGACACTTATCAGGAGCTAATGTTTTACACTGCCGATATTTACAAGCAGCTCATTTTTTTTTACGAACAGCCATTATATGCCAGTAGCTAGTTTTTATTTTTTATTTTAACAATACCATAATGTGACTGCAGAAAGCAAACATCTTTCCCATGCATAATTGTCATGGAACAACTCAGTTACACGTTTCCTGAAGGGAAATTTTTCCCCCTAGCAGCAAAGAACAAACAATAAAAAGACCAAATAACGCAAATGAAATCACAATGGGAATATTTAGCCCTTGCCCTTAACTTCACGTCGCAGCTTTTACATTTCTTTCCCTCCAACGAAAGAAAATATAATTTAGCAAGGCGAGCCTTTAAAAAATGTGTAATTGCTCCTCGTCTATTCTTCTCGTCATTATTTTTACAGTTGCCAACGGGTTTCATTCTGGTTAGCCTTACACTGACAATTTGGGAGAAAATCAATGGGCACGTAAATCATGGCTTCCAGTTACCTCCACTTGGATGTCACCAAGGAAACCAGTTGTGTGCCCTGCTACAACCTATGGTTTCTCCACAAACTCGACGCCCTGATGACTGTCTACTGCGTTTTCTGGAGCGAATCCTGACAAATGCTTAGTCAATCTCACGTTTCCATGTAATATCTTCCACGTTTTCATTCCAGTTTTCTTTGGTTGTAGTCCCAAACTTGATTTAGTGTGTGCATGCATCTTTGAGAAGTAGTTTATCATCTGAAGAAGATGGATGGGAAATGATACGAAAATGTATATCCGGGTTTTTTGAGGGAAACAATATATACTTTAAGAAACTAGATGTATGTACTTGTCTTGTTAGCAAATTGTCAGGTTTATAATTGTACGCCATTCATGAGGTTCATTTTCGGAGACATTTCTGCGTGTCCCTGTTCCTTGGTGAAGTCTTTTGATTTACTTAGTTCAACTGGATGATTTATTTGTGAAGTTACATCAACATTTGGTTTTACTTTTTTCTGTCGGGTTCAGTTTAATAGTGGTTTCACTTCTTTACTGATTGATTCCGATCACAACGCATTTGGCTCAGTTATTTGCTTGTTGGTTCTATAATAAGAAATCTATCACGTAATTACTTTGGTGAATTCTTATCACAATTGTTGTCGCTCGTTTACTGTTTGGCAGTTATATCAACTTTTGCTTCACATTTTGACTATATTTGTTTAATTTTGGTTCACTGTTCTGTTATATCTGATTTGCGTAAAACAATCATTTTTCTGCATTTATACCTTTCTAACGTTCTCTGTCTCAGATTGGTTTCCTTGGTCTTGTTTCCACTTTCTGTCTGTCTGTCTGTCTGTCTTTCTTGCTTTCTTTCCTTCTTTCTTTCTTTTTTTTCTTTCTTTCTTTCCCTTTTTCTGTTTCTTTATTTCTCTCGTTCTCGCACATTTTTTTTTGGATATTTACTGGTAATTATCGCAATCAATGTCTTACTTTCACTATCTCTAATTTGATATCTCCATAGATGAGTATAAATGGATCCAATAGAAATCCTAGAACAAACGTTGGTGAGAGAGACAGAAAACAGAACAAAATAGAGGAACAGACTGCGAGCCTACTATGACGTATAATGGAGTAAACGGATAACAGACTGTCTGAACCACTATCCTTATCTCTCTTATTTCTCTATCTATCTCCTCCTCTTCCCTCTCCGTCCCTTCTAGGGACTCATTCAATTTCTCGCTGTGTCAGATTGTTTGCTAGAATGTGTTGGTATGAAATCCAAACCACAAAAAAAAATTGTGTCGATTGGGTTACTGAAGGCGAACACACAAAGACAAGAATAGGAAAATATAAAAAGCATACATAAATACACATTTTACAGATATAAATATAAATATATATATATATATATATGTGTGTGTGTGTGTGTGTGTGGGTGTGTGTGTGTACACACACACACACACATACACACATATATATATATATATATGTACAATCATTAAGAACGATTGGGATATTTATGAATAGCCAGAGGAAATGTAAGGAAACAATTAGCGAGGTGGACAAACTTACTCCTTCGACAGCTCCAAATACATGGAATGAGTGTCAACAGAATGACCATCGCCATCATCTGAAAAAAAAAAAAAAAAAGATAAAGCCTGACATTTGTAGTGACTGGCAGTGACAACAGTTCCGAAAAGATTACGACAAACACTAATAACAAAATAATAAAAACATAAAAATGAAACTTATGAATATCTATTGCTGAAATACCACAAATTTTAAACAGCCAAAGCCAGGTGCTTTCAAATAAGTAAAGGACCGTTTTCGCGCATGTAAGCGCATTTAACATATAGGGCAAAAACACACACACACATATGTATACGTGTATGACCGGCTCGCTAGCGTAGTTGGTTAAACCTAACTTCGCAGCCACCGGGTAACGAAGTCCTTGTGGTCAAGGTTCACGCCTGGGGGTAGGCAGAGACACCACATTTCTCCCAGATTTACGGTATCTATCATGGAATCAAGGCCGAAGTGTTGTGATATCCATAGTACTGAGCCAAAGAGTTTACAACTCATGGTTTCTGGTTATTTGATAAATTATATATATATATATATATATATATATATATATATATATATATATATATATATATATATATATATATATATATATATATATATATATACAGGGGGAGGGACAGAAGAAAGAAACAGACAGACAGACAGACAGACAGACAGACAGAGACAGACAAAACAGAACTGGATAAGTAGTGTCGTTAACACCATGCCGGTCGCCTGTGTTTCACAGGACAATACACTGCATCTATCTACAGTTGGGTTGACCTCAAAGCCAAGGTCAACTGAAGAAAAATTTTCCGCCTCAGTGTGGATGTGAACCTCAGACCTTGAGACCGGTAGGTGAGCATTTAACCATTCTTTCCTACACTACACGCTTCAACGGCATCTCTCCGTTCAGACTTGTTCATAATTAGCCGGGTTGCGTTGAAACAGACGCAAGATGGTCTGCTGTCATGCTGCCAACTCGACTGAAGCTCGGATCGAACCCGGCACTCCAACATTACAAAGCACGTTTGCAAGGCCTAAGCCAGATACGCCGACTGCCAGATAATACCGCACAAAATACTGCCGTTGTGATGTTAAGTTAGACTTGCGCACATTCTTTACCGTGACAACACCGGGTGGAGTTGAAAGAGCCGACAGACTGACCAAGCCTGCAGTGACTGGAGGAATAAGTAGGGGCAGAGGCAGACACATTGAATGCACTGCGTTCCATCCCCGTGTGGCTTCTGAGACCCTATTATAGGGAAAACAAGAACAAACCCACTGCCTACCCAAAAAGCATGTCGAAAGAGTCGACTAATTGTAGCTTCCATCGAAGTCGGAGTGCATCTGCCTGAGAGGAAAGGAACCAACAGTCTGCATACAGATTAGTCAGATCTGTCAAACCACAGTCCAGAAGTTGATGAGCAACCAGAACTTTCTGCCGAAGTTTACAGCTGCTGAATGCGAAGAAGAAGACTTAATTCTAGAGACATTTAATCGAGACGAAGAACCGCCTGTTGTAAATGGGTATTAACTAAGGGCAAAGCAAACAGGCACAAAGCAGCAGCGGAGCAAAGAAAGAAGATATGCCAGTAAGCTACTATTGTGTACGCTGAGTGTGGCGACACCGAGGTGGCTGCTGCGTCTAAGGACAGAGCACGAATGGGACGGACCGATGTGCTTAAATGTCGATACGGGCAACAAGCACCAATTGTTCTTTGCCATGTCATATGAGCTGCGATGTGCAGTCCTCTCTCTTTCACATGCGATTTCTTCAGACTGCATTGTCTAAAAAAAAGCATTGTATTTTTATATTACCCTGTTTCAAAATTTCCCGCGTTGGATTTTTTTTTCAAGTACCCAGAAACTATGAGTTGTTAACCATTGTGCACGGTACTATTGATATCGCATCCCCTTGGCCTTGATTAAATGACAGATACTGTAAATCTGGTAGGAATGTGGCTTTTCTGCCTACCCTGATCACAAGGATTAAGTCACCCGGTTGCCGCGCAGTCCGGTTTAGCCAACTGCGCTAGCAAGCTTTTTTTTCACCGGCTGTAAGATCCGGCGGAAAGTCATGTCGTACGTCCATCTTGATTTTCGCTTTGTGCCAGGGCATGAATTTTGAGTGTCCGCCAGTGTTACTGACTTATTTGTGTGCAGTTGGTTGTCCCCTGCTGCTCGGGCAGATGCACTTCGACATCGATGAAAGTCCTAAATTTGTCGACTCGTACGACATGCTTGTTGGGGGAAGGCAGTCTATTCCTGTTTTCCGACAATGGGGCAACATAACCCAGACAGGGAGGCTCTATTTTACATTAGGAAAAAGAATAGATCTTTTCCCCTCAAACTAAGCATGCCAATCAAAGCGATTAATTAGAGGTGTGCCGAAATTGTATTTCTTCGGCCAAAAGGAGCAGATATCGTAGTCAAAAAAAAAAAAAAAAAAGTAAAGATCTCCTTTCACCCCTTTAGGCACATCGAGCATTTGGGAAGAGCACCCACATTTTTACGGACAAACAGGCACTAGGTGGGTAATGTGGTCAACATTACGCCGGCCGTCTTTACTTCCCCAGGACATACATCCTGGTACCCATTTTAGTCTGTGTCGACTTGCAACTTCCCATAACATGATAAAAATGCACAGGGCCAGCAGTAGGATTCGATCGAGGTAGGCTGGAATTACAGGTCAGACTCGCAACGAACGAAGATACCGCAGTAAATCACAACATATTGTGTGAACATCCCTTTTAACGCAGAAAAAGAAGCTTCAAACTTCACCAGTTTTCTACAGTCTAATACCATTGTGATCCTAGTTTCTACGGTTTTGCGAAAGGTTCAAAATCGACTTATGTGGCATGAATGGATTCCATGCATCAGTACGCCAACATTGCAGGGAAAAACGTGGATATACTGTCCGGGATATGCAGGAGTGCGAGGCAATGAAAGAGCGGATTTGATTGCTACATAAGCGGAAGCTATGTGAACACTCCTATCGGACAAGGGGGATATTCTGAAGACCATATATAAAAGACTGTTGGCAGAAGGCACGAGATTAGATTAAATAACACGGGCAACAGTGTGTAAACGAGGAATTAAGTGTGGATCGGACAAGGAGGGACTGATGAGAGTAATAGATCGGGGGGGGGGGGGGGTGTATGATCAGTGTGCTACGGGAACAGTTAGCATCTATACCTTACGTCCTTTGCTGCGGGAGACGGAACATCTATGGGTAATGCCTGGTGTGCTATAATGTCGATTCTTCAATCAGTAAAATCAGTAGCAAGAAAGTTTTTAGTTTTATATGATTTAGCAACGTTTTAATGTTTTCTATTGAGTTGGTTTCCTACTTTCAAAATTTTTCTGTGAGTATTATATTCTGTAATTCTTTCTCAGATCTTTTATTAATTTCCCATTACCTGAGATTGAATTTCACTTTGTTGTATTTTCAAGAAAGAGAAGTGTTTTTCACTAATGCCAGGGTTATGTCAACTTGTTTTCCCTCCCGCATGCCATAAACACGCTTTATTTTGTCATAGAAAACTTTGAATTTCATTTGTCCCTTGTCCCATGATACTTCTGAACCCTAGTTTCATCATCTGGCTCGAACAAGAAATTATTCTTCGCGAAAATAGTCGTCACATTCAAAGACATGTTTCAACGAACACTAGAATACCCAGTGTTCCTGAGAGTGTGTATGGGCGCGGGCGCGTGCGTGTGTGTTTTGTAAGAGAAAACCAGCATATCTCCTGTCATTTCTTAAACAAAACAATGGCCTCTGGTTTTCCCTTAATCTCCGCAGCAAGTAATCTGTTCAGTGAAAATCAATATGGCTCCTGCTAGGCCTGTCTTTATCAAAATCCATTTTGTTCTTTGAAGCTCGTACGAGCAAGTAATCTCCGACCGTCTGCTTTCTGTATCTCTCCGCTGACTGAAACCGTCCTTCCTGCTTTAGACCCCCTTCGTTCGATTCCCCACGTGCTTACCACAAAATACTCACACAAACACTCACACACTCATCCATCTTTTATATTAGTACTTCACAAACACACACATATGCTGACACAGACACACATATTCTCGAATGTGTCCGTCATTATCTGCACACTGCCCCTACTCCCAGAAGAGTCTATTAAACGTCAGGAAAAAAAGTTGAGGTAAAGAGAAGAGCGAGCGCTGGGATTTAAGAGGCATGCCTGGATGTGAACTATTGATTAATAAAGACATCCCAAAGAATTTTCTACGGCAAACGAAGACCCGGGACAAATCCATACTGTCTTGTTACCTGAATAGTTGGAATAAAGGGTTTAAGGTAGATTTGAGATTGCTTTCTACCTGGGACACTCGCATTTTCTATGAAGATGTCGGCGTGTAGGTGTGTGCGTGTCTGTTTGTGAGTGTTCTGTGTGTGCGTGTCTGTGTGTGCGTGCGTATACAATTGTATGTATGTTTATGCATGCAGATGTGCGTAAATGTGTATGTGCGATTACCGTGTAGGTGTTAATGTATGGGTATCAGTGGTATAGGAGTGCGTTCAGTGGTTGTAATTACCCTTTGCTTTCCACTGCCAGACATGGCGTCCGCCTCCAGTACTGGAGGGACCGGGTTCAGGCCCCGGTGAAGGTTGGGATTTTTTCATGTGGACTTCTAGTAATTTCCCCTGGTCTCTGTATAATAAGATCGGACGCCGATGTGTAGTGCTTCGTATGTAAACAATCCCTTTGTAGTTGAAAATCGAAAAAAAGTAGCCTAAAGGCGTTCCAGGGCTAATTTTGAAGTTGATAATCTACTAAAGCATCAGATACTTTCAAACTTGACCTTAGCTCCCAAGTCGACCCAGGGTATAATGGTTACCAGGTAATGTCGTGGGAGATAAAGGCGGCGATGCGATTTTGGCCAAATCACCCACCAATGCCATTTGGTCTATACAGTATTGAGTTACATTCCCGTGCATCATTGACGTAAAACAAGGTCTTTTATATTCGGCTCTCAGTTATACCCAGCACACAACAGATGTTATGTAATTTCCGGTGACGCAAATACCATGTGACATTGACTGTTTGAGGGCTGAGTATAAAGGAGTTTCGTTATCGAGACACACCTGGAAAATATTTTGTAAGGTCCTTGAGAAGAGGTTGTGTCTTATCATCGACCAATACTTTAGTGAAAGACAGACATGGTTTTGAAAGAAACAGTAGACAACATATAAAATGGTCTGACAATGTAACAATACTGGCAATAGACAGAAAGCAATGTCATACAGATACAGCGGTAAAAGATCCAAAGGCCGACCACGCAGAAATAAACAGCAGAAATACCAAGGACACAGAAAAAATACTGTATACGATGCAAAAAGAAGGGTCACTTTCAGAGATCTCTTTCTGCCCTGACGTAGAAGAAAAAAAAAAATGCAAAAGGAGAAGAATAAGAGTGCTAATTCTTCATGCGGTTAGTCTTATATCCCTGTTTCGCCCCAAGGCTTGGAAATGCACTCTTCATGTTTACGTATTTCTCAGTGCTTTAAAATAAACATACATCAGAACCCATCTGGTTTAAATATAAGTCTCTTTTATTTGGCGCTTTTCTGTCATTCCAAACGATGGCGTTACATTATGCAATTAAGAGAGAGAGAGAGAGAGAGAGAGAGAGAGAGAGAGAGAGAGAGAGAGAGAGAGAAAGAGAGAGAGAGAGAGAGATAGAGAGAGACAGAGACAGAGACAGAGTGTGAGATATATATATATATATATGGCGTCCGTGGCTTAGGCGTTGCGAGTCCGACTCGTAATTCCAACGTACCGCGATCGAAACCCACTGCGGGCAGCGTGGATTTTTATTGTGGTATGGGGCGTCGCTGGTCGACCCAGCCTCAAATGGGTACTATAATATATACCCTGGTAAAGTAAAGACGGATGTCATATTGCTGACCACATTACCCACCTTGTGCTAATTGGTCTGTAAAAATATGGGTGCTCTTCCCATACTCCCGATAAAAGGCGTGAAAAGGGATCTTTACTGTACTTTATATATATATATATATATATGTACTTTATATATATATATATATATATATATATACCTATATTACAATTTCATATACAGTACCAATTTACAGCAGCATTCAGGAAAGATGCACTTAAAATGCGAGTGAAATGTACAGACTTGCAGTAAAGTAGTATCTCTAAAGACAAATATAAAGCGGGGTTGCATGTATTAAAGCGTTGCTTAAAACCTGAACTGCTCGGTGATTTCTTAACGCGAGGAACGAAACAAACCAATAAATACCAGGATGGACTGTGAATGTCACGGTCTGGTACAGCCTTGCAAGATGTATGATAATAACTACAGCGTATACATGAGTTTTAAAAGCGATTTAACTCCAAACTTTCATAGTTGATAGCAATGCTATATATGACTAAGTTTGATAGGCGCGCGTATGTATGTGTATGTTTGTGTGTGTTTGTTTGTGCTTGTGTGCATGTACGTTGGAGTAATAATAGGTGACATGACGGGTGCCTTGTATACACAATTAATTGTAGTGTACCAGACTTTATGTGGGTTGCAGGTTCTTATTTTGAGAATAGACCTACTATCACCTCATAAGCGTGTCTTAAGAGGCAACTAATTAGCGATTTTCTCTTCGATGTCAGAGTGCATCCGCCTAAGAGGCAAAGAACCAACATAATGTACACTCAGGAAATCTGTAAAACAGATGTGAAAGCTACACTCAAGTTGTTCTTTTTTTGGGGGGAAGGGGGGGGGGGCAGGACCAAAATCCAGAAGTTGACGAACAACCAGAGTGCACAGCCAGTGAATAACAAGAGAAAAAAAGAAGACAACAAAAAGAAGGCAACAAAAAGAAGACAACAAAAAGAAGACAACAAAAAGAAGACAACAAAAAGAAGACAACAAAAAGAAGACAACAAAAAGAAGACAACAAAAAGAAGACAACAAAAAGAAGACAACAAAAAGAAGGCAACAAAAAGAAGTGTACCAGACAAATCCCCTTGGACAGAAGCCGTTGCAGTTAACATGAAAGTGAACTAAACGATTGAGAACAATAACTGAATTATATTGAAATACTAGTCTGAAGCAAGCCCCTGTATTAAAAGGTGCTGAGGGTGATATGCAGGTAGGTAGGTAGTTGTATCCCACCAGGTCATCACACAAGCGATAAACACCGGGTGACACAAAGTGCTACAATGCGGACGAGGATCAACCGCGGAGAGGTCCCGGAAACGCCGTTTAGCCGTTAGGTATATTTATGGCCCGGTTATATTTAGAGCTCTCGGCACAAACCAAGGTG
>CAJHNH020000370.1:85000-102500 GCA_905116865.2 Candidula unifasciata
TCAACATCGATGGGTTGCTGGTCGGTGTGAATCTCACCAACAGGAAGTGCGTCGTCACTGTCCGGACTTGCAGGGTTCTCGCTGATACTAGTGGCAGCAGCCCGTGGCTCATCAAGGGGGACAGCGTCTGTGTAAGAAACATCACTTTATGTAGTTACCAGTGACCAGGCCTGCAAGCAACGGCTGGAATCGTCGCTAACACTTCCTACTGTGAAAGAGCAATTATTTCACTACTGATTATTACAGTTTATGACAAATAACCACTTGGTTCATGCCTCGAACATAGTTAAAAGAATACTGGCTGCATGCATACGCCACTCGTGCATAAACTGTGAATTTGGGAAGCTGCTAGTTACTAATACTATCAGCGAGATGTGCACGCATATTCACAATAGGAAAAGTACGAGGAGGAAAATATCACTTAATATCCTCTCTAGTGTACTCGCTGCCTGCTAACACTTACACAGGCGATTTGATTACGCCTAGCCACTGGTGGTAACTGATGTGATGGTTGGCTGGGTGGTTTGTTTGTCTTACGTAAATCATCTGAATGGCTGTGTGTTCTAACTCGTTCAGTACGAACCAACTCATCAAGCGTTTACTGATGTTGTCTGACATGATTTTGTTTTTTTGGGAGCGCAGACATTTTGTCGATGCGGGTTTTCTCTTCGGGGATTGCTATCCTGACCGTGTACCAATGGTTGTGTCGATGTGTTATTCTCTTGAAATTCTTGAGAAAAATTTTTGTTTCCGTCGGATATTTCTTGTCTTGTTTAGTTTATGTTCAGGAATAACGTAAAAAAAATTATTCACTAAAAATTAATCTGTGAGTAAGTTTTCAAATCTGTCAATTTGGTTGTCAACCTTCTAGGCCCTACTCTCTAGAAATCATAATTATAAAAAAAAAAAAAAAAAAAAAAACGAGACTTCATCAAGGAAGCAAATTAGGTCATCAACTTCTACTTCTAAAAAGCTGACATAAGAGTTGTGTACACATAATTGTGAGTTTTAGAGGTGAACTCTTTTTGTGTGGCGTTGCTTAGACACAAACTTCTGCACAGTGTATCTTACAGTGTAATAGACATGATCATGGCGGTCCGGAGCTTAAACAAAGCTACAGACACTTTTAGATGGATAAAGCAAATCTGTAGATCCAACATTTACTGCAGAGGAACACAACTCGACTGTACAAGAGCTTCATTTTGACAGGTTTTCTTTATGAAGCAGAATGCTGGAAAACGGCCAAAAGAGATGCGCACAAGCTGTCTACCTTAAACCACACATGTCAACCTAGAATTATCAAACATTTCTGGCCAGATACCATCTCAAACACTAAACTACTTCAAGCCACGAACTAAGAAACTTTAGACAGTATGAAAAAAAGAGATGATGGAAATGGCTTGGCCACGTTACGAGAATGAATACTGATTTACCTGCCAAAATAACTCTTACTTCGACACCAAAGGGAAAGAGAAAGAAGGGGCGGCCAAAAACTACATGGAAATGAACAATGGAAAGTGAACTGAGCGCTGAACCAGTAACATGGCAAACTGCCCTGAAGATTGCACAGGACTGAAAGGCATGGACAGACCTCTCTGAAGCATCATGAGCCACTAGGCATAAGGAGAACTGATGATCACGAGCCGGAATCAATGATGCAGCCGCGCGTGGCCAGGAGATATGGCGAACACTCAACACTCAGAGGAAATGTACCAAGGATATACACAAATAGCAGCTGGTGTCATCAGATTCGGAACTCTGCGCTGCCTGCTGAATATGGGGAAAGGGCTGATATGATGCCAAATTTTATCTCAGATCAACTCGACTAACGATGAAAGGAAACTAAAGGAAACATATTGGGCTCATATTGTGCTAGTCTCGTCTTTTCATAGAAGAAAATACAATTCAACTGCTGATGCGCTCAGTATCGCGGAAACAGTTTCAGCTTTCTCAAAACATTTATTTGGTAACCAATGTGAATATCACATTCTATAAAACAATGTAGGGATAGCAACTTTGTAACAACGCTGTTTCTAATTATTTCGGATCTGCGGGATATAAACACATAACTTTCTAATGATAATGAAACAAACGACATGAAAAAGGAGAGTATAATACATGACATCCAAATGATAATAATGACGAGGAGAAGGAAGAATAAGAAATAGAATTAGACGAAGAAGCAGATGAATAGAAGAAATTAATAAGAAGAAAAGAAGGAAGAAGAAGAAGAAGACGAGAGAAGAAGAAGAAGAGAAGAAGAAGAAGAAGAAGAAAAGAAAGAAGAAGAGACAATAGAAGAAGAAGCAGATGAATACGAATTAAAAGAAGAAGAAGAAGAAAGAAAGAAAGAGAAGAAGAAAAGAGAGAAGAAGAAGAAGAAGAAGAAGAGAAGAAGAAGAAGAAGAAAAGAAAGAAGAAGAAAGAAAAGAGAAGAAGAAGAAGAAGAAGAAGAAGAAGAAGAAGAAGAAGAAGAAGAAGAAGAAGAGAGAAGAAGAAGAGAAGAAAAGACGAAGAAGAAGAAGAAAAAAGAAGAAGAAAAGAAGAAAAAGAAGAAAGACGAAGAAGAAGAAGAAGAAGAACGAAGAGAAGAAGAAGAAGAAGAAGAAGAAGAAAGAGAAAAGAAGAAGAAGAAGAAGAATAAGAAGAAGAAGAAGAAGAAGAAGAAGAAGAAGAAGAGAAGAGAAGAAGAAGAAGAAGAAGAAGAAGAAGAAGAAGAAGAGAAAAGAAGAAGAAGAAGAAGAAAAACGAAGAAGAAGAAGAGAAGAAGAAGACAGAAGAAGAAGAAGAAGAAGAAGAAGAAGAAGAAGAAGAGAAGAAGAAGAAGAAGAAGAAGAAGAAGAAGAAGAAGAAGAAGAAGAAGAAGAAGAAGAAGAAGAAGAAGAAGAAGAAGAAGAAGAAGAAGGCATGATACCAATTCCTTGAAATTAAACAAAGCTAGCAATACAATACTATGTTATGAATTAAATATACACTACACGGAATAGAATATATATTCACATTTTGCAAGTATCTTTTTTAAACTACATGGCTGGAATCCCGTTAGTTTGTAGCATATACTTAATTCTCTGTACTATAGTTTATTCCGTTATAGGGACGTTTCCTACGCATTAAACAGATCCCGCTAAGTAATTCGCCCATCAAAGGCAATGAATGAAGCAGTCAGCGACTTTGATGATCTCTTCGTGTCATTGTGTGGGTATGTAGTGAAAAGAGCGGGGTTGTTTATAACGAATTCACCCTGATCTCAGGGGGGCAAAACAAGAAAACAGCTAACATTAAAATTAAATGTACTGAGATATTGCAAGGGAAAACAAATTATATGTGTGAATTTGTGGAAAATAAGAACGTTATATAGTGGTCAAAACTCATAGTAGCTTGAGCAGCTTGCGCTATAAAAACAATTAGTGGATAGCAAAACTGCTGTGAAAACTGTTTTATAGCAATGTTTTTAAGACCTGTTGGATACAAGTGAAGAACTGTCGAGTGATAATCAACAAATGATAGGAAAATGAAAAGAATTTCTGTTTAAAAAGCAAATAAATAAGTAATTAAACAAATCAGTACGAAGCTTGTTTGGCAAGAACCACAAATCACAACCCATAAAAATATACAACAATAGAACACGGACACAGAACACACTGAATAATAACATGAATTTGTTAAACTATTTGACGAAAGCGAAATTAACAAGAAAACACGCACATACATACACGCACACACACACATGCACATACTTATGTATGTATGTATGTATGTATGTATGTATGTATGTATGTATGTATGTATGTATGTATGTATGTATGTATGTATGTATGTATGTATGTATGTATGTATGTATGTATGTATGTATGTATGTATGTATGTATGTATGTGTGTGTGTGTGTGTGCGTGCGTGCGTGCGTGCGTGCGTGCGTGCGTGCGTGCGTGTGTGTGTGTGTGTATGTGTGTGTGTATGTATGTATATAGGTAGGTAGGTAGGTAGGTAGGTAGGTAGGTAGTAGTTAGGTAGGTAGGTGGGTGGGTGGGTGTGTGTGTGTATGTATGTATGTGTGTGTGTATATGTATGTATATCAACGTCTGGTGACGTGTATATGTGATACACAGTCATTATGTTATCTCACTCCCTTCTATCCTGTGCTATCTTTGCCTTTATCATAGATGAATTCCAGTGCAGCACACGTGACCTCTCTCATCAAAGTTGGTCTTACGGCTTCTTTTTCACGCTTCCTCGCTCCATTCCTATCCCATTTCAGTGTCCGCTTGGTGACTAGCCACTACTCAGTTAACAAGAAATGTGACTTTCTTCCCGTCTTTCTTCAGTTCTTTCCGTTTTAAAGTTAGTTGCGTATCCTTTACGGGTTTGATTTGTTTATACAACAGATCAAAATCATGGCACAAGTGTAGTAACCCACAAGTGCTCCGTTCTACTTCTAACTTAAGCCTGAAGCCAAAGAATCTCAGCGCAGTGCATGAATTCCGTAGCACCAGCGAGGATCCTGAAACACTTTGGGTAGACTTTTAATTCCAAATTTTGCCCGGGCAGCGTCGTTAGACTACTCTTTGATATCCAGTTACTATAGGGCCTTTTTTACGTGCGCAATAGTGCACGTGAAAAAACGCCAGCCTTCACTGAAGCTTGAACTCCTGGACCTCCAGCACTCGGGGGGGGGGGGGGGGGAGAGAGAGAGAGAGAGAGAGAGAGACGCCATTATCCTTTACAGGGCGTTTTTGAGACAACCCCAGCATCTTGTGGCCATTTGTGATTTCACTAGGCAATTTGACGTTCACTAGTAGGTCATTATGAATTAATGATCGGCTCTCTATACCATTGTCGGAACAAACGCAAGGCGATCTACTTCCAAATCTCTCACAACGGGGATCAAACCTGACACCTCGAAATTACGAAGCCCCTAAGCCCCCGACGCCAACTTTCAATTATCTATATATCAATTTCAAACTACTAGTTGCTTCTAAATAGACCAGGCCCAGAGGTTCCCCCAGATATCCAGCCTTTAGAAATGGAACTGGATATCAACTGTGAGATACCATCCAAAGAGGAAATTAGAAAAGCTATAAATCTTCTTAAGGAAGGAAAGGCGTCAGGCCCAGATGGTATCCCAGCTGAAGCCATCAGGACCAACATAAACACATCAACATAATTGCTACATAGATTATTCAGTAAAGTTTGGGAGACCGAAGAAATACCAGCAGACTGGAGAGAAGGATATCTTGTGAAACTGCCCAAAAAAGGTGATCTACAGGAGTGTGAAAACTATAGAGGAATTATGTTGCTGTCAGTTCCTGGAAAATATTAAGTAGAATTATTTTGGAAAGATTAAAAGATGCTATTGATAAAATGCTAAGAGATGAGCAGGCAGGTTTTCGGTCAAACAGATCCTGTACTGATCAGATAGCCACATTATGGAGCAAAGCATTGAACTGAACTCACCACTTTACATTGGATTTATAGACTATGAAAAAGCATTTGACAGCATAGAAAGGGAATCTCTCTGGAAATTGATGGGGCACTATGGAATCCCACAGAAAATTATCAACTTAGTAAAGGCAACATATAAAGACATGAAATGTCGAGTTCTTCACGAGGGAAAGCTAACAGATGCATTTGAAATAAAAACAGGTGTGCGACAGGGATGTCTTTTGTCGCCTCTCTTGTTTTTACTGGCTATAGACTGGACTATGAAAACAGTAACTGCTAACACCAAGAATGGAATTCAGTGAACCCCTACAAAACAGCTTGATGATCTGGACTTCGCTGATGATATTGCTCTTCTGTCCCATTCACGGAATCAGATGCAAGATAAATTAAATATACTTAATGCGAGATCACAGCAGCTTGGTCTGAATATCCATAAAGGAAAGACAAAGATAATGAGAATAAATCAGACAGATAGTAATGTGGTTTCTCTTAATGGCACCCCACTCCAAGACGTGGAGCCGTACACCTATTTGGGCAGTAATGTAGATAAAGATGGAGGAACTGATAGAGATATTAAAATAAGAATACAAAAGGCAAGAGGGGCTTTCATAGCACTAGGGAATTTGTGGAGGTCAAAATAAATTAAAATAAATACTAAACTAAAAATTTTTAATTCTAATGTCAAATCAGTACTATTGTATGGGGCGGAAACATGGAGAACAACGAAGGTAATTACTTATAAATTGCAGACATTCATTAACTGGTGCCTGCGCAGAATAGAGGGAATAAAATGGTATGATAGAATAACTAATGTAGAACTTTGGGAGAGAACTAAACAGGCTCCAGTGGATCAGGAGGTGAGGAAAAGACGCTGGCGTTGGATAGGGCACACACTGAGAAAACAGGAGAACAGCATAACTAGAATGTCTTTGCATAGGAACCCACAGGGGCATAGAAATAAAGGAAGGCCAAAAAACACATGAAGAAGAGAGCTGGAGAAAGAGGTTAGAAATATTGAAAGTACATGGGGAGAGCTCCATGTAATGGCGAAGGATAGAACGACTTGGCGTGAGTTGGTTGAGGGCCTATGCTCCATTGGGGGATAGAAAGGCAGAAGAGAGAGTTGTAAATTTGCTTAGAGAAACCACACAACAGCCAGGGGCTGCTTGGGTTGGTTCTGCAACGTCCTTTAAAGGATATGTCATTCCTATAAATAAACGGATAAAGAATACGCAGCCAACCATATATCAATTTATTACCATCCTAGCTAAAGTTAATAGTTGCGTATCCTTTACAGGACGTTGCAGAGCCAACCCAAGCAGTTTTTGACTGTTGAGGTATATCTAGGTAAATTTTACGTTCAGTAGTTTGCCATTGCTTACTAAACGGTCAGCTCTCGGTCACTATGTCAAAACCATGGCAAGACAAAACGTCAGCAGCTGCGATCGAACCCGGCACCCCGGCATTACTCAACGCCTAAGCCACAGACGCCAAAATCTTAGTAAAATCATCGGCTATCCTCTGAATAACGGTCCTAAATTATCGAGGCGGAAAATATACCCTAACAGGGCCTCAGTTACGTGTCAATTGCGCACTTCCGGGGACTATAACGCTATCGCCGAATTGCGAACTTTCAGCGACTTCCGCCACCGCCGAGTGTAAACCCCTCACGCCGCTCACGCAGCGTGGATTGGGCCTGAACTAGATGGCTAAGACTCACGAGCAAATAAAATGAAGGAAGCTGCAGAAGATGCGGTAGCTGCTGCTCGTGAGTCCCAGCCATCTAGTTTAGCCCCAATCCATGCCGCGTGAGCGGCGTGTGGTATACTCTGTGCTGTGGCGGAAGTAGAAGGAAGCGCGCAATTTAAGACGACGGAAGTGCGCAATTGACACGTGACTGAGGCCCTGTTAGGCTATTTTTTTCGCCTCGATAATTTAGGTCCGTTATTCGGAGGATAACCAAATCATCCTATTAACACACACAAGCAGACACACACGCGCGCACATGCACGCACATACTTACACAAATACGCGCGCGAGGTTATTAAAAAATTTACGCGAACAGGAGCCATAGAAAGAGAAACATGCATACATGAATTCAGAGAATCAACGCCCACAAAAAAGTACTCCCATACCATCTTCCAGGTCAGCATCATTGTTGAGACTGATTCTCCTGCTGCTGCTAGTACCCAGCACTTGGATTAGGCCCTTAATAAATGTCTGCAAACGCCGCTGTTGGTCCTCGCCCAAGTCCTTTGGTGATATCGTTCCTGTAAATGCAAAAATGTGTTTCAAACACCGTCATCCTCGTGTAGGTTTCAGAGCCCTGTTTTGGGGCAAAATAGTAATAGGCCTACTGCCCAACACCCCCCCCCCACCCAACCGCCCCCTCCCCACCCAACCGCCCCCCTCCCCACCCAACCTCCCCCTAAAGCAAGTATGTCGCTTAAAGAGGCAGTTCTTTACCTGAAAAAATGTTAACTGTTGAATTGCCTGCCGGTCGTTACCCTTTTTTTGGGGTCGATCGACCCTCTCACAGGACCATCGAAAAGCATATTCATTGGTTATGAAGGAAAATACTTTTATGGTGGTTGCCAGAACTTGAGGGTTCTATGTTGAAGGATCGCGGCATTAGGAAGGTTGAGAGCCACTGACTTATTGCGACTAATTAGGTGTATTTCCTTCAAAGTCGTGCATCTGTCTGACTGATAGGTAATGAATCAACAAGCTGCATTTAAATAAACCAGATCTTTAAAACAGATGTGCCATTAAATAAAACTCAAGATCTGAAACAGGACTAAATTTTAGAAGTGGACGAACAACCAGAATTGTCCGCCGTTTACAGCCACTGACCAATTAGAAGAAGAAGTTTGCTAACCGTCTTATGCCACATTTTTAAAAAAATAGTTTACATTTCATAGGTATGTAGAGGGAGACACATAAGTAGACAACCGCCTGACTAAACTGGCAGACAGAAATTTAGTATTTCGAAAGGTTAGTAATACTTAGAGAGTACGCTTCTTGTAATCGACCTTTCTTACCATTAGGTTACATTTTTCTTTTACAAAGGCGTCGATACAAAGAAAACATGCACGGGAGTGGAAAAAAAAAGGGGGGGGGGGATCTTGGGGCACTGCTCTCATACCAATATATGAGGATGGGCGGGGGAGCTAAACACTGTGATTGATATTAATATCAATAATCATCATTATAATTATGTAGAAGGTCCTTTGCAGAACGTCGCTCTCATCACGGTCAGTCTGAAAGAAACTCGGTCACCTCGCCAGTTCTCCCCCCTCATGTACTTTCATACTCAAGGAGTCACTTACATCCTGTGCCCATCTTCGTGTCAGTCTGCACCTACCCCTCCCTGGCACTATGTCTTCTGCTAAAAAAATTTTTAACCCGTCGTGGCACTTGATATGACCAAAATATTTCAGCTTCCGATACAGGATGCTGTTTATTAGCCAATCTTCCTTGATGTTCGGAAATGTTAAGATGTCAGTATTTCTCCTCTTCTTTGTCCAATATATTCTAAGAATCTTTCTATAGCATTCTAGCTCAAAAGAGAATAGTGGCTTTTAAGCTGGAATGCTATAGAAGTAATAATAAACAATATCCTGTCTCGGAAGATAATGGCTGCTTGTTGTTCATGATAAAGATTTTCAATTAATGCACTGCACTAAATGCGCTGGAAACCCCATACTTCTCATAATAGTCCACAGTTTCTGATACTGGACACAATGAAATGCTTTGCTATAATAATAATAATAATAATAAAAGTAAAAATAATCATATGCTAACTTGCAAACAAATTTTAAATTTAAGTATACTAAAACAATATGGAATATAAAGTAAAAAGTGAACAGAGAACCATTATGCATAACTTGTGGTAAACACTACCTCAACTTTTAGTGTGTCTTTTTTTTTCTTTCTGAGACAGACAAGTGTAGGTGGGGGGGGGGGGGGGGGGGGGGGGGGTGTAGTGTCAGCGTGCTTAAGCTCCCATTTTCCAACATTCCGGTTTTCAAGCATAAATAGAATAGATTTAGCTCCCGAGTGGGTTCCATGGCAATTTTGTTGGGAAAACAAAAACAGGCCCACTGTATTCCCAAATGCGTGTGGAAAGAGAAAACTATATAGGAGCTTTCTTCAAAGTCGGAGTACATGTGCCTGAGAGGCAAAAAACCAAAAGTCTGCACACAGATGAGTCAGTTTTGAAAAACGGATGCGCACGCAACACTCTGGTTTTGAAACACAACTACAGTCCAGAAGCAGAACAACCAAAACTTTCCGCCAGTTTACAGTTGGTGAACGGGAAAAACAAGAACTATATTTAGCACCAGAAAAAACGTTATGAGCACTGCACAAGCAGCTGACGGAGGGAATAAAGATACCTTCATTGTCGACTGAGTAAAGGAATATACCATTTTCCTGAACATATCTAGCAAAAGTAACACTTGAAACATCTTCTTTTTCACCTCCTAATCCCCTTCTTCTTTTTTTCCTCCTCCTCCTTCTTCTTTTACTCTTCTTCTTCTTCTTCTTCTTCTTCTTCTTCTTCTTCTTCTTCTTCTTCTTCTTCTTCTTCTTCTTCTTCTTCTTCTTCTTCTTCTTCTTCTTCTTCTTCTTCTTCTTCTTCTTCTTCTTCTTCTGTTTCTTCTTCTTCTACTTCATCTTCTTGCTATTCAGCGTTCCGAGCCTTGAATGTTCACTATTGCAGATACCACCTGCCTCTATTCATCTCTGTCATCGGCTTTCTCTTTACACTTGGATAACTACAGATGGTTGCAGGTATGTCTAGATATTATCATCAGTCTACGATTTTCCTTTACTGCCTCGCGGTCTACGGCCATTCATCGCCCCTGTGTACAGTATTTTTGTCCTCTGCTGTCTTCAGTCATTCTCTCTTGCTATTTTGGTATGACACATGAAAGACAGAGACAACATGACTTTGGCGGTACCTACCCTCCAGCAAGCCTTCCAAAATATACTCGTCATCTGGACTCAAAACGAGGTTTTCAATAATGTCTTTGATGTTGGGACGACCTTCACCTGTTAATACAAGCAGAAGGCAGCACCGTTATATAATACAGCTAGTGTTTAAGGATAACGTGATAAATCTGGTATATCAGAGTGTAGTGTCACATCTGGTATCTCTGGGTGTAGTGATACATCTGTTATCTCAGGGTGTAGTGATATATCTGGTATCTCAGGGTGTAGTGATACATCTGTTATCCCAGGGTGTAGTGATACATCTGTTATCTCAGGGTGTAGTGATACATCTGGTATCTCTGGGTGTAGTGATATATCTGGTATCTCAGGGTGTAATGATACATATGTTATCTCAGAGTGTAGTGTCACATCTGGTATCTCTGGGTGTAGTGATATATCTGGTATCTTAGGGTTTAGTAACATATCTGGTATCTCAGGGTGTAGTGATACATCTGTTATCTCAGGGTGTAGTAATACATCTGGTATCCCAGGGTGTAGTGATACATCTGTTATCTCAGATTGTAACGATACATCTGGTATCTCTGGGTGTAGTGATATATCTGGTATCTCAGGGTTTAGTAATATATCTCAGGGGGTAGTGGTACATCTGGTATCGCAGGTGGTAGTGATATATCTGGTATCTCAGGGTGTAGTGATACATCTGTTATCTCAGGGTGTAGTGATACATCCGGTATCTCAGCGTGTACTGATACATTTGGTGTCTCAGTGTATAGTCAAACACCTTGTATTTCAGCGTTGAAATACATCTGGTATGTTACTGTTATAGTGAAACACTAGTATATTAGCGCTAGAGGGGTACATCTGGTATTTTGAGGTGAAATGTTACATGTAATATTTCCTCTCTGTATTCACACACCTCGTATTTAATCTATATAGTGATACATCCAAATTGCCTATTTATAGTGATACGTCTGGTATTTTATCTTTATAGTGACGTATTTTGTTTTTTAACAGCACATTAGGTATTATAGCGTTAGCGTGATACATTGAATCTTTGGGCCATCAGAGATGTCACTACATTGGAAGGGAGCAGGAGAATCCACAAACACATTCATAATCTATTAAAATCAACAATAATGACTTGCATCACGAGGGCTAACACACTGAGATGGCAGGGGACAATGGCAGTAACAGTGACAAACAGCCTACACAAACGAGTTAGGTGAATGAGAGCCGACCACGATGCAAACTTAAAAAAAAAAAAAACAACGATGGAGAGAAACTACGTGCACACCTACACAGACTTGGAGTCACCAAGGGAAAGGCCAGTCACAGAGATGGATGGAGCGGGTGACATGTGCTTCAATGAATCTCCAGGGCTGGGAATGCCGAATAAGAAGACGATTATAAACTGACATATCACCAACGAATGAAACTTTAGGGAAATCACTGGCTGCTATCAGTGAAAATAAATGACAATCTGGCCCCCCCCCCCCCCCCCCCCCCAAAAAAAAAATATTTTAAAGTCACCTGTTTCAAAAGAAGTGGTGTGTGTGTGTATATATATATATATATATATATATATATATATATATATATATATATATACACCTGTCTCTATCAGTCTTTTCTCTCTCTCTTACACACTACACACACACACACACACACACACACACACACATATATATATATATATATATAATATATATATATATATACATATATATGGACAGAATATGCGTGATATATAAAATACAACTTCAGTATGAAAGATGAATGTTTATAAGGATCGAATATAAGACGTGCAAGTTTGTAACCCTTTGGAAATAAAATTCATTCGTTTGTTTATTCCCTCACTGTTCCGTTCTCTGCCATTCCCCTGCCTCCAGTTCTTCTATCCTTTATCCTGATCCCTCTACATTTTCTCCATGGCTGCCTGTCAAGCCCCGAGTTCTGTCCCTTATTAAGGAAAGTGACCTATGTCTTTAGGCAGATTCTCCCACAAGATGCCTCAGGAAGGAAGAGCTCAACTCTAGTTCATTACTCGACTAGAGCTCCCTGAATTGTCTCGTCCCCCAGCCTCACTCCCGCCTCTGTTTTTCCTGTCGGTTTTTCTGAAGCAATGAAAAAGAGACAAGTTCTGACTAATCTTCCGACAATATTGATTTTAGCGACGTTGACAAAAACGCCGGACATCACTTCCCCGGTAATGATGTTAACAAAAATACAACAATTTACTATGTTTAAAAATGCTGTTGCTTTCAGAGTGCTCCGATGACATGTCTGCAGCTCTGCACCTTCACACTACTACCATTAGGAGAGTAAGATGCTTCGTCTACAATGGACATATTTCAACAGATAATGGTTGAAGTGAACATTAAATCTATGCAAGAATGATCTATCGGGCGCTGCCTTTACAATGAACGTTGGCTGCAGGGAATATCCAACACACTCTGTCTTTGATGTGGTTGTACACTCTCTCAGCCAATTCTTCGTACATCTCTTGATATAAACAGTTTCACCGCTGTCTGCCCCAGCTCTCTTGTCTCACCTTTCTCTCGTGTATGGCTTTTGTACATGGCGAATATATTTAAAAAAAAATTTTTTTTGTATTAACACAAAACAAAAAAGTAAATTCGGGAGATGTCAACCAGCTGGGGAAACCCGGGGAACTACCCAGTTTCGAACACTGGCCGTGGGCTGCAGCAAGTCGCAGCTGGGTTTTAAAGCCAGTCTCCTACTGACTGCGCTAACGCGGCATAAACCGATTTCCTTTATTATGTATATGTCTAAAAGTATATGCATATATGCTCGTTCGTAGTCTCTTCATAATCTCTGTACATGATTGTTTTTGCTTTCAATGACTGATTGCGACATTTTCATTTGTAAACCATCTTTACCTTCCTTTATCTCCCTATATATAGTGTTTGATGTCAGAATACTTTGCTATCCTCAAGATAACGGTAAAAAAAAAAAAAATGATAAGTAAATGTGTCAGATATTTTTTTCAAATTTTTCTGCGCGTTTTCGCTTTCGTCAAAACAAAAGGATTTCTCATGTGAAGCTTCCAAGGGATGTGAAGAGTCCAAGGGATTTTGTTCATTTCATTAAATCGCCCATAGTCCTGTTGTATTATTTATTATATGTCAAATAGTTCTCGCAGTCTACCACTATCCCCTTCTACCCTGTGCATTCAGTTCAACATCATGGATGGAGTCTAGTCCATCGTCCCTGCAAAGTTGGTTACAGAGATTCGTTAGGGAACCTCGTCTCCTTGATTCCTGTATTTCCCATGCCACTGCCTGTTTAGCTATTCTCTGCTGGTTTCTTCTCAGGATGTGTCCAACACAGGCGCCATCTTCTCTATCTTATAACTATGGACACAAGTTGTTGCCCAGACATTTCACTTATTTCTTCCCCTCTTCTAATTCATTCCATTTTATGTTTATGATTTTTCTTAATCATTTGTTTTTGATTGCATTAACTTTAGTTTTGGTCTTGAATGGTCTTCCAGTATGTTAGTGTATCCACTCCCGCGAGTTCCGCGACCCCGGCTGGCGGAGGGGAGAGACAGACCCACTGCCTTTTAACAAGACGACCCATTGAGAATTTATTGAAATCTGAACTGCTGGGCATCACAGTGCAGATATCACAGCCTTGCTGTACAATAACAAGTTCTAACTGCCACTATAAGGGGGAGAGAATAGCAGGTGCTATTTTTAATGCGCTATAAAAGTCGTTCTTTATTGGCTTGTTCTTGATGCTAGTGTGCTATCTGTTGATTGGTCTTCGCGCTAATTAGCCTGAGTTCCTCAAATTTCTTCAACGTTGCTCTCCTGTGAATACTCGCGGCGAGAAACGAAAGGAACAGATGAATTTTTGAGGGGCATTTTCCTAACTCTCTCTGGGGCCACCACTCTTGTCACACATATTAAATAGAACAGAAAACAATATGCTTTATGGAGCTAAAGTTAGTTGCGTATCCTTTACAGGAAGGTGAATAATCCCCAGCATTTGTCAGCTGTTGTGGTTCATCTAGACAAAGGTTACTTTCAGTTGTTTGCCACTGCTTCGTAAACGGTCGGGTCTGGATACCGCTGTCGAAACAACGCAAGATGGTATACCGCAAAATCGCCTGCAGCTGGGATTGAACCAGGCACCCCGGCCTTACCAAGTGCGTTCGCTTCGTCTAAGCCACAGACGCCGACTAGACTGAAAGAAGGAACACAAGTGAGGTATAAGGATACGAATGGATAATGATGATGATGATAATGAAGATGATGGATCTCTTTATGATGATGATGACAATGATGATGACGATGGAACTGATGATATAAATATACTACTTACTTGTTGCCTCCTCTCTATCTGTAGCTTTTTTGTCATCCTCTAATTGATTACTGTTCTGGAAAAGTATCAGATCTTCGGCGTCCGATGGTTCCGACGAGGGTTCTTGGTCAGGGATAACACGACTGCCATCGGGGCTCTCAAAAAACTGGTACGTGTCCTTGTCATCTTGGGCTGGGTCATTCTCCGGATAATAGACGGTGTACTTGGGTTTGTCGCTGTTCTCATATAGGTAACCGGCATCATCGAAGAAAGGATCTCGTTTCAGTTGCCCCGTTGACTTGTCAAAGTACTTGTGAACCTGCACGATCTCGTCTCGTTTATTGGAGTTGAGCAGGTTCGTGTCCTCCTCAGCCTCACTCCGTGAAGCTTCGATTTCCCTGGGGTTCACCTGGCTTGATTCAAGAGCCTGGAGAAGAACTCTGGCGATCTCGCTGTTGGTGTCATCTGCCCAGTCTGTGGACATCAGTGCTTCCTCGCAGAGTTTTCTATTAAAAATCCGTCCCTGACTGAACTCCAGGAGAGTGTTCTGAAGTGTACACTGCGTGTAGGCGTCCTTCCATGTGAAGCCACCTTCGATCAAGCGGCGTATTTCATCTTCTAGTCGTTCTATTTCACGAGTTCCCAGCTGATATCTGGTCTCTCTGTGGTGCTGGCGACTAAATATGCTTTGGCAGCTTCCAAACAGCAAATCTGGCAAATAAAAGAGGATATAAAGCTCTAATTATATATATATATATATATATATATATATATATATATATATATATATATATATATATATATATATATATATATATAAACACGGATACACGTAAATCATACACAGAGAATAGAAGATAAAAACCTACAGTTAGTAACAACATAAAAAAAAATAATAACAGCAGTATTATCAGCACGTATTATTAATATTGGGATTAGAAGTAGTATTATTATAAGTTTGTACTATAAGTAGCAGTACAAGAAGTAGTAGTAGTAGTAGTAGTAGTAGTAGTAGTAGTAGTAGTAGTAGTAGTAGTAGTAGTAGTAGTAGTAGTAGTGTAGTAGTAGTAGTAGTAGTAGAAGTAGTAGTAGTAGTAGTAAGTAGTAGTAGTAGTAGTAGTAGTAGTAGTAGTAGCAGCAGCAGTAGTAGTAGTAGTAGTAGTAGTAGTAGTAGTAGTAGTAGTAGTAGTAATAGTAGTAAAAGGCGGAGGAAGAGGAGCAGAAGGAGTCGTAGTAGAAATAGCTTCAGAAATAATAGTAATACTGTTTATAGTGTACAAATTGTGCACCAACATTAGCAACGTAAGCAGCAGCAGCCGTAAAAGCAGCAGCATCACTATCAGCAGTAGTGATATAAATAGCAAGGTTTGCAGTAGTAGCAGTATTAATAACAGTAGGAAAAGAAGCTGTAGCCGTAATGATTACATTAGCAGCAGTAGTAGTATCAGTAGAAACAGCATTCGCAGTTTAAGTTAGTTGCGTATTCATTACAGGATGAAGCAGAACTAACTCCAGCATTTTTGGCTGTTGTGGCTCTTTTTTTCCCTGGTAGTTTGCCTTTTGCTGTCTGGAGGCTGGCTCTAGACACCACTGTCAAAACTAACGAAGGGCGATCTGCTGCCGATTCGCCTGCAGCTTAGATCGAGCCCGGCACTGAGCAGGTTCAGAAGGATTAAGCCACAGACGCTGACAGGATTCGTAGTCTCGATAGTATTACGTCTTGCAGTTAGTAACAGTGTCTACAGCAGTCGAGGCAAAATAATAATAATTAAACAAACAGTAAACTAAAGTATAGGAATCGTTTCCACACCTTTAGGCGTATGACTACACTTAGATTTGTATAGACCAAGCATCACGCCGGCTGCCTTTACTTCCCAGGACTGCACCTGGTACCCACTTAAGGGTAGGTCGACCTGGCAGTCAAGGACATTTTTGAAAAAGAAATGTCCGGCTCCGTCAGGACGCTAACCCACCCCCGTCCGATCCGCAGGCATGCGTCTAGTCGCCAACGCCACGGCCACTCCCACTAATAATCTTAATAAAAATAATAATACTAATTAGCAGCAACAGCAGTAGTAGTAGTGACTGGAGTTGTAAGAGGTGTATGACCTAGTAATAATTGCAGCAGCAGAAGCAGAAACAGTTGCACTTTTGAAACGAATTGGCTGAGGAGGATTAACTGGTTAACTGTATAAAACCAAAGTCCTGTGTTAGAATATGTTTTATGCTAGTATCTTGACTATATAATCAACTGGTTAACTGTATGAAACCAAAGTCCTTTGTTAGAATATGTTTTATGCTGGTATCTTGACTATAATCAACTGGTTAACTGTGTGAAACCAAAGCCCGTTGTTAGAATATGTTTTATGCTGGTATCTTGACTATATAATCAACTTGTAGATTAGACTGCTAATGTTATCACTGATATTGGTATTGGGCTTCCATATGACCAATATGCAGGCTGCTTGTATTTTAGGGCTTATCCTGTACCTAGCTGACAACAAACACTTGTCGGTCATTAGTCAAGCTTTTTTCACTCGTAAAAAATAGAGTAACACTGAGTTAACACAAACTAGCGTTAAGATTAACACTCAGTTGACATGAAATTCCGACTGGGTCTTAACATGGACGTATTACATCTGTTAGTCCACGGTTAGCAGACATTTTTTAACAAGAACTCCTGATTTTCACACACTCTGAATTTGTGTTAATAAGGTTTTACTGTATTATTATTACATAATCGTCCCAAGCAGGAGTTTTATTGCGATACATAAT
>CAJHNH020000370.1:105000-284500 GCA_905116865.2 Candidula unifasciata
AAGAAAGAGAAGAAGAAGAAGAAGAGGAGAAGAAGAAGAAGAAGAAGAAGAATGAAGAAGAAGAAAGAGAAGAAGAAGAAGAAGAAGTAAGAAGAAGGAAGAAGAAGAAGAAGAAAGAAGAAGAAGAAGATGAGAAGAAGAAGAAGAAGTAAAGAAGAATAAGAAGAAGAAAAGAAGAAGAAGAAGAAGAGAAAGAAGAAGAAGAAGAAGAGAAAGAAAATAGAAGAAGAAGAAGAATAAGAAAAGATAAGAAAGAAGAAGAAGAATAAAGAGAAGGAAGAAGAAGAAGAGATAGAAGAATAAGAAGAAGAAGAAGAAGAAGAAGAAGAAGAAGAGAAGACGAAAAAGAAGAAGAAGAAGAAGAAGAAAGAAGAAGAAGAAGAACAGAAGAAGAAAAGAAAGAAAAGAAGAAGAAAAGAAGAAGAAGAAGAAGAAAGAAGAAGAAAGAAGAAGAATAAGAGAAGAAGAAGAAGAAGAAGAAGGAAGAAGAAGAAAAGAAGAAGAAAAAGAAAAGATAGATTAATAAACTAAGAAGAAGAAAGAAGAATAGACGAAAGAAGAAGAAGAACATGATCAAATAAAAAAAAAAAAAAAAGAGGAAGGAAATAAAAGAAAGACAGAGACATAACAGATAACAAGGAAGAAAAAAAAAAAGAAAGAAAGAAGCAAACAAGGAAAAGAAAAAAGAAGAAGAGGTAGGGGATGTGTATAGCATATTCTTATGCTGTAACGATTGATAATGGCCGCTGTGTTTTCTGAGACGGACATAGTAGGTCTACCTCAAATATGTCTCATCTGCTGCTTCATAATAAAATTAAAATGTTGGGCATCAATGGCTTTGAATCCCCATCACAATATTCAGTAAGTTACAGCCATGTCCTAAGGGAGCCATGTCCTAAGTACTTAGGAGTCGCCGTGGTCGAGCGGCTAAACGCTCGCCGCGGATCGGAAGGTCGCGGGTTCGCTCATTGGCGGAGCCGGACTTTAAAAAAAAAAATGACCTTGGCTCCCAGGTCGACCCAGCCTTGAATGGGTACCGGGTTCAGTCCCGGGAAAGTGAAGGCGTGATACTGACCACATCACCCATCTTGTACCGATCGGTCTATAAAAATATAGGTCTAGCCTTAAGGCGTGGGGAAGGGTTCTTTACTTTTTACTTTACTTACAGCCATGTCTACTCGAGGTTAATGACCCCAGGGCTTAGGTCAATGTCACGGTCGAAAAGGGGACAGGAGTAATAGGTGAAGGCTCGTTTTCACCCCAGTAGGGTATCGGGTCTATGATGTATGTATGTCGTTTAACCACACCAGGACCGTACAATGAGCTACCAACAGCCGGTGACACAAAGTGCGACCATTCGGATACGGATCACCCGGGCACAATTCCAAGAAACCCCGTTTAACCGCCAGGTTATATTAGGGCTCCCACTACAGCTGGGGTGGAGCATTACAATAACGTAACATTGCGTCCCCGTATTGGGGTGGCACTTTTTAGGACCTTTGATGACAGGTTTATGTTTTTGTTTATAGACTACCGGAAGTACTAAGAGAACGATGACAGGTAGATGAAAATAAGGGACCGGAACAGGCCTACTCCAAATGCAACAAGGAGGCCAACTGGACAGATGAATGGAAGGCAATGAATCTTATGGGCTCAGAATGTTGATGAAAAAGAAGAAGAAGAATTGGCTTCCAATAGGTGATAGTTTACAAATATGCCGGCGACTTTTACTTCTCTGAATACTGCATGGCTCCCATTTTAGTCTGGATCAACCTAGGAAAACGGTTATTGGTGGAATCTATCTTGACGTGGATTCAAACTCAAGATTTTCAGGTCGGCAAGCGAGCATCTAACCAATATACTATCGAGGAACTCAGACAATATCAAAAGAAGACAGAACAGTCTCATCAGTTTGGTAGAAATCATTTCAGCATCTGGAAATTCAGAAGACAATTTAGAGGCGTTGAAAGGCATTGGGAATGGATGTACGCCATGCCACCAGCAGTAATGAAAAGGAGTTGAGTCCACCAAGATGGCAATACTGTTTGTATACATTAAACCTGCGTTTCTCACCAATAATTTTGATAGCCTATCCCGCAGACATTGAAAAATTGTGTTCAAATAACTCACAAGAGGCTAGAGATGACCACCTTAGAATGCAGTGCCTATTAAACCTGTGCTATTTGTTGTTTTGAAACGTACATACGTGCATACATACTTATACATACGAATACATACATGCATGCAATCAGATGTTTTGAAACCTGTGGTGTGACAAGGGTATATTTTCAACATACATACATACATATACACACGCACTCACTCACGCATGCACGCTCGCTCGAGCGCTCGCACGCTCGCTCGCAAGCCCGCATGCACGCACGCAGGCAGTCAGACAGACACACACACACAGACACACACAGACACACACAGACACACACAGACACACAGACACAAACACACGCACGCACGCACACAAACAGACAGACATCAAACCAACCATTCATCCATCCATCCAGCCAGCCATCTATCCATCCATCCACCACCCACCACCCACCCATCCACCCACCCACCCATCCATCCATCCCATCCATCCAGCCATCCATCCATCCATACAAAAGATACATAACATACATACATACATACATACATAATACATACATACATCGACATACATACATACATACATACATACATACATACAATACATACATAATACATACATACATACATATACATACAGACATACATACATACATACATACATACATACATTACATACATACAGACATACCACACACACACCACACACACACACACACACACACACACACACACACACACACACACACCACACACACACATACATACATACACTACATACATACATACATACATACATCATCTCATACATACATACATACATACATACAACATACATACATACATACATACAGACACATACATACATACTACATACATACATACATACATACATACCATACATACATACATACATACATACATACATACATACATACATACATACATACATACATACATACATACATACATACATACATACATACATACATACATACATACATACATACATACATACATACATACATACATACATACATACATACATACATAACATACATACATACATACATACATACATACATACATACTCATACATACATACATACATACATACATACATACATACATACATACATACATACATACATACATACTACATACATACATACATACATACATACATACATACATACATACATACATACATACATACATACATACATACATACACTACATACATACATAACTACATACATACATACATACATACATACATACATACATACATACATACATACATACTAATACATACATACATACATACATACATACATACCATACATACATACATACATACATACATACATACATACATACATACATACATACATACATACATACATACATAATTGATAAAATGTCTTGTTGTAACCAGAGTACACAATTCACAAATGCTGACACAAATAAACTGCCTGGTTAGAGAACCAGAGCCAAACATCCTGTCAGTAATAAGCTTGGCTCTTATATTTGAGGATCTGCGGGTGGTTTGCAAATCTATCAGCGTGTACTAGAGTCTGTTCTCGTGTTGTAATCAGTTCCAAATTCTGCTGCCGCAAGTAACATAGCCAGCATACACAATAAATGCACACATACAGACAGATAGAGAGATAGATTGAGTGAGAGAGAGAGAGACATAGAGGCAGTGATAGATGATGATGATGATGATGATGATGATGATGATGATGCAGAGAAGTGGAGAAGTGCCTAAAGAACTTGTGCATTAATTAACATTTTTCACGAATAAAGCCAGCAGAGAGAGAGAGAGAGAGAGAGAGAGAGAGAGAGAGAGAGAGAGAGAGAGAGAGAGAGAGAGAGAGAGTAGGGGCATCAGAAGGGTACATATATGTGCTGATAATTAGACTAACAGATGAGAGAGATTCGAGAGAATGACTGACTGAGAAAAAGAGTGAGAGAGAGAGAGAGAGAGAGAGAGAGAGAGAGAGAGAGAGAGAGAGAGAGAGAGAGGGGGGGAGGGAGAGAGACGAGTTTTCTTTACTTTAATAGGAATGCAAGACGTGGAGTTGTACACCTCTTTGGGCAGTAATGTAGATAAAGATGGGGAAACTGATAGAGATATCCAAAAAAGAATACAAAAGACAAGGGGAGCTTTTATAGCAATAGAGAATTAGTGGAGGTCAAAGGAAATTAAAAGAAATACTAAACTCAAAATTGTTAATTCTGGTGTCAAATCAAAACTTTTGTATGGAACGGAAACATTGAGAACAGCTAAGGCAATTTCTAATAAATTACAGACATTCATTTATTGGCACCTGCGCCGAACAGAGGGAATTAAATGGTATGATAGAATCACTAATGTAGAGCTTCGATGTGAAGAAGAAACGCTGGCGTTGGATAGGACACACAGAGAGAAAATCGGAGAACAATATAACTAGAATGTCTTTGCACTGGAACCCACAGGGGCGTAGAAATATAGGAAAGCCACCAAAAAAAAAAAAAAAAACACACATATAGAAGGGAGCTGGAGAATGAAGTTAGAAAGAAGAGAAGGAAGAACAACTTGGCGAGTTTGCCGAGGGCCTATGCTCCACTGGGGGCTAGAAAGACTGACGAAGAAGAAGAGACAGCGAATATGTTAAGTGAAAGCAGAGTGCAGAAAAACATCGAGGGAGTAGAGAGAAACAGAGAGAGAGAGGGAGAGAGAGAGAGAGAGAGAGAGAGAGAGAGAGAGAGAGAGAGAGAGAGAGAGAGAGATTTCTGCTTGCATTCCCGAAAAAAAAGGAAGGCTACCAGCCCGGTTTGGTGACGTCAGCAGCATGGCCCGTCAGATAGAGACGGTCTTGGTGGTGTTTAGTCAATAAAGTAAACGACCCTTTCCCCCCGCCTTCAAGCCTATTGGGCATGTAGGGCCAGACAGATATTTCAGAGACCAATCGGCACTCGGTCGCTGATGCAGTCAGCATTACGCTGGCCGCCTTCACTTCCCAGGACTGTATCTGGTACCCACTAAAGACTGGGTCCACCTGAGAGACAAGGTAATTAAACAACAAAATCCAGCTCCTTCAGGACCCGAACTCGCGACCTTCCGATCCACAGGCGAGTGTCTAACCCCACTCCACCACGGCTCTCGGTTAGTCAGCAACCAATAAGAAATAAACAAACATTTGTAGGCGATAATAATTATATCAGAGGGAAAAAAAAGCCATACAAGGAAGAAATCAATACTTGCTTTATCAACACTGGGAGAAAGATGATGGCGGGGGATTTGCTCTTACGAATTGTGATCAGATCCAAGAAGTTCGCAGATACATTTTTGAGAAAACAACACTGATTAACATTGTTAGGTCAGCCAGGGGTTGGCATGGCAACCATTGGTTCATTGTTAGGTCAGCCAGGGGTTTGCATGGCAACCATTGTTTGATTCGCGAGCGAATCAAACAATGGTTGCCATGCCAACCCCTGGCTGACCTAACAATGTTAATCAGTGTTGTTTTCTCAAAAATGTATCTGGCGAGTGTCTAACCCCACTCCACCACGGCTCTCGGTTAGTCAGCAACCAATAAGAAATAAACAAACATTTGTAGGCGATAATAATTATATCAGAGGGAAAAAAAAAAGCCATACAAGGAAGAAATCAATACTTGCTTTATCAACACTGGGAGAAAGATGATGGCGGGGGATTTGCTCTTACGAATTGTGATCAGATCCAAGAAGTTCGCAGATACATTTTTGAGAAAACAACACTGATTAACATTGTTAGGTCAGCCAGGGGTTGGCATGGCAACCATTGTTTGATTCGCTTGCGTCACAAAGAGGGATGCTCGCGAGTGTCTGAAGTCAGGTAACTAGGTGAAGTAGACAGTGAATGGCGTATACTGGAAGTGACAGGTAGACAGACAGATTCACGCATACATAAAGACACAAGCAGAGAGAGAGAGAGGGAGAGAGAGAAAGAGAGAGAGAGAGAGAGAGAGAGAGAGAGAGAGAGAGAGAGAGAGAGAAAAGGAGAGATTGAAAACAGACAGAAGGCACTCCGATAGATACATATTTAGAAGGCATACACGCAGAGAGACAAACAATTTGCGCACACACACAAAACACGCATATGCGTACGAATCAAAGAATTAAGTACGCAGGCCCGTCTTCGAATCTGCCTTTATGGTCTGAAACCTTACCCACATTATTAGTTTGCATAAAAGTAATCAAAATCAACGTCTAACTTTCAGTTACAATCACTGGGATACGATCTAATCATCTATACTAACCAATCAATGCTCCAACAATGCTCTGCTCTGAGGACTAATCAACGTCAAAATGCTCATCAAGTTGCTCGTCAAGAAATGTTTCTCGTTTAAACATTTGATCAAACTCTTCCTCTTCTCTCATGATTTCTAGACCCCAATGGAATATAGGCCCTCAACCAGCCCTCGCCAAGTCGTTCTGTACTTGGCTATTAGGTACAGCTTACTCCATGTCCTGTGGCGTCCGTGGCCGAGGCGTTGCGAGTCTGACTCGCAATCCTACATACCGCGATCGAAACCCACTGCGGGCCGCGTGGATTTTTATTGTAGTATTGGACGTCGCAGGTCGACCCAGCCTCAAATGGGTACCAGGATGGCTGTCCTGGGGAAGTAAAGACGGCCGGCGTAATTTTACCCACCGAGTGCCGATTGGTCTGTAAAAATATAGGTGCTCTTCTTGTGTGCCCGATGCGCCTAGGGGCGTGAAAAGGGATCTTTACTTTATTTACTTTTACTCCATGTCCTCCCCATCTTTTTAACTCCACTTAGAGATTAATTCCTCCGTGTGTTTTTACGCTGCCTTTATTTATATGCTTCTGTGGACTCCAATGCAAAGACATTCTATTTATACTGTTCTCGGGTTTTCACAAAGTGTCATATCCAAAGTCAGTGTCTCCCCCCCCCCCCCCCCCCACCTCTTGGTCCACTAGAACTAGTATAGTTATCCACCAAAGTTCAACATTAGTGATTCTATCATTTAATTTAATTCAATCTATTCAGCGCAGGCAAAAGTTAATAAAAGTGTGTAGTTTATTAGTCGTTCTGCATGCTCCCGCTTCATACCACGGTTCTTATTCGACGTGATAATCAATAATTTTAAGTTTCATATTGTTTTGAATTTCTTCCGACCCCCACAAATTCTCAAGTGCTATGAAAGCTTCTATTGCCATTTGTATTCGAATTTTAATACCCTCTATCAGTCTCTCCCTTATGCATCTAGATTTCTGCCCAGATTCTACATTCAACATATCCCTTTTTCTCCCGATCCACTCGTCTAATCTTGACATCCTTATCTCTCTGTCACTCTACAAGTATTTGCACTTCTGTAATTGATAAAAGGCGATGTACTTTTTTAAATCGACCCCTCAGACACAGTATCTACTTGCGGCGTACAGTTTTTAGCACATGATTAGAAGTTGATCATCTATATATCAGTGTCACTCAACATCTCTGACACTAAGTCTGATAAAGCTGAAGAAATCAATCTTCATCTGTTTCAGTGAGAAAGTATAAGTCACTCTTCTTTAATCATTCGATTCACGGGAATGGTTTTATCTCCCGTGATTTAATGTTTCAAAGGTCAATGTTTCTGAAAAGTATTTTGTTATGTTCTTTCCCTTTATTGTAGTCTGTGGCTGGCGACCCCTTTCTCCTACACCGCCATAAAAACAATCAATAAAGACAATTTAAAAAAAAATTACATTGTGAATTATGAGACATTTTTTAGACAATAGTCGTGTGATGAGTGCCAGCGAATTCAAGTAGCCGGCGGGAAAAAACTACCACTAGAAAAGCCACCATAACAATAATCATCACTGCCATTATAATCATCCCTCTCGCCATTATTTTCATCAAGTGTCTTCCCAACTAGCATAAATGATCATTCATCTCCTCAAACGAAGACGTCAGTAGTTATGACGTTTATGAAGCTTTTCATGACGAAAATTTGTCAAGAATCGTATCTCATTGTCTATCTTTATACCCATTTCCTTCAAATATTTTCAGTGATGACATATTCCAATTTCCTTCTGATAACGTGGCCAAAGAATGATAACTTTCTTTCTATCCTTTGCGATAAGTTTCCACCCGCCCCCTTTAAAACATCTGAATTCCTCACTTTTGTTTTCGTCCAAGAAATATGAAAACTTTTCGCTGTAGAACCTGGCCTCTTAGGCTACAACAATGAGACTGTTACTAAAACAATGTGTTCGAAAAGAAAACTTTACCTAAAACCCACCGACAACTGTGTAAGACTGTAGAAGTATTTGGCATATAGGGCTAGACCTATATTTCATAGACCAAGCAGTACTTTGTGGGTGATGTGGTCGGCATCACGCCGTATAGAAAAAAAAAGCACAGAATAAATATGAGGCTAGTATTTCTATAAACAACTTTGACAACACTAATGCTGTCTTTCTCACAGACAATAAAAAAAAATTTATAACAAATGAAGATACATGTGCACACTTTTCTTTTGAAATCATGTTCACACAATGACCTAATTAAATATATCACAGCCTGGCTACCGCTAAAACCACCAATACTTAATCATGAGACACAACAATCGCCATAATCATCCCAATATTATCATCAGAGACAATATTACACAAAATTTTAGAACTTACTAGATACTTTATGACCCATACATCTGACAACGAACGACTTAGCCGTGGCGAGGCGCGTCTAGAGCATTACGACAACCCAAATATCGCAGCTATCACTAAAACAACTTATGCTACCAACTATAATACACCTACGACATACTTGACAATATATCAAATATATCGCAGCCTAGCCTAGCACTTAATCTCGAGATAACAAACCTGCCAATTTTAATATAATTATCCTAGTCGTGACCCTTCGATGATCCAATAATATAATCAAACAAATAATACACCACCTATTAGCACTTGCGACATGCTTGATCACCCATATATCTGAAAACAACTTAGAAAGGTGCCCCCACACTGCTTGATTGGAATCAATATATGCTACCAATTTTAATACACCTACGACATGCGTACCTATAAATCAAATATATCGAAGCCTCTAGCTACCGATAAAATTACTGGTACTCAAGCCCGAGACACCAAACTCGCCCCTTTGACATAAGATGTTTCACGATAATCTACCCAACGATCGCCAAAATACACACTAGCTCACTTCTGATTGGTCGACCTTTAGTCACCCGACCTTCGCACTCTGCTACGGGAGTGTTCGGCAATGCCGTTGATATCGCGTATTGTAAATTTAAGCATGCCAGCGCTTTTAACACTTTAAAAACATTTAGAAACTAGGTCTAACACACAACACCCATAGAGAGTGCTGCAACCTATGTCACAGGATTTCTCTTTCTCTGAAGAAAAACGTAAATGTAAGACAAGCCAGTAAGGCAAGAACATAGCGGCAAACGTGACTTTGACCCGTACAACTTCCTGTCTTTTCTTTCAAAGACAATATGTCCAAATCCCCCTTTAAAAAATTCCGCCATTACAGACTCTAGGAAAATTAAGCGGAGGTAAAGGGCGCAGCGGTCATTGCACTCATTGCAATAGTCTCATTTTTCGCCTGTCCCACTATTACTCTGACAAGAACACTGTTCACGGATAACAAATTGTGTTACTCATAACGTAGGTAGTTTTATTTCTTTCTGGCTCACCCCATTTAGCGCGCGCGAGTATGTGTGTGTGTGTGCGTGTGTGTGTGTGTGTGTGTGTGGGGGGGGGGGGGGGGGGCAGAGATGCTGTAGACATTTATGTTTAGATTTGTTAAATCTTTTTCTGGGCTGGGTAACAAAATTGCGTTTCCTTTGTAAATTACTACAGGCCCAACCTCTCTACTATCTTCTTTACCTTCTTTAAATGACAAAGCCACTATCTCTGTCTATTTCTCTATGTCTTCCTCTCTCTGTCTCTTTTCCTCTTCTCTAGCACAGGCCAATTTCTGAGCAATTCCCTACTTTTTCCACATCCCCTCTTAGACTTTTGTTGCGTGCAATTTCTCGCTCCCTGCCCACGTCTGTCTGTTCTGATTTCCTGCCAAGTGTCAGTCAGACCTGGTTTCATTTTTCCCCCCTTTACAGCCCCTGTCTTTTTATCTTGTCATATTCGCAAGTTCGCCTCAACCTCCAGATGAATTGCACGAACACTAAAGTGACCATTTCCAACAATTAAAAGTACATATTTCATTTTGAGATTTTCATTCTTAAGGAATCTTGCATATGTGGTGCTCGTCTGGTCGACAACTGCATTTCTTCCAAAAACCATGTTGTTAATGATGAGACGAAAAAAGCAAATATCGCAGCCTTGCTGTAAACCCAATGGAATGTACTAACCGCTCTTCTAAAGGCAAACTTAGAAAAAAGAAGAAGAAGAAGAAGGAAAACAGGAAGAGAGTTGGAGCATAAGAAGAAGAAGCAGAAAAGAGGAAAAAGCAGAAGAAGCTGAAGAAGACGAGGAGGAGGAGAAGGAGGAGGAGGAGGAGGAGGAAGAAGAACAAGAAGAAGAAGAAGAAGAAACAGACAAAAATGAGGAAAAAGAAAAAGCAGAAGAAGCTGAAGAAAACGAGGAAGAAGAAGAAGAAGAAGAAGAAGAAGAAGAAGAAGAAGAAGAAGAAGAAGAAGAAGAAGAAGAAGAAGAAGAAGAAGAAGAAGAAGAAGAAGAAGAAGAAGAAGAAGAAGAAGAAGGAAGAGAGTTGGAGCATAAGGAGAAGGAGAGAAAAAGCAGAAGAAGCAGAAGAAGAAGAAGAAATTGTTTCGATCATTAGTGTCACTATTCTATTTGCTAGCAAAACGCTCAATTGAAGCAAATCGACATTCGATGGTTCAAGAGAGCAGTATAAAGTAAGTCACTTTTACTCCTGAAATATTTTATGGCACCAATTGTAAACTGGGTCGCATGGGAACCCAACTAAATTAAACAAACAATTCCAATCCCGATAGGTCTTTGAATAAAAACAAGACCAGAAAGAAAGTGCACTATTCAGAGAACTGTCGTAGCTTGATCTTTGCTGTAACAGTTATTGGCTGCTTCTGTTGGTTTTGACATCTGACTGCATCTTTCAATGTCTCCTTCTTCAGTGTTTAGCTGTACACAGTGAAAACAGCTTCTTTCCTTAGGTATCAGGAGAAATGTAGCAAAATTATTAATCATCAAGAAGCAGGACACAGATAGAGCAACATCATTCATCATCAAGAAGCAAGACACAGATAGAGCTACATCATTCATCATCAAAAAGCAAGACACAGATAGAGCAACATTATTCATCATCAAGAAGCAGGACAAAGATAGAACAAACTGATTTATCATCGAGTAGCAGGACACCGATTGAACACATCATTCATCATCAAGTATCAGGACACAGAAAGAAACACATCATTCATCATCAAGTAGCAGGATACAGATAGAGCAACATCATTCATCATCTAGTAGCAGAACACAGAGAGAGCAACATTATTCATCATCAAATAGTAAGACGCATATAGAGCAACATCATTCATCATCAAATAGCAGGGCATAGCAGAGCAACATTTTTAATCATCAAGTGCCAGGACGCAGATCGAAACGCATCATTCATCATAAAGTAGAAGAACACAGATAGAGCAACATCGTTCATCATCAAGTAGCAGGACAAAAATAGAGCAACATCATTCATCATCAAGTGGCACAGTACATGCAGAGCAACATCCTTCATCATCAAAAGCAAGACACAGATAGAGCAAGATCATTTATCATCAAATAGCAGAACAAACAGATAGAGCAATATCAATCATCATCAAGTAGCAGGACATAAAGCAACATCATTCATCATCGAGTAGCAAGACACAGATGGAGCTACATCATTCATCATCAAATTGAAGGGCATAGGCAGAGCAACATCATTCATCATCAAGTAACAGAAAGTGTTCATCATCAAGCAGCAGGACATAAATGAACGTAACATTTGCTTAGGAAAACCACAACAGCTAAACAATTATAGTGTTTGGTTCTGTAACGTCCTGTGAAGGATACGCAGCAAACTACTTGATACTGTATAGTAAACATTTCTATTGTCGGTATTTCAGCCGTGACGGTTATTAATCTGTACCCCTGTAATATTGCATTTTATGTTTATGAAAGTGATAAATTCAAAAAGGTAAACCTCAAGTCCACTGCATCTGAATGGCAGAGGTTGAGAGACCTGATCTGATAGCCGATCGCGACTGGTGAGCCAACGATACCAGATGTCACTGGGTGTTATGTTAAAGTAGTGTCACTGGGTTTGATGTTAAAGTAGTGTCACTGGGTGTGATGTTAAAGCAGTGTCACTGGGTGTGATGTTAAAGTAGTGTCACTGGGTGTGATGTTAAAATAGTGTCACTAGGTGTTATGTTAAAGTAGTGTCACTGGGTGTGATGTTAAAGTAGTGTCACTAGGTGTGATGTTAAAGTAGTGTCACTGGGTGTGATGTTAAAGTAGTGTCACTAGGTGTTATGTTAAAGTAGTGTCACTGGGTTTGATGTTAAAGTAGTGTCACTGGGTGTGATGTTAAAGTAGTGTCACTGGGTGTGATGTTAAAGTAGTGTCACTGGGTGTGATGTTAAAATAGTGTCACTAGGTGTTATGTTAAAGTAGTGTCACTGGGTGTGATGTTAAAGTAGTGTCACTAGGTGTGATGTTAAAGTAGTGTCACTGGGTGTGATGTTAAAGTAGTGTCACTAGGTGTTATGTTAAAGTAGTGTCACTGGGTGTGATGTTAAAGTAGTGTCACTGGGTGTGATGTTAAAGTAGTGTCACTGGGTGTGATGTTAAAATAGTGTCACTGGGTGTGATGTTAAAGTAGTGTCACTAGGTGTTATGTTAAAGTCAATATGGAAATTACCTACATAATAAAAAGTGAAACGTTTTTTTTTAAATTACTCAAGTGTGGCCCTCTGAAATTATGTAGATCTCTCTCTCTCTCTCTCTCTCTCTCTCTCTCTCTCTGTCTCTGTCTCTCTCTCTCTCTGTTGGTATGCCTGTTTGCATGTTTGTGTGTATGTACGTATATATGTATGTATGTATGTAATGTTTGCACGCATGTATGTGTGTGTGAGTGGGTGATCGTGTGTATGTGGGTGTATGTATGCACGCGCTGGTTTTTTGCATGCACTTTACAACTCATGCTTTTGTGTTCTTTTATAATATTCATAATATGCATATTATCATATGATCATAACATGCTTTATTAGTAAAAATACAACTGCTGTGCGAAAGATGGTTGACTGGAAGGGCCGAATGTAAGACGGGTCTGCGTGCCCAATTTGTGACCCTTTGAAAATAAAGTTCGTTCGTTCGTTCGTTCGTTCGTTCGTTCTCTCTCTGTATCTATCTATCTGCCTCTCTCTCTCTGTGTATCTATCTATCTACCTCTCTCTCTCTCTTCCTGTATCTATCTATCTACCTCTCTCTCTCTCCCTGTATCTATCTATCTACGTCTCTCTATCTCTCTCTCTCTCTCTCTCTATCTATCTATCTATCTACCTCTCTCTCTCTCTGTATCTATCTATCTACCTCTCTCTCTGTATTTATCTCTCTCTCTCTCTCTCTCTCTCTCTCTCTCTCTCTCTGTATCTATCTATCTACCTCTCTCTCCCACCTCTCCCTCTGTAAAATTCAATTCTATGGCTATTTTTCTCTTTCACTTCAACTTGTCTTCAAGTCAAACCTCACACATTTTTAGATTCCGTAATTAGATTTCACTTACAACTACTGCCACTTCTTTAAAAAGACACGTCGAGAAGAATTTTTTCCAGAGAAAAGAGACACATTTTAACAAATTACCCCACAAAAAAGGACCGTAATTTTCTGTTCGTAAATAAGTCACTTCAGGATTTCGTGAAATTGTTTTTATTTCGCGAAAATAACGTGGCAGTTGCGTAGGAGAAATCGGAACATTCCATTTCTTTGTGGAATCTCAGTCGACGTGGTGTAGTGGCCAGATGCTTGCCTGCGGATCAAAAGGTCGTGGGCTCAGGTCCTGACATTGCCGGGCTGTTGTCAAAATAAGACTTTGGCTCCCAGGTCGACCAAGCCTTGGGTAAGTATTAGGTCCAGTGCTTGGAAGAAAAGGCAGCCGGCGTGATTCTAACCACATTACCCATCAAGTACCGATTGGTCTATAAATGTAGATCTGCCTCTCAATACGTCTGAATCCTTGGAGAAGGGTGTTTTGCCTTTTTTTTTTTTAACTTTGCCAGTGGCTGCTCAAAGTTTTAGGCTATAAACCTTTTTTTCAATCGCTAAAAAAAGAAGAAAATAGAAGCTTTCTAGTGTATCTCTAGTTTTTCCTCTTATCGCTTACTGGATGTACGCTCCAACTTTAAGCTCTAGTCGTTCGTCCACACACATACATACATATATACATACAGATACACACACACAGACACATCCACAAAAACACACGCAGGCGCACATTCATACACGTGCGCAAGGGCACAAATATACCTACATAAACAAACGCAAACATATACAAACACATATACACACAAGCACAGACACAAGCATACGCAAAGATCTACACAGAACTTGACTGTTGCATTCTCACCCGTTTTACATATCTGGCTTGTTTTTATTCAAACTGTTGGTTTTTCGCGTCTCAGATAGATGCACTGCGGCTTGGAGGCAAACAGCTCTAATTAGTAGACTTTGGAGCCATGTTTGTTTAAGGGAGCAGTGGATCTCTACACTTAAACCCCACCCCCCTACAGTCAAACAATACCTGGGATTTTCTATCCAGGAAATTCAGGTGTGCGAGTTGATGAGCATGATGTGAGATTGGCTGCTACCGCTCGTCTAGGCAGTGAGCTACTTTATTATAAAGCGGATGTGGTAAAGACTCTTTGGAATCAAACAGACAGTGCGAAAGAACAGACAAAGACATATACGGAAAGACCTATTTAACGTGGATGTGTGAAGCTTCTAGAAGATTTGCAATAATGAGATGGGAAACATAGGCGGGCTTTTAACGAGATCGCAAATGGTACTATTAGCATGCCGACAATTCGTTGGCTACCGAGGAAGAAGAAGGAGCACGTGTACGAACATCCCGAGTGCACTGATATCAATCTTTGATTCACTTGTTCACTCATTCATTTATTGTTCAGTGTAGGAACTCATATATTGTGGCGAGCGCATCTTGCCCTGGACTTGACGAAAGCCGACGATGAACTTACACATCATGGAGAAATACCGAGCAGATACAAGATGAACCTACGTAGATATAATACACATTCTGCTGTGCCGAAATGCCTAGCGTGTTTATTATCACATCATCTGACATGATTTAGAAACACACACAATAATCACATTTCCGTATCATAAATAAAGATATCTAAAATAGCTTCGCACATGTCCCCACAAGCCTAAGACAGTATGACACACCAGGGTAGCACAAGTTACCACTGGCCTTCTTTACATCACCCATGATGCTGAATGTGGTGGTATCTGGGATTTGTCCTGCAGGTTCAATGCCCAGACTGGGCGTCATGGGGTCGCAGGTGATGATGTCAAACCGTTAAGTCGCAGTCCCAGAGGAGGTTAAGTGATACATCAGTCAGTCATGCAAAGTAGCAACTTTCCCGCATGCAAAAATGTTAGTCGAAGAAGAGGTGACAACATCTCAGAAAACGGAAATTAATTTGCACAAGACTGTTGTAAGTAAAGTAAAGATTCATTTTTTACGCCCTTAGGCGCATCGGGCGTATGGGAAGATCACCGGTATTTTTACAGACCAATCGGCACTATGTGGGTAATGTGGTCAGCATTACGCCTGCCGTCTTTATTTCCAAAGGACAGCCATCCTGGTACTCATTTTATGCTGGGACGAGGGTTTCTCTGGCAAAATGGTCAAACTGTTCGCCTCATGCTCTGAAGGTTGTCGGTTCGTGTCATGGCTGTGTGGTTTATTTCAGGAGTGCAAATGTCATGAGACTCTTGGAGATCGTCAATAGAGATACTGTGTCCGAGGTTTGTGCGACAGACACACTCTAGAGGCGGAGAGAGACAAAGCCATACTGCAATAAACCCTATGCAATTTCTATCCTCTCGACTTCCGCCAAGCAGCAACCCAAAAAGGCAAGCAAAAATACCAAGCAGAAATGAGATTTCTGAGACGAATACAAGGAATATCACGAAAGGATAGAAAAACAAACGAAAGGGTAATAATCGAGATAGGTGAAAATCATGCAAGATTGATTTAAAACAAAAAGAGCAAACGGAAGGCAAAGAGATAAATACCTGCATGGCCTGGCCAGATGAATGGGGCGAGGAAACGCAAACGTTAAACTGATCAGTGATTCTGGTTGGTGATCGTGTGGGATGGCGGAAAAAGACAGGCTACGCTTACCGTTATAGAAAATGACGATGATTATTTGATAAACATTGATTATTAAACGATTTTATTATTAAAAGCGAAAACAGGCTTGCATCTTTCCCATTCAAGTTACCCACCCCCACAGTCCACAAAACTGAGCAATCAATTTCCACCGGACTTTCTACATTCCTGCACGGACTAGTTTACTGTGGGCCAGTCCTTCGGAGATTTAATGGCTCTGGGCAAGTGGGTTTTCTTGTATACGCTAAGTCTGCTCCCACTTCAGGAGCAAGGATTCTAGAAGAGGTTAATCCCCAGATAAGGGCTGGGTTATCAGCTTTTAGGGATGTGGGGCAACAAACCATGGACACGCAATGGAGGGTTCTGCCAATTCCTGAAGTATTGATAAATGTGTCCCCACAAAGATGATTCTGCCCAGACAATTCCTTCTCCTATAGTGATGTGAAATAGCAAGTAATATAATAATAATAATAATAATAATAATAATAATAATGATAATAATAATAATATAACGTTTTTTATTGGTTCTTAGCATGACATTTGTTACAGGTGAACCCGTAGAAGTGTCAGAATTGTTACGATCGACTACCCTATGCTTAACATTATTTACTCATTAAACCTCTTCCTTGTTATTCTCTCCTTTTTTTTCCTCTTCTTTTTCATCTTCTTGATCTGTCCTCGTATTTTTCTCCTCCTCCTCCTCCTTCTTCTTTTTTTTTCCTCTTTTTCTTCTTCGTCTTCTTCTTCTTCTTCTTCTTCTTCTTCTTCTTCTTCTTCTTCTTCTTCTTCTTCTTCTTCTTCTTCTTCTTCTTCTTCTTCTTCTTCTTCTTCTTCTTCTTCTTCTTCTTCTTCTTCTTCTTCTTCTTCTTCTCCTCCTCCTCCTGCTCCTTCTCCTTCTTTTTCAATTCCCAGTACTTGTGACGTTTTTTCAGAACCAAACATATTACTAACAAGATCTATCGTCATTAAAGACATTTACCTTGGATATGCAGGAACTTATCCGACTGTGTCAGTTCCCGCAACCGACATTATGTTTGTTCGACAACAGAAGATATATTTCAATGCACGAAATAGACTCGAGAACTTGGCGAAAGCGACAAGATTTATACAAAGAACACAGGTATAAAGCATAGGGCAATACAAGAGCATCACCCAATCCAAGATTTTGTTGATCGTAGGCTGGCGAATGGTGACCGCCTATGATTTTTGGCTTGGCACATGAGGATGACTGCAGTCACCGTGGCATTGCCGGCTAGACGCCCGCCTGCGGATCGGAAGGTCGTGGGTTCGAGTCCTAACGGAGCCAGAACTTTTTTTTTTCAAACATGACCTTGACTCCTAGGTGCATACTGGGAAGTAAAAGCGGTCGGCATGATGCTGACCACATCACTCGCTAAGTGCCGATTGGTCCATATAAATATAGGTCTAGCCATATATTATGGCCCCTGGTACTCTACAGGGGGTATTTATTTTCTCAGCCGACACGTGTAGTCATTCTGCCGAGAAACAACCGACCGGTGCCTCGAGATACCAGCCAAGTGATTTTGGCTTTCTGTGTAGTATTGTTTCATTTGTATGTACTGATGAAGGCTCAATAGCCGCAACGTTCACGTTGTTTGTATTTGTCATATTGTGAAGCTTGCTTATATACTTTTCGTTCGGTTGTATATATTTTCTTAATTTGATCTTATACGTATTGAAGTGACGGAGTCACGTTGGGAACGCATTCGTCAATAATTGCTACTGGTTTGGGAAGACAGAAGTGGTTAAAATAAAAACAGCAAGGCCTGAAAGGGTTAACGAGATAGGAAAACTGTGATGGGCTGGATACGAATCCTTAAATCGAAATGTCTGCACAGGATTTAAGACACGGAGAAACAGAACACACGGAGAAACAGACTGCATGCTCCATGACACATACAGACACAACATTAGCATGATGGTCATTTGTATGAAGCTCGGTCGACCCCAAAGAAGTAAAGTTATGTAAAGCTGCTTTGATCTCTGAGGACTGAACTCAGTTCATTGTCACGGAAAGCAAGAACATTAACCACTGTAACACCGCGGTTCTTAAGCCCATTACGAAAAAACGAACGAATGAACAACACTTTATTTTTCCAAAGGTCACAAACTGAGCACGCTGGCTCCTCCTGCACTCATCATTTACATGTTAATTGTATTTTCATTTATAAAGAAATTTCCAGAGAAATTTGACAAAAAAAGCTCAACAAAATGGGGAAGCAGAAAAACAACACAAATAACGTAACGTTTCGGCCGGACAGCCTTTGTCAAACAAGAGAGAAAAAAAAAAAAACGAGGAGAGGAGAGGAGAGGAGAAACAAAGGCTGCCCAGCCGAAACGTTGTTTTTTGTGTTGTTTTGTGAACTTTTTTCGGCTTCCCCATTTTGTTGAGATTTTAGGTCAAATTTCTCTGGAATTTCTTGTATTAGCTTGACTGCAGTCACTCCCATTTTTCACCTTTCATTTAAAAAACATGCCGTGATCACAAATTAAAATGCATGATAACCGTGTAAAGAAAACAGGCCGACAGAAATGGAAGCAGAAGTAGAATAAGTAAGTGAGTATGTAAACAACAATTTATATCAACTATAGTCGGATCAGAACAGCTTTTCCGGTGCAGGGCCTCATTGTGGGGGAGACAACAATAGACCAACTGACTTCCTAACAAGCATGTCATAAGAGTCGCCTGAGAGACAATTATTCTAGAGTCTGCATATAAATAAGTCAGATCTTGTTCTGGAACAATACTAAAATCCAGAGGTGGACGAACAACAAGAACTTTCCGTCGAAGTTTACAGCCGGTGAACGCGAAGAAGAAGTAGCAGAAGAAGAAGAAGAAGAAGAAGAAGAAGAAGAAGAAGAAGAAGAAGAAGAAGAAGAAGAAGAAGAAGAAGAAGAAGAAGAAGAAGAAGAAGGAGAAGAAGAAGAAGAAGAAGACATGACGAAAAAGGCAAGAAGAAAAACAGAAGAAGATAAAGAATAAGAAATTTTGTTCGAGTGTCATAAATTGGTTCAAAACTAATGTATTTACGAATGTAGCCGTATTAAAATAAGCTGACCTTTTGCGCGCGCGTAGGCACACACACGACACTCACTCTCTCACACACATACACATAGACACACACACACACACACACTCATACAAAAGAAAGACAACTGACATATTTTTTTGGACATTAAATAAAATAATTGCAAGACTTGTTAAAGTCTACTCCAAATCAAGTATAATCGATGTCTATGGGACGATCGTTAGTGTGCGATGTAATCAAAAGCAATACCCGGAAGATGTATTTGCCTAGAAACGTTTAAAAAAAGGACATAATTGATTTGTTAATAATATTCTAAACAACGTCTGGTTTGGGTAACAAAATCGATGTGACACAGCTATCATTCCGACTCTCTGATTACTGGAAAATAATACGTTGATGTTTGATAAACATGTACTCCGTATAGAAATGTTGTGTAGGTATAAATATCTGCTGATGTATCAAACTACTTGCTAGTATTGATGCTTGCGTGTATATACATGTAACTTATTTTTCTACTATATTTACTACAAACAGTCTGCCGTTTTTACAATGAAGGCCGTCTGCACTGTTCCAGTGCTGTAGTTGATGTCTCAATCTCTTCTACAGTTCAGCTCTCATACCATAGTCCGAAAACCATGATAGCGACAGAAGAAGAAGAAGAAGAAGAAGAAGAAGAAGAAGAAGAAGAAGAAGAAGAAGAAGAAGAAGAAGAAGAAGAAGAAGAAGAAGAAGAAGAAGAAGAAGAAGAAGAAAAAGAAGAAGAAGAAGAAGAGAAAAAGAAGACAGAAGAAGACAGAAGAAGCAGAAGAAGAAGAAGAAGAAGAATAAGAAGAAGAAGAAGAAGAAGAAGAAGAAGAAGAAGAAGAAGAAGAAGAAGAAGAAGAAGAAGAAGAAGAAGAAGAAGAAGAAGAAGAAGAAGAAGAAGAAGAAGAAGAAGAAGAAGAAGAAGAAGAAGAAGAAGAAGAAGAAGAAGAAGAAGAAGAAGAAGAAGAAGAAGAAGAAGAAGAAGAAGAAGAAAAAGATTAAGACAGAAGAAGAAGAAGAAGAAGAAGAAGAAGAAGAAGAAGAAGAAGAAGAAGAAGAAGAAGAAGAAGAAGAAGAAGAAGAAGAAGAAGAAGAAAAAGAAGAAGAAGAAGAAGAAGAAGAAGAGAAAAAGGAGACAGAAGAAGACAGAAGAAGCAGAAGAAGAAGAGGAAGAAGAAGAAGAAGAAGAAGAAGAAGAAGAAGAAGAAGAAGAAGAAGAAGAAGAAGAAGAAGAAGAAGAATAAGAATAAGAAGAAGAAGAAGAAGAAGAAGAAGAAGAAGAAGAAGAAGAAGAAGAAGAAGAAGAAGAAGAAGAAGAAGAAAAAGATTAAGACAGAAGAAGCAGAAGAAGAAGAAGAAGAAGAAGAAGAAGAAGAAGAAGAAGAAGAAGAAGAAGAAGAAGAAGAAGAAGAAGAAGAAGAAGAAGAAGAAGAAGAAGAAGAAGATGAAGAAAAAAAGAAAAAGACAAAGAGACTGGTGTGAGGGGGGGGGGGGGAATAGGTGCCTCATGACCTCCCTCCTCCCCCGTTATGATTTTTTTAGGAACAAGAGGAAGCGGTGCTCAAGCCTTGTTTAATTATGCAATTATCACCAATATCATCATCATCACCATTATCATCATCATCATCATTATCATCATTATCATCATCATCATCATCATCATCATCATCATAATCAGGATATAAAATGAAATGTTCAAACAAATGCTTAAAGTTAGAAAGTTTATTTACAACAAGTTATTGGGAGCTCTGCTCACGGAACATATCTCGAGAGGGCGGGGGAAGGGAATGGGGGCTAAGGTGTACAATGCGCCTAAGCCCGCAGGTCCCGGCCTTACACCTGTAACAGATTTGCAGCTAAGATTTTCTTCTTAATTAACTATGTGACTTCTACTGTTAGTGCTACATTGCATTTCACACTAATTTTAAATTACATTGTGTCATTACTTTACAGCGGACTGCGTGGTCTGGAGGCATGGTGTCCACCTCGAGTGCTAGAGGTTCCGGGTTCAATCCCCGGTAAGGGCTGGGATTTGTTCACGCGGACTTAGACTTCTTGTAATTCCTACTGGTCTCTGGGTAGTGAGATCGGACGCCCGTGTGCATTATTGCGCACGTAAAAAAAAATCCCTTGACAGTTGGAAATCACAAAGAGTAGCCTAACGGCGCTGCCCAGGCAAAAATGAAGAATTAAAAATCTACATAAGGTATTTCAGGATCCTCGCTGGTGCTACAAAGCCTGTGCACTGTGCTGAGCTTCTTGAACTCAGACTTGAAGAAGAAGGGAGCACTTATGGATTACACTTGTGTGCGATGATGTTGATCCTTTGAATAAACATAAACATTACATTTTACATTACATTGTTTCACTATATAAATGTCATCTTTTTGTTTGGCCTACTCTGCGCCAAATATCTATCCACCCTCTTTAGTGAAAGTTATAATGATGTCTAAGTATTTCCCCCCTTTGCTTGTGATAAAGAGAACACTAGAAGAATAATCATACTAAACACGAGATTCGCGCATCGTCTGGCTTCCAGAACTACACGACACGGAGATATAGAGAAAGATTTCAAATGAAACACAATAAAATAAAAACGCTTTGTCATATCTTTTGTCGGCGTCTGTGGCTTAGGAGTTGCAAACGCGCTTCGTAATGCCGCAGTGCCGGGTTCGATCCCAGCTTGCGCCTTACGTTGGTTTCGACAGTCGTATAGAGAAGCCAATCGTACAGAGAGCTATGGCAAACGACTGGACCTAAATTTACCCAGAAAAACCGAAATAGTCACAAAATGCCGGGGTTGGTTCCGAAATGTCCTGTAAAGGATACGTAAATAACTTAACACATTTTTTGTAAGGGCCATTTTAAAAACACGATAGACAAAACAGTGATTACTGTATGCAACAACAATGCTCTTGAAGCAAATCAACAGTGCATACAAACTGTATTTATTGTTTGGAAGTCAGTTTTTTAAAAGACCCCCGGATACGCGGGCGAGCGTGTAGCCGCTACATTGCGTCGGCTTTCCTGAACGTTGAAAGACGCAATAATCAGGTTAGGTCTGGTCCGTATCAGGGTTGCCAGATAAAAAACGTAATTTTATGCCAAACCATCACCCAAAATATGCCAGAAAATTGCCAAATAAAGTGTAACATTGTACTCACTTCACATCAAAAGCTCTAGATTGAATTCTTCACTGTCATCCTCACTGGAACCAGTGCAAGATGCAGCATAAACCTTTTCGGATGTACAATCTTTAAGTATTTTCTTAGATGGAATGAAGTCTTTGCAACATTTCTTTGATATCAATATTTCTGCTCTAATTTTGACAACTGCATCAAGAAAATCCAGTTGTATTTTGTTTTTTGCATTTGATTTAGTTGAAGTAACAAGAGAGAATATTCTCTCAACTACAGCATTGCTAACAGGCATTATTAAGCAAGTAAGGGCGAAAGTGGCTAAGTCTTTAAATGCCTGGTGTCGAAGTACGCCTATCCAAAAATCTTACCTGTTTGTAGGTAGTCCATCCTTCTTAAATGTAGCTTCTTCTTTCCAGTTGACAATAATCAGTTTTCTGTACTGTTCTTTTATAATACTGATGTTGTTTTCTGCCATGTGTAAAAATGGTAGCTCTGAAAACTATGTCCTTGATATTTGATTTAAAACTGCCAAAGGGCTCCATTTTGACAGATTTTGAAATATATTCTCGGTGGGAAGTCTACACGTAATTTGATTGAGAGCTTCCTCTAGCACAAACATGCATCTTTCATTAACATTGTTTATTTCTATCTGAACTTCAGTCCTGTTATTCTTTTGTAGGAATGCATTACATTCCGTTAGGAATTGAATACCAAAGTCAACGTGATGAAAATTCTTTTTCTGCTCATTGACGTCATACAGTCTAATCTTAAGACTTTTCTGGTGCATTGACAATTCTTGGTGTAGTTCATGAGGATCAGCTTTTATTTGTTGAAAAAGACTGTTCAGTCTTTCAAATTCTTGTACAATTGGTGTCGCAAACACAAAGTACAAATAATTAGCATGGTATAACAGCATTTCCTTTAACAAACTTACTTTATATTTTGTGTCAAACGTTGGCTGTGCTAATTCAGCATTTATTCTAGTAAATTAACATAAATTACAGTGGTTTATAGCAGTCACGGTCCGTTTAGGAAGACAACAAAACAATAAGAAATGGCGCGAATCTCCTTTAGTCCGTACCAGGACATCACAACAAAGTCAAACTGAAATAAAGATTTTAACTGTAGGTCTTCACTGCTTTTAGTAAATCTGCGTGTTTCTAACAGAAGAACCATGAAGAAAATGTGAGCACATCTTGATAAGAAATGCCAGGAAAAACCCAAATATGCCAGAATATGCCAGTTCATTATCTTATGCCAGTTCAATTTCAAATATGCCAGATTTGTGGAATCTGGCATAAAAAATGCCAATATGGCAACCCTGGTCCGTATGGTGCTAGTGAAGACACTGTAGATAAGTCTTCGGTGGTTGCACCACTACCCTCCTGCAGCGAAGCCTGGTAAACTCCCAGATGCGCGTCAGGTTTATTTACAGTCAGTTATTCCCTATCGTTCTGGTATGTTCACTGGTGAATTAAAAAAGGTAAACTCAGTCGATGTGAACCAGCGTCACTGCACACGGTTATAACCATAAGTGCTCTGACACCAGTACGGACAGCTGATAAGAACTGTCCACCTGTGTCGCCGTTCGCACGTAACTCTGTAGCTACAACGACGTTCCTCCATTAACCCCAGAGTGTCAACACTGGTACCCATTTCCTAGAGGCTGGGTGAACCCTGGGAACAGCCCAGTTCCGAACACCGACCATGGCTGCAACGAGTCGCAGGTGGATTTGAAAGCGAGCCTCTTATCGACTGTGCTAACGCGGCCCCCGACTTGTGTATTGGACTGTACCACCACAACGCCTGCATCACGCCATCGACGTCTTTACTTCAGTACCACACTTGCTGTAGTGACAGACGTCACTTTGGGAATGCATTCGTCTATAATTGTTATTGGGTTGACCTTTACTCTTTGAAAACGAAACAAGAGAAAGCTAACAATATCGAGGATCTTGATTATAACACTTCGGTACCTGCAGTTGTTTGGTGACGCTGAAGCTTCTTATAACAGTTCAACGAGTTATTGTTATTAGCACCTCTACGTCTTCATTCTTTGTTTTAGACAACAACAAACTATGTTTAACCAATGACCGCAAAAGGGGAGCTTTTGGTTATAATAGTGACTAGGATATGTGCGCAAAAGTTTGGGCTTAACATTGCTCGCCAGTAAGTAGCCCTGAAAAGAACTCTTGCAGTACTGATGCGATCAAAGTTGCGTATCCTTTACAGGACGTTGCAGAACCAACCCCAAAAGCCCCTGGCTGTTGTTTGGATTTTCTAGGCAAATTTGCGTCCAGTAGTTTGCCTTTGCTCTCTGGACGGTTGGCTTTCTTAATACCACTGTCGAAACCAACACAAGGCGCATGGCCTGCAGTTGGGATCGAACACGGCATCCCGGCATTACGAAGCGTTCGCATCGACTTAGCCACAAAGCCGACGATCAAAGGAGACAGACCCAAATATTGACCCGACCATTGGCCAGTCAATGGGCGACCCGCTCGCCAATGATGAGAACATTTTCGTCTTTTTAGACGAAAGCGTTTTATGGTAGATCATAATCATAATACGTATAATTTCCTAAAATCAGACATGTATGGAGACAACCTTGGTCGTCGCAGGATAAAATTCAAATTATATCTGTGTCGGCAATGGTTATGTACAGGGAAGTGAGATAATGTGAGAGGGAGGTACAGAGAGAGAGAGAGAGAAGGAGAGAGAGAGAGAGTCAGAGAAAGACAGCAAGTAAGAGACAGAAGAGTGTCAGTGTGCAATAGAAAGACAGACACACACGCAACCAGACAGACAGACAGACATACACACAACTAGTCGGACAGACCGACAGACAGACAGAGAGAGTATACATTTACAATAATGTATATGTCAAGTTGTATTCTACAGGGTAAGGGACGGTAACAGTGGACGCACACGGATTGACATATATAAACTGAGACTGCGAGAGAGAGAGAAAGAAAGAGAGAGAGAGAGAGAGAGAGAGAGAGGGTGGACAGAACGAAAACGCAAATTTTATGTCGAAATACCTAACAACTTATCATGTATGCCCATTAGAGAGAGAGAGAGAGAGGGAAACAGAAAGAGTAACAGAGAGAGAGAGAGAGAGAGAGAGAGAGAGAGAGAGAGAGTTGGAGAGAGAGAGAGAAAGAGTTAGAGAGAGAGAGAGAGAGAGAGAGAGAGAGAGAAAGAGTTAGAGAGAGAGAGAGAGATAGAGTGGTGTACAGAAGGGAAACGCGAATTTTATGTCGAAAGACCTAACAACTGGTCATGTATGCCCATTAGAGAGAGAGAGAGGGAGACAGAAAGAGTTAGAGAGAGAGAGAGATAGAGTTAGGGAGAGAGAGAGGGAGGGGGAGGGGGAGGGCAGAAGGAAAACGCGAATTTTATGTCGAAAGACCTAACAACTGGTCATGTATGCCCAATAGAGAGAGAGAGAGAGAGGGAGAGAGAAAGAGTTAGAGAGAGAGAGAGAGAGAGAGAGAAAGAGTTAGAGAGAGAGAGAGAGTTGGAGAGAGAGAAAGAGTTATAGAGAGAGGGTGGACAGAAGGGAAACGCGAATTTTATGTCGAAAGACCTAACAACTGGTCATGTATGCCCATTAGAGAGAAGAGAGAGAGAGAAAGAGTTAGAGAGAGAGAGAGACAAAAAGAAAGTGGACATAACGAAAGAGCTAACAACTGGGCATGCATGCCCATCAGAGAGAGAAAGAAAGAGAGCGCGCGCGATAGATAGATAGATAGATAGATAGATAGATAGATAGATAGATAGATAGATAGATAGATAGATAGATAGATAGATAGATAGATAGATAGATAGATAGATAGATAGATAGATAGATAGATAGATAGATAGATAGATAGATAGATAGATAGATAGATAGATAGATAGATAGATAGATAGATAGATAGATAGATAGATAGATAGATAGATAGATAGATAGATAGATAGATAGATAGATAGATAGATAGATAGATAGATAGATAGATAGATAGATAGATAGATAGATAGATAGATAGATAGATAGATAGATAGATAGATAGATAGATAGATAGATAGATAGATAGATAGATAGATAGATAGATAGATAGATAGATAGATAGATAGATAGATAGATAGATAGATAGATAGATAGATAGATAGATAGATAGATAGATAGATAGATAGATAGATAGATAGATAGATAGATAGATAGATAGATAGATAGATAGATAGATAGATAGATAGATAGATAGATAGATAGATAGATAGATAGATAGATAGATAGATAGATAGATAGATAGATAGATAGATAGATAGATAGATAGATAGATAGATAGATAGATAGATAGATAGATAGATAGATAGATAGATAGATAGATAGATAGATAGATAGATAGATAGATAGATAGATAGATAGATAGATAGATAGATAGATAGATAGATAGATAGATAGATAGATAGATAGATAGATAGATAGATAGATAGATAGATAGATAGATAGATAGATAGATAGATAGATCGACAGATCGATAGATCGATCGACAGATCGATACGATCGATCGATCGATCGATCGATGGATGGATGGAGGGAGGGAGGAGGGAGGGAGAGAGAGAGAGAGAGAGAGAGAGAGACAGACAGACAGACAGACAGACAGACAGACAGACAGACAGACAGACAGACAGACAGACAGACAGACAGACAGACAGACAGACAGACAGACAGACAGACAGACAGACAGACAGACAGACAGACAGACAGACAGACAGACAGACAGACAGACAGACAGACAGACAGACAGACAGACAGACAGACAGACAGACAGACAGACAGACAGACAGATAGATAGATAGATAGATAGATAGATAGATAGATAGATAGATAGATAGATAGATAGATAGATAGATAGATAGATAGATAGATAGATAGATAGATAGATAGATAGATAGATAGATAGATAGATAGATAGATAGATAGAGAGAGAGGTGAGAGAGAGAGAGAGAGAGAGAGAGAGAGAGAGAGAGAGAGAGAGAGAGAGAGAGAGAGACGAAAATGCGGAAATGCGGAAAACGCTATAGCGAGAGTTGTGTATAAAACGGTTACAGATTTAGTATGTGTAACCGTGTGAACGTGTTCGTGTGTGTGTGTGTGTGCGCGTGCGTGTGTGTCTGAGAGAGAGAGAGAGAGAGAGAGAGAGAGAGAGAGAGAGAGAGAGAGAGAGAGAGAGAGAGAGAGAGAGAGAGAGAGAGAGAGAGAGAGAGAGAGAGAGAAAGAGGAAGACGTCAAACATAAAAAAGCGACATCAATCACTTCCATATGCGTTGGCCTCTCACAAAAGACGCGAATAATTTGATATGCAGAAATCGATAACAAGATCAATGAGCGGCAGAAAATGGCCAGTGTGAAATTGCAGATACATTTTTCTGACCGGGTGAACTGCCAATAACAGAACTATTCCCCACAGAGTTGTTTGCCTTCTCTGCACGGGCAGCCAGGAGTATGCGACTCAACATTATCGACTTCAGGAATAGCAACAACAGCAACAACTCGCGTGTTTAATCCAAGGAAACAATCTCAGGATAACACCCGCTGTGCATCCTGAACACGCATACAAGTCCTTGACATATGATCAACCAAGTTCTTGTATTCGGTGGTGAACTTGTGTCTCATGTGTTCCGTGATTAACCTGTCTCTTGTGTTCTTTGATAAACTTGTCTTTGTTTTCCGAGATAAAAGTATCCCTTGTGTTCCGTGATAAAAATCTGTCTCCTGTGTTCCATCATAAACTTGCCTCTCTTGGGTTTTGTGATAAACACGTGTCTCTTGTGTTCCATCATAAACTTGCATTTTTTGTGTTCCGTGATAAACATGTTTCTCGTGTATTCCGCGGTAACCTTGTGTCTCTTGTGCTCCGTGATAAACTTGCGTCTCTTGTGTTCAGGGATAAATTTGTGTCTCTTGTGTTCCCTGATAATCGTGTCTTGTGTTCCGTGATAAACCTGTTGTGTTCCGTGATAAACATATTTCTTTTATGGTCCGTGATGACTAATCTCTTGTATTCCGTGATAAACATGTGCCTCTTGTTTTCCGTGATAAACGTGTGTCTTTTGTGTTCCATGATAAACGTATCTCTTGCGCTCCGAGAAAAATTTTCAAAAACCTCTTGTGTTCCGTGATAAACGTGTGTCTTGTGTTCCGTGGTAAAATTGTGTCTCCTGTCTTCCCTGATAAACTGTTGTGTTCCGTGATGAACTTCTCTCTTTTGTTCCGTGATTACTTGTCTGTTGTGTTCCACGATAAACTTGTCTCTTGTGTTCCGTGATAAACATGTGTCTTGTGTTCTGTGATAAACATGTCTCTTGTGTTTTGTGATAAACTTGTCTCTTGTGTTCCATGATAAATACGTGTCTTGTGTTCTGTGATAAAAGTGTGTCTTTTGTGTTCTGTGATAAACATGTCTCTTGTGTTCTGTGATAAACATGTCTCTTGTGTTCTGTGATAAACATGTCTCTTGTGTTTTGTGATAAAAGTGTGTCTCTTGTGTTCCGTAATAAACATGTGTCTTGTGTTCTGTGATAGACATGTCTCTTGTGTTCTTTGATAAACTTGCCTCTTGTGTTCTGTGATAAACATGTGTCTTTTGTGTTCTGTGATAAAAGTGTGTCTCTTGTGTTCTGTGATAAAAGTGTGTCTCTTGTGTTCTGTAATAAACATGCCTCTTGTGTTCTGTGATAAAAGTGTGTCTCTTGTGTTCTGTGATAAATGTGTGTCTCGTGTGTTCTGTGATAAAAGTGTGTCTCTTGTGTTCTGTGATAAAAGTGTGTCTCTTGTGTTCTGTGATAAATGTGTGCCTCTTGTGTTCTGTGATAAAAGTGTGTCTCTTGTGTTCTGTGATAAAAGTGTGTCTTTTGTGTTCTGTGATAAAAGTGTGTCTCTTGTGTTCTATAATAAACATGCCTCTTGTGTTCTGTGATAAAAGTGTCTCTTGTGTTCTGTGGTGAACATGTCTCTTGTGTTCTGTGATAAATGTGTGTCTCTTGTGTTCTGTGATAAACATGTCTCTTGTGTTCTGTGATAAACATGTCTCTTGTGTTCTGTGATAAGCATGTCTCTTGTGTTCTGTGATAAACATGTCTCTTGTGTTCTGTGATAAACATGTCTCTTGTGTTCTGTGACAAACATATCTCTTGTGTTCTGTGATAAACATGTCTCTTGTGTTCTGTGATAAATTTGTGTCTTTTGTGTTCTGTGATAAACATGTGTCTTGTGTTCTGTGATAAACATGTCTGGTGTGTTCTGTGATAAAAAAGTGTCTCGTGTGTTCTGTGATAAAATTGTGTCTTTTGTTTTCTGTGATAAATGTGTGTCTCTTGTGTTCTGTGATAAATGTGTGTCTTTTGTGTTCTGTGATAAAAGTGTGTCTCTTGTGTTCTGTGATAAAAGTGTGTCTCTTGTGTTTCGTAATAAACATGTCTCTTGTGTTCTGTGATAAAAGTGTGTCTCTTGTGTTCTGTGATAAACATGTCTCTTGTGTTCTGTGATAAATGTGTGTCTTTTGTGTTCTGTGATAAACATGTCTCCTTGTGTTCTGTGATAAACATGTCTCTTGTGTTCTGTGATAAATGTGTGTCTCTTGTGTTCTGTGATAAATGTGTGTCTTTTGTGTTCTGTGATAAACATGTTTCCTGTGTTCTGTGATAAGCATGTCTCTTCTATTCTGTGATAAACATGTCTCTTGTGTTCTGTGATAAACAATTCTCTTGTGTTCCGTGATAAAAAATGTCTCTTGTGTTCTATGATAAATGTGTGTCTTTTGTGTTCTGTGATAAACGTGTGTCTCTTGTGTTCTGCATGCTTGCATGTCTGTCTGTCTGTGTGTATGTGTGTATGTGTGTGTAGGTAGGTAGGTAGGTTGGTCTGTCTGTCTGTCTGTCTGCATTGCATGTGTATTTGTTTGTGTGTATGTATGCATGAATGTAGGTATTAGGTGTGTGCGCTCGTGCACACTTGTGTGTATATACGTACATGCGTATGTACGTATAAGTTGTTAAGTAAGGGCGTGAGTTAGTGGGCCGTGTTTGGGTGAGTGCGCGCACATTTTACCATCCATGATTTTGTGTTTTGGTTTGTTATTCAAAATATATACATTATTATATAAACATAACATGCTTTATTGATAACATTCAACTGATGTGTGAAAGATGGGTGTTTCGAAGGATCGAATGTAAGACGGGCCTGCGTGCCCAATTGATGACTTTGCAAATAAAGTTAGTGTGTTAGTTTATTTTTATTTTGTCTGGAATTAAATTTGGACTCTCAGTAATTAGTTAGTTCTATGAGTGTGAACGTATCAATTGTATTACTATGTTATTTAAGTATGTTACTATAAACACTAGTTGGCTCTGTGGCTAAGTTGATGCGAACGCTTCGTAATGCCGGGATGCCAGGTTCGATCCCAGCTGCGGGCCATGCGCCTTGCGTTGGTTTCGACAGTGGTATCACTGAAGCCGACCGTCCAGTGAGCAATGGCAAACTACTGGGCGTAAATTTGTCTAGAAAAACCGCACACCAGCCAGGCAGGGGCTGTTGGGGTTGGTTTTGCAACGTCCTGTAAAGGATACGCAACTAACCTAACTATAAACACTACTCATATAATATCATAGGCGTCTGATCCATACATGTCCATCTATCTCTTTATACATCTCGTCATTTTGTTTGCTGGAAGCCTCAGCCTTCATAACAAAATGTTAAAAAGACCACCGCTGAGACTGAACTAACATGATCCTAGAATTATCAACGATTTATAACTTCTGCAAAAATGTTATATAATTGTTTAATGATTTAGTAAATATTGAACATACCTTGACTATTTCACAATGGTAGCAGTTATGTTGCTATTTGCGAAATCATTATGTTGTATGATAGCGATACTTAAACAGCGCTTACGTTAATTCATATCATCAAGATTTTAGTGAAAAGAACTTTTATAGTAATATAGTTTGTTTAAATGTAAAATATATTACTCTCAGAGTATGAGGGGAAATGGCGTCATATATTCTAAGTAATGATAAAGTGTAGAGAGAGGCTCAGTTTGTTTCTTATCTTTATGCTTGGTCGTTTGTCAATACTTGCTTTGTGTCGCTAGACATCACAGTTTAACAGACGATCAGTGTCAGCTTTCTTATCACTTCGTGAGGGCAGAGACTGGCCAGCTCTGCGCTGTAGAATCAGAAGTTCAACAAATGATTCCCGACAATTCCCGCCCAGGTGATGTGATTATCTATAGAAATGGCTTTGTGTTGAGCAAACGAAGTGCATGGACCGATGAAAGTCGCTTGGTGTAGCAAGGCCTGATATATGATATCACAACGTCTAGTTTAAAATTGAGGTGGAGGTAGTCACTGCTGCCTTTCGCTGGTTTGAGAATCAGCTGTATACTCGTGTTGCAAAACATATTGAGAAAGCTGGAGACAGGCATGCTTCATGGAGAGTTTAGCAAGCATCACTTCAGAGGTCCCGGGTAGGTAGAAATCCTTTGGATATTTTCTCCAGGTCAGACCGGCCTGATGAGAAATGAGCAGGCAGATATATTTGCTTGGTGGTGAACTGATGTATGACCCGCTGAATGTTGTGAGGGTTCTTTCAGAGCGATTGAACAGTGCAGAGGCACAGCTACATCAATACGGTCTAGGAAGAATGGCGCTGCGAGGAGTTACAATGGATCTGACCGGCGCTCAACACTCAGGGGAAAGGCGAGACAGATATTCAATCGGACAAGTATTGGTGCCATCGGAATCGGAACTCTTCGCTTGCTGCTAAAGATTGGGGCGGAGCGCTTATGGGGGTGTACCAAGTGCTGTGATGTCGATTCCCAATTTAACATTCAACATAGATGATCGGTAGCTGAGCCAGGATACGTTCGGCTGACTGCTGAAGTCATGTTGTGAATTCTGATGTTGTCAAAGACTCCTTCTTAGGTTGTCAGTGACTACTTCACTCCATCCTCTGCAAGGTCTCCTTCTACAACTTGGTGTTTCGATGTTTATGTTGTACGCTCTCGCTGCCGGCATCGTTGATTCATTCTCATTTTAGTAGCCAAACCATTTCAGTCATAACTTCCTGATGAATGTAAATAAAGGTTGTCCAATCTTCTATATTAATAATAATGTTAATTTTTCCGAGTTTGTTAACTAAAAACTCGGAAACTACTAAGCCGATTGCTTTCAAATTTTGACACAACATTGCCCTTGACTCAAAGCGTGATTTTTTTGTCAGAAAATCGCACAAACCACGAGTGACATAGCTCCAGCAACGGTCAAATCTTTATTTGTTACGTTGTCGTCCGGATTTGTTTTTAGTTGATTGGCCATTTTTTTTACTGCTGAGCTCTTTTTTGAACTTTGCATTACTATATATTTTCATTTCCACTATCTGCTTGAGAATTTGGTAGCGTAATTGTAGCTATTCTACCTATAATGCGGATGACCCGCGTTCGATTCGCCGCTAGGTAATATTTTTTTAGCCCTTAACTGGGCGGCTGGCACGTTGTATAGTGGTTTATGGCTAGGCTGTGATATCTAGCTCTTGTTTCTGTTTTGGGGTTTACAGCTAGCCTGCGACAGCGGCGACGTGATGCTCAATAGTCATGTCAAGGGTAATCTTCGTTCCCCCTTGAGTGGGCCGTTGGCACGTTGTGTTGTAGTTTACAGCTAGGCTGCGATATCTGACCTAAACTCTTCAGTGTCCGGTAGTATAGTTGTAAGTATTCTACCCTTCACGCGGCTGACCGGTGTTCGATTCCCCGCTGGGTGATATTTGTTGTTTCCCCCTTAAAAGGGTGGTTGCCACGTTGTGTTGTGGTTTACAGCTAGACTGCGATATTTGCCTATCATGCAGGTGACTCGCGTTCGATTCCCTGCTAGGTGATATAATTTCTTTATTTTTTATTTTGGCCCTTAACTGGGCGGCTGTCACGTTGTGTTGTTGTGTATGGCTAGGCTGCGATATCTACGCCTTTTTCGCTAGCCTGCGATAGCGGCGACGTGATGCTCAATGATCATGTCACGGGTAAGAGTTACTGCTGATTGTTTGGTCAGGTGGCTTGAACAATATCTAATCGCGTCGAATAATGTCTAGCCACCTTTCGATCGATCGGTTTGTCGCTTCCTGGTTGCTGCATAAATAGACGAATAAAAACCGGGAAAACACTGTTTTAAACTCTTTGTTACTGCCAAGTTTTCCGACTATCCTCAGTCTGACAGAATATTGCCAAATCTTCTAGTTACAACACTTACAAACAGCGTCATCCTTTTAGCACAGTGTTTACAACTATGAAAAAAGGTTGGCCGGACGATTAGCACGCTGGGCTCTCAAGCGGGAGACTCGGGTTCGAATCCTGGGTAGGGCTAGAGATTTTTTTTCTGCCAGTGGCACACACGCACAAAAACAACCTCACGTGCACAGTCGTGGCGACAGCCGTAAATCCTCAGGCTCAAAGATCCCCCCCCCCTTTTTTTTTCGCCTTGCCTACACCGTAAAAGTGGTATAAGAAAGGCAGTACCTGGTAGTTTACCACTCTGAAGAGCAGCTGGTCAAACGGTTACGAGCGCTGGGCTCTCGTGCAGGAGATACACGTTCAAATCCCCGATGAGATCATGGGATTTTTCATTATCCTGAGCTCTCAAGCTGGGGAAATGTACAAGAAGCAAAACAGAGGAGGATATCTTGTAATGGGGAAAAGAGAAGAGATAACTATAAAGGATAATATGGCAATCTACTCCTTGACATCTCCTCGAGATGAGAAAGAGAAAAAGTTTGTTTAAGCGTGGGTGAGATCAAAAATATCTCACCCGGACAAGAAAACTTATGTGTAAAGTCTAGATTACCACAATGAACATCTGTTTATTTTACCATAACACAAAATTAACGTAAAACCATGTCGTATCAGCCAACCAGGCTTCATTCAAAGTCAGAGGACATCTGCCTAAGAGGCAAAGATCTAACAGTCTACACACAAATAGCCAGATCTGTGAAACGAATGTTCAAGCAATACACGGGTACTGGTACACGACTAAAGTGTAGAGTAGGACGAACAACCAGTACTTTTAAATGGAGAAGAATATTTACTGTACAGGCACAAGAAAACTAGAAAAAAAAAAGGTAGCCAGTGTTTTAGTTTTAATACCTGCCATACATTTCACTTCTTTCGTTGAAAGCATACGACAAAATCAGATCAGTGAAGCACTGAATAAAATACGTAAGCATATTATAAGCACAAGAACTATCATTTGTTTCAATATTTTATCATGGAGTTTCAAACGGACAAGTATATATTTATGATTTACAACATGTATTGTGACTGCTTCTGCCAGATTTCAAGGCGCATTGGTTAAATATCGATGTAATGAGAATCAGCTGTATACACACGTCGTAACTGTAACCAACGCAATGAGTATGCTGAGAATGGCGGAGACAGGAATGCCACAGAAGAGTGGCAAGCATCGCTTCTGAGGCCCCAGGTAGTTAGTGTTTTTTTTAGATATGTTTCCAAGTCATGCCAGTGTATAAGAAAATGAAAAGTCAGACAGAATGGCTTGTTCTGCATAAAATGGTGATGGACTGATGAATGACAAGCTAGATGTTGCACGGGCTCTGTGGGACCCAGTGAACAATGCGGAGGAACACGTGAATCATCAGGGTCTAAGGAGAATGGTGCTGCAAGTAGTGACCTCGGAATCTGGCCTAGGAACAACGCTTAGAGAAAGGTGAAACGGATGTACAATCAGACTGTTACTGGTACTATCGGAATTGGAACTCTACGTTTGCTGTTGAAGATGGGGGAAGAGCGCTTTTGGGAATGTTTCTGAGAAAGTAAAACGCGTTGATATAATTCTGGAGTATGCACATGACGACATTCAAGCGTAAAGTACTGAAAAATGGTGTGATTTGTTACTTACGGCCTCATTATTCATGTACAAATATGAACTGTTTTAGGAGTATACATAATTATTCCCTCTTTGGTGCTGTAGACCGCGCGCTGATCTAAAGCACACTCTTGAGATAGTCCCAGCGATGAGATCGATTACTGAGCTAATGGACACAATCATTGGGTGGCAAAAATAGTCTATTCCACACAAGAATTAGGAAACGGGAAGTGTTCTGAGGCCATAAATGTGACACGTGTTTGCCAGATAAAGACCTGACTTTTGCTTTGAATAAGGGTCTACATTTATGTATTATTGTATATATTATTATAACAATCACACTTATAATTAGTTTTGATTTTTCTTCTGGCATTATCTGTATGGAATGTTGCGTTGTCGCCTACATCTAGGCTGTCCGCTTTCGATCCAACACATCTTCTTTCAGTAAATCCTTAATTAATTCCTTTAACAAGAGGCTGGCTAAGGGTCTGTGCGTCTATTCATTTCATTCATAATAATTCATAATAATAATAATAATAATAATAATAATAATAATAATAATAATAATAATAATGAGGCACAAAGACATTTCTGGAATGTTCACTCTAAATAATTGTGACGATTAACATGTCCGAGGTATATCAGACATTGAGCAGTTCATGGGATCAAGTTTACATTTCTTAAATACTTATTCACTCTTTTTTTTCTTTCTGATGGCAGATGAGCGACGTGACAGATAGATACGTTAACCAGACGAATAGAATAGAAAACATAAAGGAACTGAGGATACTCGTTCAGTACCACAGACGCGAAGACCACAAAAAATAATCTCGTATAATTTAAGAGAAAGTGCCCGCTTGTGCGCATGGTAAATGGGAATTCCCAGAAAATGTTATTCTTTCTGTCCATGGTTTGCATGGTCGGCCTCCTTTTGGCTTCCCACCTGATCTGTACATCATTTCTTGCTGTAGTATACTGTTTGCTGACATCCCCGTTACATGGTCGAACCATTTCACTTGTTACCTTTTAATGAAATCCAGAACTGCTTCTACCTCCATAATTCCTGATCTTATCTCTCACTGTTATATTAAGAGCCCTTCGTAGTAATATCAGTTCAGCCGTAATTTTTCTTTTCCTTTTTTTTTTTTTTTTCGGTCATTGTAGAGGTGAGGCACTGGTAACAAATAAAAAAACAGTGCTCTTTTGGTTCCAACTGACACGTGTTTGTTTCTTAGTATTATTGCTATTTGTCTAATGAGGTGGTTTGCTCCGTTACATCTATCATCAATCTCATACTGGAAGATTTTGGTTTGTTTCAAAGAATGTATGTAAATTGGATATTTATTGTTTTGTCTACTTTGGCCCATGGTCATGATCTGTTTTTTTTTTTGTTGGCGATAAATTTCATGTTATGCTGTTTGCAAAGCTGGTTTAAATCATACATACTGTCTTACAGTTCTGTTCGAAGTAGCAATTATTGATTGGTTGTCGACACATTATAGTTCTTTGATGAAACTGGCGTTAGTTCTTTTTCCGTTTAGTGTATTATAGTCCTTGTGAGGGGGGTTTTTTTTTTTTCGTTTACAGATGTTAACAATGTAAATTATGAAAAGAAGGGAAGACGACACCTGGGTGTAACCAAAGGGTTTGGCCGGCTCACTACACTCAGAGGAAAGGCAAGACGGACATATAACCAGATTATGACCGGTACCATTAGTATTGAGACTCTGCGCTGGCTGCTGAAGATGAGGACGAAGCATGTATGGAAATGCCCCGAGATCTGTGATGTCAAGTATTGACCCAACTCAACTTAACTCAACTCAAGAAGGGGAGACGGGTCACAGCCCTGCAGTACAGTATATTTTATTATGAATGGTTGATCTGTCCTCTGTTTGTTTTAAAAGTATATTTATTGTTTTTATACAGGCTTTTAAGTGTGTTCATGATATACGTGTTCACATAATAGCTCAGAACGATTTCCCGTTGTCTATGGTTTGGTGCAGTTTCTGAGAGGAATGGACGGTCAGAGTAACTAACAACGATTGCTTGAAAGAAGCTAATGAAAGTAGATCTCTATATACAACAATACGAAACAGACAAACACTGTTCTTTTGCCACATAAAGAGAGACACGGGAGACCATCGTGACAACTGGAAAGTTGAGTGGAAAAAGGGGTAGTAGCAGACCAAGGGAGATGATGCTGGACGTGCTGAAACGACGCCACGGAGGGATATCATCAAGAGAGTTGTTCCAGCCAACCAGAAATCGTGATCTGTGGAGACGCATGAGGGCACATGATGATGATAATAGTTAGTTCCTATCTACTCTGTCAAATGCCTTTTCTTAGTCAACAGAAGCTAAATAGAGTGTTTCATTAGATTCAACTGATAGATACAAAGGTGAAACAACAACAGTCAATAAGTAACTATTACAGATGACTGATACAAGTGTTAACAGACAATAAGCTGTACACACAACCGATTGTCGAGGTAGGAGATGATTTTGCTAGAAACAAATCAGTTTGCTCTGACGACGTGAGGGTCGGTGGAGCGCGACGGCAGCTGAAGGAAGAACGGACGCATTTTTAGTAGAGTCATACATACCCAATTCTAGACAGCCAACAGAATCATGAATGGCAGACTTCCTGAAGACAATAAAAGAAACAGTTTCATAACCTATGACTATCTTTTCAAATCTTCTTCTTCATTGTATTTCTCCAACTTAGTTTTTTTTTGTGTGGTAGTTTATACCAGGGTATTATTACATTACGCGCGCGAGCGCACACACATACGCACATACACACGCGCGCAGGCACATACATATATACATACGCAAGGACATACGCGAATGTACACACACACACATATAGGGATACATGCCTTGCGCACGATACATAACCACATGAAACAAAGGGTTGGATGAGTAGGTTGGGAAAAAGAGATAGCCTAGTGGGCACTTCTGATAGTGTCTTGAACTTTACAATATACATATGTTACGAACAGATCTTTGACGGCTACAAGTGAACTTAATAAACGACCAAAACAACAAACAGGTTATGTCGAAATAGGTCAGCTGATTCAGTCTTGTGGCTAGGAAATAAACAGCCCGTTCCGTTGCTTTGTAAAAAAAAAAAATTAGCTACGTTTAACCTAGCATCCCTATGAGCGAGATTAGGTTTATAATTATGACTAGGTTATAAGCGCTACATAACACAGCGTAGAACAATCCTCGCCACTATTTAGCTCTGGAAAGGACTCATGCAGTGTTGATACGATCAAGGGAGATAGACGCAAACGAAGTCGTCAACCGGCCAGCTAATGTTCGACCTGGTCACAGATAAATAAATAGCTCGACGCTTATACAGTATTTTAAGTGCCACGGAGTAGGATTTTGGCAGTAAAGACTTTCCAGACTGGTTCAGGGAAAGAAAAAGGAAAATCAACTAGGAGAACACTGAACCGAAATAAGCACGCTGCGTGATGACTAAATGACAAAGGTTATAAGAAAAACCGATTACAGAAGAGTGAAAGCAGACGAACGTTAAATGTTCTCGGGCATTCTAGGGTAGATAGTGATGTCACTAAATTGGAGGTCATTTTATTTGGACTACAGGCAATGTTCGCCATCGGCGACCCCGGTCGCCCATTGGCTCGCCGGTAGACGACTTCGTCGCAATGGGAACAGAATTTAGCTCTGTCACTTTAATCGCATCAACACTATTTGTGCTTTTCCGGGCACTCAGTGACGTGCAATGCTAGATCATTTTATGTGGCGCACACAACCAAGCCACAATTATAACCTAAAGCTTTTCAATTGGAGATGCTGGTTTTACGTGACGATTTGTTTCTCTCCTTAAAATCATCTAACTACCAATGTTGTCCTGGATCATTTCATGAGATACATGCTCAGTTGTGTATTATAGTACTTACGCAATGGCTACCGTCACTCGACCACTATCGTCACTGCAGCGAAGGGAAATAATAGCAAACTGCTTTCTTCAGTCTTCAAAACATGTTGTCACAAGGAACTGACCGGAGATTTTCGTATCGAATTATGGCACTGATGGTTAAGGGCTCAAAGAAAAGGCAAGGCGGTAAAGATCAAAATGGCGGAGCCGTGTGGATGGGGCTAGAGAAGAACACTAAACTGATCATTGATTCTCGTGATAGTGTGGGGTGGCAAGTGATGGCAGCCGAAACTGATCGGGACGGCACATGATGATGATGACCATACTTAACTCCTAGTGTTTTCAGCAACTCCTGATGTGTGCCTTGATTTGCTTCATGTATGCTAATACACATCAATTAATTGTGTTAAGGGGGAAGACGAAGTGCATGGGGGTTCATAGAAAAAGCGAATAGACATCACTTGGTGCAACAAAGCCTGGCAGACGGTATCAGAACGTCTGGTTTGAGAATGGAGGTGGAGGCAGTCTATGCTGCATTTCGCTGGCTTGAGAATAAGCTGTATACACATGCCATGATTGTATATATATATATATACATACACCCACCGCACGCACGCACGCACGCGCGCGCGCACACACACACACAGAGAGAGAGAGAGAGAGAGAGAGAGAGAGAGAGAGAGAGAGATGTTGAACATTTTATTATCCAGATCAACCGTACATGCATAGGAAAGGAATTCGTGTCTATGAGCGGCTCTTGAAAGTACAGTTATTTTTATAAACCGTTCATGCCTTTTGGAAGAGGCAGGTTCAAACAACGATGTGCCAGTATTTTCTACCTATTACAATACTAAATGTTCAATATGTTCCTTGCTTTTTTCCTTTCCTGTCTATGACTAATCATCAATACCTGTGTACTTATTGTGTACTTCAATTGCTTCAAGATTTCCTCAGCAACAGATGAGACTAATGACTAGATTATTGACAAAACCACTTGCCATTAAATTGTCAATATATGTGGCATTTCTGGTAGCCAGGAAAGCTATCTAATCTGGCTTTGTGATGGAAAGGTATCAGGACTCGCGAACTCATCGACCCTGTCTGACCAATTTCTGAGGTGCTTTAGAGCCTCTCTCTGGGTATTTCTTTTCTTTCTATTGTGTGTGATTTATTTTTATTTGTGTTTCTTTCCTGTTCATGTTGTCTAATTTCTTCATGAAAAGACGGTTTTGAAGATCAACAGAGAGTATTTCACGAACAAGATGGGGGTTTCAAGATAAAGAGCCTGTTTTTTTCTGCAAAAACATTGAGTTTTTAAGATGTAGATTTTTAGGACGAAGGACGATTATTATTGATAGTCATTGTTGTTATTTCAGTCAAAATTTCATTATGTGAAAGGACAAAACACATTTTAATGTTCGTAGAAAAGAAATATACTTCTAAATATTTAATAACTTCCACAAGGAGAATACATTTAATGTTTCTTTTTGCTGGAATATAAGATAGACTAATCTCATCGCCTGTAGACTGAACTGTTGTGTGTCCAGAGCCTTCATGAGATAGACTAGTACCATCGCCTGTAGACAGAAATGTGTGTCCAACGCCTCCATGAGATAGACTAGTGTCATCGCCTGTAGACAGAACAGTTGTGTGTCCAAAGCCTCTATGAGATAGACTAGTACCATCGCCTGTAGACATAAATGTGTGTCCAAAGACTCCATGAGATAGACTAGTACCATCGCCTGTAGACAGAACAGTTGTGTGTCCAAAGCCTCCATGAGATAGACTAGTACCATCGCCTGTAGACACAAATGTGCGTCCAGAGCCTCCACGAGGTAGACTAGTACCATCGCACGAAGACAGAAATGTTGTGTTTAAAGCCTCCATGAGATAGACTAGTGCCATCGCCTGTAGACAGAACAGTTGTGTGTCCAGAGTCTCCATGAGATAGACTAGTACCATCGCCTGTAGACACAAATGTGCGTCCAGAGCCTCCATGAGATAGACTAGTACCATCGCTTGTAGACACAAATGTGCGTCCAGAGCCTCCATGAGATAGACTAGTACCATTGCCTGTAGACACAAATGTGCGTCCAGAGCTCCATGAGATAGACTAGTGCCATCGCCTGAAGACAGAAATTTTGTGTTCAAAGCCTCCATGAGATAGACTAGTACCATCGCCTGTAGACAGAGTTTTCGTGTGTCCAAAGCCTTCATTACCTAGACTAATGCCATGGCCTGTAGACAAAGCTTTTTGTGTTTCCAAATCCTTCTTCAGGAGCAGGCCTCCATGACTCTATGATTTACAAAAAGTATTACTCTAGTTTGCTGAGCGTAAGCTACGTATAACACCGAGTATATGAGATCCCATTCTATGCCTACCTTAACTCTTTGAGTCCCAAAGAACGCATCATACGTTCATAGGTTACTGCCTAGAAGCCCAATGAACGCAAGATGCGCTGATTTTAGTCTCTCTCGACTACCCCTTGGGCCTGTGATGCTAAGCCCTCTGGGACTCAAAGAGTGAAGTCGGTCAGTATGTGCTCTGCTGAATCATGATATGGTTACATATCTTATTTCAAAAAGAAAAAATGTTCATCACTTGCTAATGTTATTAGGGGAAGAAGATGGTGATGGTTTAGACATATTTGTAGAAAGCTTCCAGACACCGTGGCAAGAACATGGGGGGGGGGGGGGGGGGTAGGTAGACGTGGATTACCTAAAAAAAAAACTGGTAGAAATAGAAACGACAGAATGTAAACTGACATTTGATATCACAGTCAGAAAAGCAGCAGACCGGAAGCAATGAAGATCGCAACCTAATGCGTCAACAGCGACATGAAGAGTTAAAGACGGATAGAAGCCTCTTAGTTAATACGAAGTTTTAACACGTCTTGTACACTCCATTTGGCAATATATCTTTGAGGAGGAAAAAACAGTTCAGCAATACCGTTCTCGTGGAGTAGGTACTTCGCACCGAGCTGAAATATAATGTTCCTTGACCGTTTCTCACTATGATATGTAAGTCTCTTTCCATGGGAGTGAAGACCAAACATTTGTCAATTAAATTCTAGAGGATTTATCAACTGTCTAATCGGTTACCAAGCAGGCAGTAAATCCAGTCAAAAACCAATCCATCGAACAACCAACGAATCGATAAACAATCAACCAACAGAAACAAATGATTGAACCAGTTAAACAACGAATAACCATATACCATATTCACAAAACAAGAACCAACCATATACACATAAGAAAAAACATAATCACGTATGTTATTAACTATCCTGTTGCTGCTGCTGCTGCTGACTGATTGCTTCTTCTTCTTCTTCTTCTTCTTCTTCTTCTTCTTCTTCTTCTTCTTCTTCTTCTTCTTCTTCTTCTTCTTCTTCTTCTTCTTCTTCTTCTTCTCCTCCTTCTTCTTCTTCTTCTCACTATTAAGACTGATCTTCATTAACTATACACTGCTCTACAAGTGACCTTTCCCCACGCCCCCTCCTCTTTTTCGTTCAAACTAGAACAAGCGATCAGGTCAGTGTTCTTGTCTTGCTTCATCCATATGGCTAAGCCACCGAGATCTTTATATCATTGCCTTCAGTGCCTGCTTTTGCTTTTTTCTTACTCTGTCTTTCGTCAATCTGGCCAGTCATCATCATATTCTCCAGTCGATTCCTTCCCAGAACACGTCCAAACAACACCAGGTGTCTATGACTATTTCTGTAATCAGTTTACGGTTGTAACCTGTCTCGACAAAAACCTAATTACAAGCGGGCAAATCAGAAGACGGGAGTGTAGGGGCTAGACGCTCGCCTGTGGATTGTAAGGTGGTGAGTCCCGATGTCACCGAACTTTTGTTTCAAAACTGACCCTGGCTCCTAGATGGACCTAGCCTGAAATGGGTATCAGGCTGAGATCTGGCAAGTAAAGGCGTCTGGCCTGATGTTGACCATATCATCCACCGAGTGCCGATCTGTCTATAAAAAAAAGATCTAGCCTTATTTGCCCAATACGTCTAAAAGGGCCATTTCCTTTTTTTTTTATTTTCAAACTTAATCAGAATACGAAATAAGGAATACATAAAAACTGTATAGACCGAGTATAAACTGAAACTGAGGCTTTTCATGTACACGACGAACAGAGGAACTAAGCTAGTCTCTGTGAATATTCATATACGAAGGACAATAGCGGACACTCTGCCGCTGTCTGTATTTCATGGAGGTTCTTGGACGAGGTCAACCCGGCTGTCTCAAGTTTAGAAGGTAGTGGGGTAGTTTTATGACTGTGCTTCAGTGTTCGTAGTTTGCGCGACGCTCTCGACTTGCAGCAAACCTTTCTGCATGGAGACCAAGCCATATGGGATACAGATTACTGATTTAAGAATCTACATCATAGCACAGAGGGCATACTCATAGGTGCTCCGTCTCGCGCAGCAAATGGCATAAGGTGTAGATGCTAACTGTTCCCGTAGCACTCTGATTATACACATTCCAATCTCTTACTCTCATCCGTCGCTCCTTGCCGGATCCACCCTTAATTCTTCGTTCACACTTTCTCTCCTCTGTTATTTATCAAATTTGGTGCCTTCTACCAAAAATCATTCATTTTTGGTCTTAAGAATATCTCTCTTGCCCAATACGAGTGTTCCCGTAACCTCCACTTTTGTAGCCAGAAAATCCGCTCTTTCATTCCCTGGCACTCCTGCATGACCCGGACAGTATATCCACGTGATGTCCAGCAATGTTGGCGTACTGATGCATGGTATCCACTCATGCCACATTAGTCCATTTTCAAACTACCGCAATGCCGACTGAGAAACAGACACAATAATTCCTCTGGTAACTTTGTTTTGAGCTGCAGTGATTGCCTCCACTTCCATTCTCATGCTTGAAGTTGTAGATTAAATTGCTCCTCTTTGTCCTGTCACAATGTTTCCTATCATTTTTGATGGAAATCCCCAGACTTTAATCTTTACCTGCGCTTCAGCTCTACACGACAAAGCCTCAGTAAAACAAAATGAGATCCTCCTCAGCAATGGGTCTTGAAATGTCAGTTTGGGCACTCTTCCGAATACCGGTCCCAAATTATTCACTGCCGAAAAACATCCCTCAGGAGGTTATTTAGTAAAACCATTTAGGCCATCATGATCAGTTTCCACTTGTGCCATTATTGCTCGCTGGATGTCAATGTTTAGACGTTAAGTTAAGCGCCGTGGGGAGGAATCGTTTTCGATCCATTGAAGCGACGTGGAAAAGAATAGATTTAGATCAATTGTTCAAGCGTCTTGGGGAGGAATAGAGTTTGATCCATTGAAGCGACGTGAATGATTTTTGATCCATTGTTTACATTACCCATTACTGCCTTTGCGGGGTCCAGGGCCAAATATTTTAGGGGAAAGAAAAAATAGATCCACTGCCACATAAAAGTTGTAAAAGGCGACTAATTAGGACTGCTGAAATCGGATGCTTTGGGGCAAAGGGCGCAGATATCGCAGCCTAGCTGTAAACCACAACACAACGTGACAACCATTCTTTCAAGGGCGAAAGAAAAGAACGAAGTTTACCTACCCGTGACATTATCATTGAGCATCTCGCCGCCGCTATCGTAGCCTAGCTGTGAACCACAAGAACAAGCGAAAGGCGCATATTTCGCAGCCTAGCTGTAAACCACAACACAACGTGCCAACCGCCCTGTTAAGGGTTAAAAAATGACCTCTTGAGGCCCTGAATAGGATTTTTTAACGGTGAATAATTTGGGACCGGTATTCGGAAGAGTGCCACAATCTACTATGTAGTCGCCTCTTATGACATGCTGGTTCTGAGGTAGCACAATGTCTCTCCTCGTCCACGGAACCCACATGGGAAAAAAACAAAATGAGAGGAAATCGGTATGAAAAAATACAAACAGACAGTGACGTCACATATTATTTCAGAGTTACTGGATTGCATCTCATCTGCAGGCGATCTGGCAGCAAACCGACTGACGTTTGTATTAAAAGTGGTATGGACACTAGGCCGTTTGGCAGGCAACATTACACTACAGAACGTAAAATTGCCTAGTAAAACCACAAACAGCAAAAACTGAAACAAATAATTCATTGACTGTGAAGTCAGCAACGTAAAAACGGCGCGCCCTTTAAAATCTAACATTTTTTTTTTTTTTTTTTACAAAATTTAAAATTCAGCAGACAACCACAACTGTTATCATTTATGTATAAATACTTCAATAGGATCACGTTTTTTTCAGCGACATTGTGGACAACTTGTGCCCGGAAGCTGATAAGTGAGCTGCTCTGTTGACATTATCTCCATGTTGGCCTGTCTGCTAGGGGTTCACTTAATGACAGCAGCAACGACGTTTATTAAACTAATGTGTGCAGCCAAGCCCATAAATATCTGCTGGGAAATACCAATAGTTGGGGACAGATGAGGCTATTCAAGTAGCATGAACAATCAATATACAGAAACTGACAGTTAATAGGTAATATTAGACGAACGCTGAAGTGGACAGGATCATCACCATCAGTAAGTGCATTGCATACTGGATAAGAATGACGACAGTCGAAATAATATTGATTAATTAATATGTATGTAATAAATCCCCCCCCCCCTCGTAGCCCAACCCTCCCTCCTCCCCACAACAGACATATATTTTCTCTCATTATGTATTTATGCTTTTTATGATTTCATATATGTTGCATTTTCTAGTCACTGTGTAACGTTTAGTTGTATTTGCTCACGTCTTTTTCCTTTTGTTCATTAGCTTTCAAATCAAATCTGACCTATATTTAATACATTTGGAACCCTGGCATGTGCGACACTGAGTCTTCATGCATTCTACACAGATCGGATAGCATGCATCATGTGCTTATATATTTGTATGTGATGAAAAAAAGGAGGTCAAGAAACTTCTTACTTCGTCTCTCTCTCTCTCTCTCTCTCTCTCTCTCTCTCTCTCTCTCTCTCTCTCTCTCTCTCTCTCTCTCTCTCTCTCTCTCTCTCTCTCTCTCTCTCAATACATCTTTGCAGGCCCACGTTCCAGGCTTCCACTTCTCACAATGTAGTCCAAAATCATGACTGCATTTACCTAATGTTTGTGATAAAATGTTGCTGTGTCAATTTTAAGTTATCTAATAATGCAGGTGAGCAGAATTTCTAGTCGGCTACACATGCCAGGTTGAATGGTACTTGTCTGAAGCAAGTTAAAAAAAGAAATGAAATATCCAGGAAGTGTATTCTCGGAGAATGGAAGAATAGATCGCGAAATAAAAATAAGATGCCAAAAAGTCATTGCACTTATATACCAAATGACACCATCATCAAGACATCCAAACATAAGCATCAGCATCCAGAAAAAAAAAATTATAAACAGAATATTCCTATTAACACTGTGCTACTAGAGCCAGACTTGGACATTATCAAAGGCTAACCTATGTAAAATAATCACTTGTGAATTAAGATGCATTAGAAAAGCCGCCAGCTCAACCATCCGAGACAAACTTAGAAGTATTGTCATATAGAAATACAACACAATGTAGCATTTTCACTGAAAAACAAACCATCAAACTGTTTTTGCGATTCATTACTAGTCTTGTCAAAGAAAACAGTACGCATACGTTTTAAATGCACAAGGAAGTTGCCAGTTGTACCAAGAGAAAAAGATAGCTACTATTATTTTAGTTTAATGATGGATGAGGCAGCTACAACAGCAGTTGCACACGCAATATTGCATACAGTACTAACACTTCTGTGCCAAACACCAACTCGCCATTTTCTGAATGTGCAGCTTACAGTACAATCCACCTTGGCACAGTAAATGATATCCACAGGTCGTATCGCATCATTGACTCATTCAAATCAGTAGCTTGGCAATATACTTTCAATCCACAAATCAAGAGGTTAGGGTTGGATTTGCAACACCTAATATGGCCAGAAGCAAATACCTTGGCTAGACCAGCAGTTCCTAAACTAGGTGCAGCGGCACCCAGGGGTATCTCGAGCGTATGCCAGAGGTGCTGCGACTATAATAAAGACTTTTTCCAAACCTGCTGAGATCAGCGAAGACAGCAGTTTAAAACAGAAATACCATGAAGGAAGCCGAGAAGAGTTGGCATGCAAGTGTATTCACAAAACAATGCTTTAACAAGTCTGCAGTGCATTCTTAACGATATATCTATCCATTAGTTAGTTAGTTAGTTAGTCTTTCCTCGTGTCGAGTGCGGCACATAGGGCAGAGGTCGCGACTCTCCATGCAACAAGTCCGTTGCAATGCGTTCAGGTGCTTGGATGTTTGAGTGGCCCATGAGCGAGCCTTCCCTGATGATAGTTCTACGTAGGGTTTCCCTTGGTCTTCCACGAGATCTTTTCCCCTGTGGTGTCCAAATGAGGGCTTGGTAAGGAAGTCTTGATTATACCATTCTAAGGGGCGTGGCAGACATCCACTTCCAGCGGCGTTTTCGTATAAAATTAGACACCATACTCTTGCCTGTATGGATTCTTGCCTTATTTGTCTATTGGTTCGGAAATCTAATCATCCATTGAAATTTAGTATTCTTCTAAGCATTTTATTTTCAAAAACTGTCTAATTTTGTTGTCTAGAGTTTTCGTTGATTTCCAGCTCTCGCATCCATAGGTTAGTACTGGAATCACACAAGAATTGAAGACCTTGAGTTTGTGTGTTTGCTAAGTGTCTTTGATTTCCAGATGTTAGACATTTATTGAAGGCACTAGATGCCAGTGCTATTCTAAATGGTATTTCTGGTGCGGTATCTCCTGTAGATGACATCTTGCTCCCTAAATAAGTGAAACTGTTGACTTTTTCAAGGCTGTTGTTGTTCAGCGTGATATCAACTGAACTGTTGGTAAGGTCTAGAATTTTTGTTTATGCGGTGTTAATTTGGAGTCTAATTTTGTTCTGAGAGAAATTCTGGAGTCGATTGATTTTTTTCTTGGGCGTCTGTGTGTTTCTGAACTCAGGAGTGCTATGTCGTCGGCGAAGTCTAGGTCTTCCAGAATTTTGTCAACCCATGTAATTAAATTTGCGTTTGTATTTATGCACTTGCGCATGACACCAGTCGATTGCTATACAAAAAGCATCGGCGATAGGACACAGCCTTGTTTCACTCCTGTTTCCACCAGGAACCAGTCAGAATTGCCGGAATCAGTTCTTACACAGCATCGTGTTTCATTATAAAAAGATTTTATGATGTTGATATATTTGATGGGGAAACCATAGATGTTAAGCAATTTCCAGAGTGTTGGACGATGGATACTGTGGAAGGCCTTTTGAAAGTCGACAAAGTTGATCAATAATTTCGACTGGAATTCTGTAGAATCTTCAACAATTATTCTAAGAGTAAAGATGTGGTCTATGCATGACCGCATGGATCTAAAACCGGCTTGTTCTTCCCTTAATCTTTATCTATGGATTTTTTCAATCTTTCTAGTAGCATACTATCTATCCATATATATATATATATATATATATATATATATATATATATATATATATATATATATATTATATATATATATATATATATATATATATATATATAACACAGATGTAGAGACACCCATTAAGTGATTTAAGGGTACAATTAACTACACTTCCCAAAAACATACAGGAAATAATGAAAAATTCATCCCATTAAACACAGATTATAATTAAATTTCCACTTGTTTTTTTTTTTTTCAATCTCTTCTCTTCCTAAGTATTCAAGCCGCTTTTTAATGGTAGGTGTGCCGCGAACATTTTTTTGACCGACAAGGGTGCCGCGGCGAAAGAATTTTGCGAAACGCTGGCCTAGACTTAATGGTAGGCATGTCTATCCGCCATACTAGACTGAAAGCTAAAGTAATAGTATGAAAAAAGAGTAGTCAGATTAAAAATCTGTTTATCCTCTTTTTTGTCTTATAGTCGGCGGTTGTGACTTAGGCGTTGCGAACGCGCTACGTAATGCCGGGGTGCGGGGTCTGATCCTAGCTGCGGAGTGCTTGTCTGTCGTTGGGTTTGACAGTGGCACAAAGAGCCGAACGCTCAGAGAGCAATGGCAAATTGCTGAACGTTAAATCTGCGTAGAAAAACTACAACAGAGAAAAATGGGATTGGTTCTGCAACGTTCTGTAAAGGATACGCAACTAACATAACTTTTGTCTTTTAATCTCGAGGGGACTTGATCCGCTCTGGGTGACTGACTGTTTCTCTTCTGGGGGCTGTCACATAAATGACTGACTGCTTCTCTCTTGAGAGCTGTTACATGAAGACATGAATGACTGACTGCTTCTCTCTTGAGAGCTGTTACATGAAGACACGAATGACTGACTGCTTCTCTCTTGAGAGCTGTTACATAAAGACATGAATGACTGACTGCTTCTCTCTTGAGAGCTGTTACAGGAAGACACGAATGACTGACTGCTTCTCTCTTGAGAGCTGTTACATAAAGACATGGATGACTGAATGACTGTTACATGAAGACTGCTAAAAGACATGGATCTCTCTCTCTTGAGAGCTGTTACATACATGGAGACTGACTGCTTCTCTCTTGAGAGCTGAATGACTGACTGCTTCTCTCTTGAGAGCTGTTACATGAAGACATGAATGACTGACTGCTTCTCTCTTGAGAGCTGTTACATAAAGACATGGATGACTGACTGCTTCTCTCTTGAGAGCTGTTACATAAAGACATGGATGACTGACTGCTTCTCTCTTGAGAGCTGTTACATGAAGACATGGATGACTGACTGCTTCTCTCTTGAGAGCTGTTACATGAAGACATGGATAACTGGCTGCTTCTCTCTTGAGAGCTGTTACAGAAAGACATGGATGACTGACTGCTTCTCTCTTGAGAGCATGGATGACTGACTGCTTCTCTCTTGAGAGCTGTTACATAAAGACATGGATGACTGACTGCTTCTCTCTTGAGAGCTGTTACATAAAGACATGGATGACTGACTGCTTCTCTCTTGAGAGCTGTTACATAAAGACATGGATGACTGACTGCTTCTCTCTTGAGAGCTGTTACATGAAGACATGGATGACTGACTGCTTCTCTCTTGAGAGCTGTTACATAAAGACATGGATGACTGACTGCTTCTCTCTTGAGAGCTGTTACAGGGAATACTGGCATCCCTGCGACTCGAAAAGTCGTTTCTATATGTCATTCCAACAGAACAAATCCCAATGCCACGTTCATACTTCCTAATACGTCACAATTAGGACACAAGTACAACTTTCGAATTCCCCGCTGTGATAATCCTGTAGGGAATTGCTAAGATGGCTGATGATCTTTTTTCAGAATATGAAGTCATTCTTACACCGTTTCGAAACTCCCTATTCCCCTTTCATTTGGATATGATAAAAGTGGTGCAGACATCTTTATCATTATGACGTCGCCGTATTTGGCTGCACCATGATGTAACCTGCTTAACACTCCTGCCATCCTTAACAATAATAGACAGGTTACAAGATATTCGCATGGCTGCCGACATTTCTATCGCATTTTTAAGGTTTTCCTTTAAACCCTTCTAGCATAAATATTTGTCACATTCATGGGCCTGACAGTGATTTTTTTTTTTTCCTTTTTTATATTATCTTTTCAACTGAAATAGCCCAAGCAATTGATCTGTGCTTCCATTCTTCTAAGATGTCATTGCCACTTAGCGCTAAAATAGTACATTACATGCCTGAGTCTCTTCGACAACTCAGTTTGCTTACGATTCAATGATAAGACTGCGATAATAATGCCTGTTGTTGGTGGGCCCGGAGGCCAATGAAACAGGAAGAGAACAAATTTACCAGTATTGATTCGTGAACCAATCTATTGGGAAATAATTGGCAGATCCTATGAGATTTCTAATTCTATGATTGCAGATGAATAAATGTGGGTCCGTTCTCATGCGGAAAAAAAACATAATGAGGAATTTCAGCAAGTTACTTACTGGTGAGTTTCTCAGGGTGTATTGTGTTTGTGTTTGTGTGTATTTATATATATAAATATATATATATATATATGTATATATATATATATATATATATATATATATATATATATATGTGTGTGTGTGTGTGTGTGTGTGTGTGTGTGTGTGTATTTTCTTCTGCGTATCTCTACTTCTAGAATGCCTTTCGGCGTCAGGGGAGGGAGAGATCTCTAGAATGGGCCCTTCTGTTCCCTTCGTATATAGTACTTTTCAGTGTCTCTGATATTTCTGTGGTCCATGTTCTGCATGGTCGACCTCAGGGTCAGTTACCGCTGTATCTGTATAACATTGCTCTCTGTGGTGCCCTGTCTGCTGCCAGTCTTGTTACATGGCCAAACCATTTAATTTGTTGTGTACCCATAAAGTCCAGTATTGGTTCTGTGCCGATTCTCCTCCTGATATCATCGTTCCTATGTGGATCGTTCCTCGTTACACCTAGCATAGTACGTAAACATTTTATCTCTGTCGTGACTATTTCACTTCTGTCCTTTGAAGACACAGTCCATGGTTGACATTGATAGCAGAGCGTTGGTAAAAATATATTGTTAAACAGTCTTCTTTTATTGTTCATTTCACATGATTGCATTTCAGAATTGGTGTCATTTGGCCTAAAACTTGATTGACTTTATTGCATCTTTGTTGGAATTCTTTATTCATTCTTCCGTCTTCTAGAAGAAAAAAAAAATGTTTCCCAGATATGTAAAATCCTTCGCCTGCTCTAATTTTGTTCATCAGTTTTGATATTGGTGGTTTTTTCTTTTCTGGAGAATGTCATCACTTCTGTTTTGTCTAAGTTGATCTTCATATTGTAGTTGTCGCATTCTGAGTGGAGTCTATTAATATGTTCTTGTAGTCGTACTGCTGTTGATGCTATGATTGCCATATATATATATATATATATATATATATATATATATATATATATATATATATATATACGTACATATATACTGTACATAAATACAAAATACACTGTAAAAAAAAACACTAGTTAGTTAGTTAGTTAGTTAGTTAGTTAGTTAGTTAGTTAGTTAGTTAGTTGGGTTATCGTCATTGCACTCCGGACATGTCCATAGGTGCTCAGATCCTCCCCTCAGTATGAACCCCAACGTCCGATGGCTAATAGTACCAGTTCTATGTTGATTAACAAGTCTTCTGACGTGTCCGGTGTGCGTCTCGTTTTTTGCTGTGCCGATCTTAATTCCCAAATCTGCCATTCTGGCGAGTGATGTGGATTCACTGCCACCAAAGTCCTCTATCCTTCCCATTTCTCCGAGGGCATTGATAATATCAGCATGATCCATAGGCCGACCGTCGGTAGTGATAGCGGATCCAGCCAACCTGTCAGCTCTTTCATTTCCATCGACGCCTGCGTGTCCCGGAACAAAAATAAAGGTGACTCCACGCACAGTGGACTTCTGTAATGATTCAAGCCATTGTCTTCGCACTGAACCTGCCTGAACCCTCCGGATCATACTCATTGAATCACTGAGTATACATATGCGGGTGTATTTTTGTGTTTCAAGCCAGGCAAACGCTTGCGTCACTGCCATCACCTCCATCGTCATGCTGCTGGTTGTCATGGAGAAGGCACCGTTGGCTTCTTTGACTGTTCTGCCCGTTCTACACTAGTATTATGCTTAAGTTAGCAGTTGAAGAATTCTCTCTCTCTCTTCTCTCTCTACCTTTTGGGGTGTCTTCTAAAATTTGACAACTTTATTTAGACTCTAGCCTTTATTAGTTAGTTAGTTTGTTAGTAAGTCGACAGATTATCCTAATTTCACATCGAGCCACTCAGTCCGTAAGGGCTCGGATTCCCTCCTTAGTGAATCCCGCAGCGTGTAGCATCTCACGACACCAGTTCTGTGCTGATTTCTTCTTTGGCTTCCTGCATAGTGCTCTTGTCTAGCCACACCTCTTTTAATATGCTGTTTTTACAGTCTGGCCATCGTTGCAGATTCACAGTCATCGCTTGGTTCTCGCAAATGAGTAAGTTATAAGTTAGATTTCTTCACAGCACTCCAGACACACCCATAGGTGCTCAGATTCCCTTCTCAAAATATTGATCAGCGTCGCGCGGTTGATAGTTCCAGTCCTGTGGTGGTTGATAAGACTTCGTGTGCGTCCGGTGTGCTTTTCATGCTTGGCTGTGCCGATTTTTACTCCCAATTATCGTATTTTTTAGCAGTGATGTGGACACGTTGCTTCCAAAATCCTCGGAGCGTCCTATCTCTCTAAAGGCATTGACAATGTCTGCGTGATCCATGGACAGGCCACCTTTATTTGATGTGGCACATGCCAGTATATCAGATCTTTCATTACCAACAACACCTGCATGCCCTGAGATGAATATAAAGGTAACTGCACACACAGGAGAGTTTTGAAATCTCAGTCCACTGTTGCTTAACCAGCCTGTATCGACCCACCAGATTAAGCCCAAAGACTCACTCAGCACACACACACGCGGGAATAGTCCAGTGATTCTAGCCACATGAAAGCCTGTGTCACCGCCATCACCTCCATCGTCATGTTGCTAGTAGTTTTGGAGAAGGCACCGATAGCTTCTTGAACTGTTCTACTTGAACGGCGAGCGGTAAATGCCATGCACTCATATGGTCTCGTATAACTAACCCGTATGTGAAGATCAGCACATCTGTCTCATCTGATTTGTCATAAATAATCGCCCTTACCTCGGCATTGACAGCAGTGGGATTTTACTCCCAAAAACTCTTATAAGGCTTCACGACATAGTCGAATGTGAGATTGGGTGCTTTAGACGCTGCAATCCATTCCTCACCTGGATGGATATCTGTTAGGCTGGAGACCTGTACTATGTCATTCTCTGCCCTATTTAGCCATCATTTGCCTCTTTTAAGTCTGTTGTCCTTTTTCTGAAGAGCATATGGTGCAAAGGGTGCTTTAGATCTGAGCTTACCTTGAGGTATGCACGAGCCCTCCAGATCCTAAACCTGTAGTTCATAATAGAGGTGTCTTCTATGCACCCCCGAATAATGCTCAACGCTACGTTTTGCACCTTCTCAAGTCTTTCAAAAAGAGCATGGCTGACAGTGAGGATGGATAGAGCATATTCAATTGGATAAGAGATGGAAAAGAAGCAGAAGCAGTCTCTGCTAAGTAATAATAGCAGCCTTTGACCCTCATTGGGCCTTTGCGTGCTTTTGTTATAACATGGTCAACGTGTTCTTTAAAGAACAGGCTTCAATCAAACCTCACTCCGAGGTATGTCATCAGATTTGTTTTCGTCAAAACGTCCTCGTTGCTTTCCACTGTTGGTAAGTCCCTTCACTATATGCCTGTTTAAGGAGAACCACGTTACTGAGGCCATCGGAGGGTTGACAAGGGTCTCGCAAATGTCAAACTTCTCGTAAAGTATTTAGAATATCAGCATGTTTCATGGCTCGTCTTTAATATAGTCGTCGTTATCTGCTTTTAGATTTCCATCTCCTGTAAAACATACCGCGTAGCTTGCCGCCTATACTACGCACAATATGGAAAGCTCTTTGCGAACACAAGACAACGAGACACCCCTGTAACACAGAGTAGCCCGTGTCATAGGTAAGAATGCATGAATAAAAGCCTAACTACGCAAAGTTTGGGCCGGACATCGTAACAAGTTCTAAGGATTATTATTAACAATACAACTGGCAATGGTTAACGGATCACTTGCTAGGTCTCTGCGGGCCGAGAGTTGAATATCCCGGTTCTAAGGTGGGTGAATTACAGATGGGTAAAAAACGGCAACGTTTGCTTCTACTGGGATGTAAAAATGAATCCAAGTGAGACAAGAATGTTACAGAACTTAGATTCATTCGTGCATTCGTAGACTATGTTGCACAGAGGCTGGAAATCAGGAGGGGAACAGTGAAAACGAAAAACTTATTACAGGTAACAACTGAGGCCTTAAAAAACAAAAGCAAGTAAAAAATATATGCTATAGTGACAACGGTCCTGAAATGCCATGCTATCCTACTCAATAATCTTTCCCTAACAAGAGCGGTTCTTGCTATAAGGTCTTTACTATATATATATATATATCAGCTGTAGTTGGCTATATATGCATTAAATTATGTATGAACATTTACCTCAATCTCAAGGTTATATCACATGTTTTGCCTAAACGACCAGAAATTATTATTTTTTGCTTTTTCGAGGTATATAAATACAGGATGATCATTGCCAGACTGCCCTCTAACAGTTATAAAGCAAAAAATTCAAATGTAACCAATCAAACTTTCACAAAAACAGATGTTTCTTGTGATGTGCGTAAAATCTTTTGCGGTAGGCGGATGAAGTGTCAGACCTATAGATATATACTGACTGGACAATTGAGGTGCGACTTTTACGAGGCTGGGTCTGGGCCATGCTAATAAGAAAATCCTGCCATTTCAGGGGTTCGAACCTGAACCACCGACTCTGCTAGCGATCAGTTTGTGCATGTGGTCAAGCAGGGAAGTATTAAACATGTTTTAATATTTTAGTATAACGCTCCCAGCAAACAATACGAATCGTATGGCGTCCGGATGGCCTTTCTTCTCTCCACTCCTCTTCACCCCCGTCCCAACCATGCGTATGTTGTGATATGTAAGTCAAAGTACTCACCGTTTGTGCATATCTCTCCCTTTCCACAGACATCCGAAACCAGACATCCTGGAGAAAAACAAAAAATTAGAAATCAACAAACATTCAGAAGTCATTTTTCATAAGAGACGTAGGGACAGTGGTAGTGGTGGTGGTAGTGGTAACAGTAGAAGAAGTAGTAATATTAGTACTATTAGTAACAGTAACAGTAGCAGCAGCAGCCGTAGCATTATCAGCAACAGCCGTAACAGTGATATTATATTCAATTACTCATCAGCTCCCAGACAGCTTGACACCGTCCCAACCCGATGAGCTTAACGTCAGCTAGTCCAGTGCTTTCGTTTACAAGCCGCAGTCAGAAAGTAATGACCTCATTTTGTTCCCCCTAAAACTGCGCAAAATGTATTGAATTTACTGACACAATAAACGTATTATGTTATTTGAACATCATACATGTCAACATAATCTCTGCCCACGTCCATAACTTGATGCCAGCACGATACAATGGCACATACGCTTTCCCGGTATTAGTTGTTGTTGGTGTTGTTGTTATTGCTGCTGCTGTTACTTAGGACATAGACACTTCTTTTGAGCAGAAATAACATTCTGAGACATCTCTTGTCTTTCTGAAGCTGTAACTCTCTGAATTCACGACTACCGGTAATCATAACGACTGCAAAATGTATTTGCAAAGCACAAAGATATTTTTAAATGTTCACTGTAGTTTTTTTTTTTTTTTTTTTTTTCAACCAGAAATATAAACATTCGCTTTCTGTAACATATACAGCGAACCCTTAAATTCTGCAGAATTCATACAATCCTTTTGTTGTTGTGGTTGTTGTTGTTGTTGTCAGAATCAGTTGAAACATCGTGCTTTCATTATTACTGTTTCAATTGTGAAGCATGTGCAACTGCACGTATTTTCATTACTTTCTGAGGAAAAATAAACAATACGAGGAAAAAAAAAAATAACGTGTACATTACTTTCAAAAACAGCAACCCCTCACCTCCCCACAGCAACCTCCCCACAGCAACCTCCCCACACCAACCTCCCCACACCAACCTCCACACACCAACCTCCTCGCCCTTGGTTTTGGTATTACAATGGATGAACCGTTTTTAATGAACTTGTGTGTGTGTGTGTGTGTGCGCGCGCGTGTGTGTGTGTGTGTGCGTGTGTGTGTGTGTGTGTGTGTGAAAGTGTGGGCTATAACATAATATGAATTGATAGCTTTGCTCTGTCGTTATTGTTTATGTGTAGTTATATTTGCGTCAACATGTCTCATCTAGTCCTTGTAGAGATAGTGAAATGACTGTTAAGATGTCATATCTTGTCTCCGCACGGGTAGTCCTCCAGTCATACATTCAACTGATCAGTAATTCTTTTTTTTTTTTAATGTGTTTTTTTTTTAGCTGTTTGTTATTTTACAATAACATAGAATGTTTTATTAAAAGATAATTGAAACAAATGGAATCAGAAAGGTTGAACACCAGACAGATCTGTACGACCCAATATTCTTTCCTCAACAAATGTTACTCAATTGATAGCCTTTCTTCTTAAATTTCAAGTTACAGTGGAGTAAACTGTTTGCTTTTGTTGGCCAACTATAGAGTTGAGTGCAGGTACACAAGCACGGCCAACAATACTCTACTTTTTAACACCGCCCGACTACAGCTTCATGAATCAATACGGCTCAAAGTAATTCATCGAAGACTTCAGCGAGCTATTTCTAGTGTCCACATTTCTGAGATGAAGACCAACTGTGTCTGGATGACAGCGGATCTCATTATCATACCGACAACAACCTTTCCGTCTGATCGGCTTCCTGTCGTCATTCAAATCTTGAATAAAACAATTAATTGCATACATTAAAGAAAACAAAAAAAAACAAAAAAATATTCATAACTGGCGACTGTAAATGACAAAACTGCTCATGAAATACTTGATAGTTGCGTCTGCTGTACAGGACGTAGAATAACCAACTATATAATTTTTTGACTGTTGTTATTTCTCTTGGCAAATTTAACGTTCAGTAGTTTGCCACTACCTTCTGAATAGTCAGCTCTCAATACCACTGTAGAAAAAAAAAACCGCATTTATATCGCAAGCAGCTGGGATCGAACCCGGCATTATGAATTGTGTTCGCAACACCCAAGCCACATATGCCGTCACTGGTTGATAAGAGAAAAACAGATTAATAAGAATACAGTTGCAGTGCAACCACAATAAATGCAATGGGGGAGTGACGAAAGTATCTGGCTGGTAATCGATGCTCAGAGGAAAGGCAAGACAAACATCTAATCAGACAACTACTGGCATCACCGTATTGGAACTCTGTGTGCGGAACTCTGCGTTGGCTGCTTAAGACAGGGACGGAGCGCTTATGCCGTAGGATATCCCACAAACTATATAGACTTATGTAGGTTTTCACTGTTTCCTTTGGACTCGATGTAGAGTTTATGAATTGGGCTATCCTCCGAATAACGGTCCCAAATTATCGAGGCCGAAAATATACCCTAACAGGACCTCAGGAAAGCCCATAAACTGTGCTGAAACCAAAGTTTAAATGTGGAAGTATCCACATAACTGCTCGCAGTTAGTTACTGCTTGATGAGATCTATCTTCAGTAGGCGACTGTTCACTAGCTGAAAGTAGTTAGTCGTTAGTCAAAGCTTCAACATAAATACAGACGGTCGTCGCCCACAGTTGTTCCGTTCCCGTGTCAGTGTAAAGCACAGACAATGTCATGTGTTGTCCCATTTGAAACTACTCAAAAAAACTTGTCAGCTCCAGCAAAATCCCCAAGCTTGTACACGGTTAATAAAAATGCCTACTCTTAAGACAGATGTGCCAACATAAACAGTTCAACATCATAACTGCAGCTCACTCTTGGCGCAAAATATCAGTCACGAACACGCCATTCTGGACACAATTTAGTACAGTCAACAACATCTAAAAAAAGAAAACATTCCATATGATATCCACTCTCATGGTATTGCATCCAGCAATCAGCTCAACAGCTGAGCGACAAAACCTTTGGACTTCCGTTCCAGATATGGAAAATTTTAACAGCTAACCTAGCTGCAAACACATTTTATAGCGTAAGCGATCACACGGCTATCGGTTCATTTTCTGCATCACAAAGTACAATGTTATTTCACGAGCCACCGTAGAGTAGCGGCTAGGCGTACTCCTACTAATCACAAGGTCGTGGGTTCAAGACCTGACGGAGACGGACGTATCCTAGGCTGACCCAACCTTAGACGGGTACCAGATACTATGCTGAGAAGTAAAGGCGGTCGGCGTTATCCTGACCACCTTACACATTGAGTGCCATTGTTCCATAAAATACAGCCCTACCCTATATGCCCAAAACGCTTGTAAAAAGTCGTGTAAAATGGGTGCTTACAACTTTGCTCTGGCTAAACGTTGCGAGAATCTCAGAAAAGCTGAACTAATGAACCGAACAGTGGAGTACCTAATCGAACCTATACCTTACGGAGATCTAGACAAATGACTTTTCAGAATAAAGACCTCCTCGTCTTCCCTGCACTGTGTAGGTTTCTTTATTAAGCTGCCTGCCAAAAACTGCTAAAGCAAACAAGTGAATTGTGTTTACTGATTTCAACCACATCAACACTGAGAAGACAGAAGTAATGTCACTAAGAAAAAAGAAGACAGATCTAAACATAGCAAAAGAGTGCAAAGGCATTAAACAGCCATCTGAGTTTAAATATCTGGGAACTACATTTACCGAAGATGGGAAATTGGATAAAGAAATTAACATTAGATGCAGTAAAGCAAACCAAGTATTGGGACAGCTAGCTCCCCTCTTACAGCATAAAACAATCCCAATCAGCACAAAGAGACATCTTATTCAAAGCATATTTATTCCGACTCTGTGCTACCAGTGCCAGACATGGTAACTCACAACAAACCATAAAGGAAAATTAGTAACCATTGAAATGAGATGTCTGAGAAGGGCTGTAGGAGTGACCATAAGAGAAAATATCAGGAATGAGATCATAAAAGAAAAAGTCGGCACAGAACCAATTCTAAATTACATACAAAGACAGCAAGTGAAATGGTTTGCCCACTTAGAGAGAATGCCTTGTGACACCATACCATACAAAGCAAACATGGAAAGAGAAGAAGGACGTAGAGCACGAGGTAGACCAAGAGCAAGATTGAAGGATAACATCAGAGAAACTCTACAACACGATGTGCCTATGGTCGAGGCGGCCAGAAGAGCTAGAAACAGAACCTTATTTCTCCCTCGACATCCACAGCGGTAAAAGAGGAAGTGAACAAGAAGAAGAAGAAGAAGAAGAAGAGAAGAAGAAGAAAGAGAAAAAAAAGAAGAGAATCCAGAAGCGAAGTAAAAGAAGAAGAAGAAGAAGAAGAAGAAGAAGAAGAAGAAGATTCCAACCACATCACACAGCAGATAAGATTTACTCATTCATTCATTCATTCATTGATCAAACTGTAGCTTGGCACCCATGGGAGCTCAGGTGCATTACCGTCTTTCATTCTGGCATAATCAAAGCATACAGCTTATAGATACGCTCTTGATATGTCGAACTGAGGTCATTAAAACGTCTCCCGGGAGGTCTTATTTCTCCTTCGTTTGTTAAAAAAAGACACTTATTGAAACTGACATCATTGGCTAATTTCTGTGTAGGCTTTTCAGTATTGAGGCAGGGTGATTTGGAATAGCAGTTTCTTAGGCAAAATGTAGCAAGATGAATAAGGCAGTGTGCAGCCTGATAAACGTTCATGTAGACTTGTAAGGTGCATCAAAGAATGCTGATATCTGATGTACGTGGATACACAATATATTTGCTAGATTTTGTGACCGGAAAAAATGATAGGCATGAGCCAGCTGTCATACCGATCTGGTTTATAAAATGTTTCCCTAAAGTCTACACATGAAGGCTCTGATATAACATTATCTCTATCCAAAAGCTGGTTGCCTTGTGACTATTCCGTGCAGTTTGACGTCACATCAACAGTCACAAGGCACCGATTGTCTGCTCACATTATAGGTTCTTTGTATTAGTTGTATATTCTCTTTCTTATGGCTGCTGATATAATTTAATTGGTAACTGTGTTTCCCACCTTACAGCAATCAACTGCTGTCGGATCGATTCTTTCCAATACAGTTTATCAGTAGGCCATTTGTAGAAAAGAGCGAAGGTAGGTGGGGTTTGCAGGACTATAAGGGACCAGATATAGAAAATAAAAAATAAAAACGATTGTTGAGCCATCTTGAGCTTAATATTATAACCCAAGAAAGCGTTTGAAACCCTAATAAGAGAGCTGACCAAGAAAAATATGAGAAGTCCAGAAAGAAATTCTACTTAACACGATGTTCATGGCCAAGGCAGCCAGAAGAGCATGAAGCGGGATAATTTCGACAAAGGTAAAAGAGAAATTTCCAATATCACTCGCATGAGTTTAAATGAATTAGTATGTGGAGGCTGAAGGGCGTACATAACTGTTAAGAAGCTGAAGAAGACGAAGAAGAAGAAGAAGAAGAAGAAAAAGAAGAAAGAAGAAAATTGAAGACAGAAGAACACTAAAAAAAAATAATAAGAGAAGAAAAGAAGAAGAAAGAAGAAAGTGAAGACCAAGAAGAATAGAAGAAAAAGAGAAGATAAAAAGAAGAAAAAGAAATTCTGAAGAAGAACAAGATGAGAAGAAAAGAAGAAGGAAGAAGAAGAATGAAAGAAGAAGAAGAAGCAAGAAGCGGAAGAAGAATTAAAGAAGAAAAAAAGAAGAAGAAGAAGAAGAAAAAGAGAAGAAGAAGAAGAAGAAGAAGAAGAAGAAGAAGAAGAAGAAGAAGAAGAAAAAGAATTAAGAAGAAGAAGAAAGAAAAAGAAGGGAGAAGAAGAAGAAAAGAAGGAATAACTAAAGAAGAAGAAGAAAAGAAGATGAAGAAGAAGAAGAAGAAGAAGAAGAAGAAAAGAAGAAGAAGAAGAAGAAGAAGAAGAAAGAAGAAGAAGAAGAAGAAGAAGAAAGAAGAAGAAGAAGAAGAAGAAGAAGAAGAAAGAAGAAGAAAAAGAAGAAGAAGAAGAAGAAAGAAGAAAAGAAGAAGAAGAAGAAGAAGAAGAAGAAGAAGAAGAAGAAGAAGAAGAAGAAAGAAGAAGAAAGAAGAAGAAGAAGAAGAAGAAGAAGAAGAAGAAGAAGAAAAAGAAGAAGAAAGAAGAAGAAGAAAAGAAGAAGAAGAAGAAGAAGAAGAAGAAGAAGAAAGAAGAAGAAGAAGAAGAAGAAGAAGAAGAAGAAGAAGAAGAAGAAGAAGAAGAAGAAGAAGAAGAAGAAGAAGAAGAAGAAGAAGAAGAAGAAGAAGAAGAAGAAGAAGAAGAAGAAGAAGAAGGAGGCTTAGACTATTTATTTGCAATTCTAACTCAAATGTGAACATCACGTGATGACAAAAAAAGCGATACTGTAGAAATATGTGAATGCCATTTTGTCAGCCAAAATGAATAATGCAAACGTTTGGTTTCAAAAAGTCTAAAACAAAGCATTTTCGCTGCTTTTATAAACTCTGAATAATTGCATTTTTTTTCCCAACAGAATATTTCTACAGCACACTTTTTCTACGGGTTCCTCAGTGAAGTAAAAAGTCTTCGAAAGTGTCTCCTGCAATCTAACAGAGGCGAGAAGGAATAACTAGTGACAAACCACAGTTGTGCGTAGCTTGTATCTTAGTTTATCGTTCAAAAATATATCAGTTAAATTTTCAGTTTTCGTCTAAATAGGTAAGGTTTAAATAGTTTGTGTCTAATGTTAACCTATGTATCAACTCAAATGTAGGGAAAGGCGAGACGAGTATACAATCAGTTACTGGTGCCATGGGAATTGGAACTCTCCGTTCACTGCTAAAGATGTGGACGGAGCGCTTGTTGGAGTTTTCCTAGTGCTATGATTTCGAGTCTTAATTCATCGGCCAACACTGTTTAAAAACTGTTAATTATTTTATTGTAAAGATTCCTATGACTGGTCATGTACTGGACAGGAGTGAATCCGGCAATCATTATCATCATCATGTACCACATCAGTAAGCGAAGGCTGTACGGTTTCGCCACCTCACACATGATCACCAGAATCATGAACAAGTATCCATAAGAATCACGAATTTATCCATGCCATGTGAGGTAATATCACCAACATGACTGTGACTAGAAGCATCACTACATATCCCTGTGCATAACAACTGATCGTGCCCGGCAGGTGCTGACAATCTTCTACTGCCATGTTCATGATCCTTAACATCATCAAGCAGGAAATTCATCGAGAAACCGAAGACAAAATAGTTTGGTCACCTAGTTAAAATGCATTCATAGCAGGTACCAATGCCAAACTAGTTTATAGCTTGATAACATTAAAGAGCTTCTACAATGACACTGAATGCCAATTAAGCAGTGGACAGCAAACTGTTCCTCCCCTCAACGCTTAAAGGCAGAAATAGAAATTTATGATGATGAGGATTATGATGTTGATGCTGATAAGACAAATACACAGTCAGTCTGTAAGAATATATTGTTCCTCTACAATCTTAGATGTTCTCATCATTATGGACCATCAACGTAATAGACCCACTACATCCACAGGGCCCAAATACACATCATGTGTGTAGACAAATGTGCTGTTGAATGTTTTAGCATGCCCTGAACAAGTACAATAATATGTTAACTTGTGCAATAAGAAAATCCAGTCCTACATGGTGCCTTGTTTAGGACTGAACTTTTTAGGTAAAACCTGGCAAACACAAACTCGCTTAAGAAGAACATTCGGTTAACATGTAACACAATTTTAGATCTAGCAGAAATGTAATATTGTTATTAGTCACCAGTAACGCACATCTCTCCCGCCCCCCCCCTTCCCCACGTGAACTCGACTGAAAATCGTCTTGATGACAGTTAACTGAATTTATATGCATGGTTACGTTATGGTTCTGGTCTTAAAATAATCTAACCATATAAAATCCCCGTTGTAGGTTAAAAATAACCATGGCTCAAGGCTTAGTGCCGTGCAACAAGCAGGGTTGGGGAAAGGGGGGGGGGGGGGGACGACCAGCAGGAAGATAAGCGCGTGTCATAAGAAACACCGCAGACGGAACGTGCATGAGGCGGGACAGCTGGCGAGGAAACGAGTTTTTTCTTCAGCCAGGTTGTGATGGTAGCGACGTTCTGTAAAGGACTTGCAACGTGAGGACGATTTTAAGCTGCACTGATACGGGAGTCGAAGTCTAATCAATAACACCCCCTTCAGATAACACTTTGAACACCATCAGGCAGGCCTCACACGCGTGCCGTTCACTGGTCTTTCATATAAAAACTCTCATGAGTCTAAAAACGTGTCTGGGAACCACACATAAAAAAAGAGGAACCCACTTTAAAGTGGAAGGTGACAACTCTAGTCAACGTAAACGAGTTTTTCAATTAAGGGAGACAATAGCCGCACGCTGGCATGGCCTATTTCAGCAGCAGCTAACAAAAGACATTTATCAGACAAGGAAGGAAACTCGAACTCGTCTGTCGCTAGGAGGCAGAAAACAGCCGCGCTACAAAACAGACAGAAAACAAAGTAGAGAATCCAAGCAAACACCATTATCACGGTTAATGATGTATTCGAAATAAAGCAAGAATCCAACAGCAACAGTTTTCCCCTTCAATAACAAAAACGGTTGCCTATTAGTGAATGGAATTCAATCCTTCGCAGCTAATGACGTGCGGGTTACAATTAAAATCAGTGAATGAATACATGAATGAATGAAGAACTGACTTAACTGCACTCAAGAAATTCCTATACGTGCTCCGTCCCTCTCTGTCCGCCTCTGTTTCCCCTTAGTGTTGAATATCTTCTTCCAGAATCTCTATTCATCAACCACCCCCCTCCCCCACAACCCACACACAGCCGTTTTAAATTTGTTTTTTATTGTATGGATCCTCAATCTATTGCAATGTCTATGTGGTCTCAGAGAGCCTTCACCACGTTCGCTATATCATAAAGAGGACCGACAGCAGCTAATCTCTCGTTACCTCGCAAAGCTGAATTTCCTTGATAATCAAAATGTAATACACAATTTTTCATTAACAAATAACAGGTTGCGTCGTAACAGTAGGGTAAAGTAAAGTAAAAAAAAATCATGGAATCAAGGCGGAAGGGTTGCGATATGCATAGTACCGAGCCAAAGGGTAAACAGCACATGGTTTCTGGATACTTAAAAAAAAAAAAAAAGATTTGGCCAACGACATATCGACCATTTGCATGGTCCAGGAATCTCCAGGTACCAGTTTTAGAATGAACAGACTTGTGTGCCAGGCAATTTCGGTTATCCAAATAAATCCACGCCTTCGGATTCGAAACCCAGTCCTTCATTTTGCAGGCGAGCGAGTAACTATTATGCTTCTCGGCTAGCGTAACTACAGTATTAAGTCAAATGTCAAGTAAAAGATTCCTTTTCGCGTCTTCAAACGTACTGGGCATATAAGGCTAGACCTAAAGTTTAAAGGTCAATCGGCAGTTGCTGGGTCTTGTGTTCAGCATCACGCAGCCCGCCTTTTTTTACATTCCAAAACTTTTGCCTGCAACCCATTTACGTCTACCTGGAAGCCAAGTCGCTTTTAGAGAAAAAAGTCCAATACCGTCCAGATGTGGATCTAGCATCCGTAAGCCAGCGTCTAGCCACTACATCACAGCGGCTTCCCTAACCATAGTGTGCCACATTTCAAATGCTTTTCACAGCAGAATCTGGTTTTTGGGAAATTCCGTTTGTTAGGAATCCAAATAGTGACTCTTTGAGTAACGGGAAGTCAATCGTTTGGCTTGCATTCCAAGATAGAAACCGCCCCCTACCCCCCCCCCCCCCCCCCCCCAAAAAAAAATATTTCTCTGGCCCCTTTTTTGACCCAGCCTAAAATGGATACCTATATATATATATATATATATATATAACATTTTTGTCAATCCTGACGATGGTATTAAGCTGTGGTAGCAGGAAGCATGGAACTTACAATGATGACGAATGTGACTAACAAGACCTGCCCGCGAGGGGATGAAGTTCTTTTCAACAACAGAAAGTGTTGGCCTGCTTGTTTGCTTCGAAGGAAAGGTAACAAGAATGTGCTTGGAACAAAGCAGTCTGAAGAAGCGGCAGTACCAGAACACCACTGTTTTTTCTGTCAGTCTGTCGGAGTTTCACTTCTAGACAAGATGTCAGTCAAGTCTATAGGCCCGGTATCCCTGCCATAACATATTTTCAGGTTGCAATTCCTCTTCCTGGGATAATGCTACTATCTGCACCAAATGCACTTCTTCCCCCGCAGTCACTGGTACAATGTTGGATGTTAGGTTTGGAATACGCCGCTCACCATTCGGCGTTAACGCCATACCGGCTACTGTTATACGGTAGCTCAGCTAAATCTGACCATCGAATCTCTCTTTCTCTCTCTCTTTCTCTCTCTCTCTCTCTCTCTCTTTCTCTCTCTCTCTCTCTCACACACACACACACACCGCGCATGCACGCACACATAGGGTGTCTCATGTTTCCACAAATAGAAACGTAAACATTTTTCAAATGAAAAAATAAAAATGGTTATTTATATAATAAGTTCTACGTGGCTACCATTGTTTTGGAAACAGACTTCGATGAGTGCCCTCCGCAGTGCAAGAAAACGCATAAGCACAGCTGGAATTATGCTTGTCACGGTGATATGTATTTTTCCTATGTACAAACGTATTGGACACCCGATATGTGTGTGGTGGAGGTGTAAAACATTGCAAATACTTATCTAGCTCAGTGAGTAATCAAGTCATTGCATGCTTCCTCGTTAGGTGATCACTCTCTCGTCCTTTCTCTTGTCGGCTCACTATGGCATACTGGATATAATGATTGCGACAAACACACACACACAACCGCAAATACTTATGTAAGTGGACGACAAAACAATTTAGTTAGCGAGAGAGAGGGGGGAGAGAGAGAGAGAGAGAGAGAGAGAGAGAGAGAGAGAGAGAGAGAGAGAGAGAGAGGGAAGAGAGAGAGAAAGGAGTAGAGAAAGAAACGCGGACTGACGAACAGACAGAATCGCGGACGCAGGCTGATCCAATAATGTATTATTATACAGAAAAACAAATCACACTATTAGGATTCAAAACAAAATACATTGGAATTAATTTACTATGGCCAACAAGCATCGTGAAAAATAACCCAGGCAGAACGTAATTCACTTCCCCCCCAGCTTTACACACCCACACGAACAAACGGAGCGTAGCTAAACCCGACTTCACACACCCACACGAACAAACAACAGGAATACTGATTCTGAGCCAGGACAGGACCAGGTTGTGGGCGTATCAGCCACCAGAAAATCGATGCCCGATCAATATTTGTCATGACACGAGAGATCTTGCGTCCAGTGAGTTGGACAGAAATAGCTGTAAATTCTCAGCCATGTCTACTCCGTTTATACGTGGCCAACAGACATAGAACGTCAATAGATCTTATTTCACATACAGAACAACAGCTCCTGTGCTCCTGCTAATTTACTTGCAAGCAGAGGCTAAGAAAAAAAAAAAAAACCAGAACTGTTTAATTATCACACATGACGTTCGCTTTACTTGTGACATTTATAACGACATTGCAGTTATGAAATTTATTTTGATCTAGTGCTTATAAACGCAAGCTGGCCGAACTATTGGAACTTTGGGCTCTTAATTTAAGCAAACCCGGGCTCGAATGCTCGGTAAGGCTGGGGATTTTCTTTTTCTGTCGAGGGCAAAAAGAAATCCTGACTTGCACATTCACGGCTACAGCACTAGCCATGCGGCCGTAGATCCTCAGACTCAATAGACCCTCCCTGCCTACACTGCAAAAGTCGTAATAAAAGCAGTTACTGGCAGTTTTTGGCTTATGTCCGCAAGTGAGTCACGGAAAGTCAGTTAAAAAGTGATAGATTGTGCACAGCCTGTAGAAGAAAAGCAAACGCCAACTACTGATTGTGGAATTAGCCTAGAAAAACTAGAACAGCAAGCAACAACAAAATGCTTGGGGATTGGTTCCCAACGTCCTGTAAAGGCTATGCAATTAACTTTAACTGCTGAAGGAATTCGAATAATAGGAATAACATTCTCACAATTGATGTCGTCAGCATCTACACACTGTGAGGTTTACTCTGGGGATCTGAGGACGTATGGGCCGCTATGGTTCTATGTGCAATATAGATGATATGTCGACTGACGGTTCCATGTGCAATATAGATATGTCGACTGACGGTTCCATGTGCAAAATAGATGATATGTCGACTGACGGTTCCCTGTGCAATATAATATAGATGATATGACGACTGACGGTTCCATGTGCAATATAGATGATATGTTGACTGACGGTTCCATGTGCAATATAGATGATATGTTGACTGACGGTTCCATGTGCAATATAGGTGATATGTTGACTGACGGTTCCATGTGCAATATAGATGATATGTCGACTGGCGGTTCCATGTGCAATATGGATGATATGTCGACTGACGGTTCCATGTGCAATATAGATGATATGTCGACTGGCGGTTCCATGTGCAATATGGATGATATGTCGACTGACGGTTCCATGTGCAATATAGATGATATGTTGACTGACGGTTCCATGGCAATATAGATGATATGTGGACTGACGGTTCCATGTGCAATATGGATGATATGTTGACTGACGGTACCATGTGCACTATAGATGATATGTGGACTAACGGTTCCATGTGCCATATAGATGATATGTGGACTGACGGTTCCATGTGCAATATAGATGATATGTGGACTAACGGTTCCATGTGCAATATAGATTATATGTTGACTGACGGTTGTGGACTGACGGTTCCATGTGCAATATAGATGATATGTGGACTAACGGTTCCATGTGCAATATAGATTATATGTTGACTGACGGTTCCATGTGCAATATATATGATATGTCGGCTGGCGGTTCCATGTGCAATATAGATGATATGTCGGCTGGCGGTTCCATGTGCAATATAGATGATATATCGACTGACGGTTCAATGTGCAATATAGATGATATTTCGGGTGGCGGTTCCATGTGCAATATAGATTATATGTCGGCTGGCGGTTCCATGTGCAATATAGATGATATATCGACTGACGGTTCCATGTGCAATATAGATCATATGTCGGCTGGCGGTTCCATGTGCAATATAGATGATTTGTCGACTGGACTAATTTAGATTAGTGTAACCCAATATATTTATAATATTTATCTATTTTCTTCCCCAGCATTCCAAGCGCTTGAGGTTTACTGCTGTATGTGTCACCTGTCTCCATTCATCTCTGTAGCTAGCTTTCTTCGTCTAGTTGCTGACACAGAGTGTGTGTATGTTCGACTGGATAATGTCTCTCCCTCGTCTTGCAGATTTGCTTCGTGGCTTAAGATCCATTCCACACCCTTGAGTACACATCTGTACCTAGAATATGTATCTGTATTCAAACAGAACTGTGATTTTCTCTCTCTCTCTCTCCATCTCTCTCTCTCTCTCTCTCTCTCTCTCTCTCTCTCTCCATATCTCTGTATCTCTCTCTGTCTCCCTCTCTCTCTGCATAACTGGGTTAATAATTCAAACAGTAACTGTACTGATCAATAAAGGGACAGTATAGCCATAATAAGCAAGGGAATCACCCACCATGTCACATTAAAAGGGAATAATTACACTACAACAGAGAAGGAAACATCATCACCGTGTACAAATACTATTTAATTACACGATCAAGCTGCCATAAATCGGCAACCTATGTGCAAAGCGGAGCTTGTAGCATTCCATGTGTACAAAAGAATTATATATGAAGCCCAAAACCTACATACGTTTAAGAGCTTGTGGTCAAGGGAAAGAACCAGGGCAGTGAAAAATCTCTTTCAGCCCACGCACGTCAATTGCAAAACTCCAATAGCAATCGATATTTTTTTTCCGCACGGTGTGTGTTTGCTTCATCAACATAGCCTTGTTCCCCTCCCATGTTTGAGGCGACGTACAGCGCGTACAACAACTAGTATTATCTAGAACGTCAGTGCTTTTTTTTTTAGCTGACCACAAATGACGTCCAATATTTTAGAGAGCGGCAAGAGCGGGTTTTCCGTGTTTTCTGTGCTTTAGAGCGTTTCTTCCAAGGCCAAGGGCTTCGCGCGTTCAATCTACCCTAACCCAAACCCTAATCCTGACTGTAATCCCAAAGAAAACTATACGCTTAATCTGCTACTCCCTGAAATATTTGACTGTCCCGTGACCTGTGGATTTCCTAATAAGAACGTACTGGAACATGCTGCAGATGTGAACTCAAGCTATGCTTTTTCTGTCAGCACCTTTTCTGACAACTGCAGTCGGGAGCTTGTGATATAACTTAATGGTTAAACAGGGTATCTGAAACATGTGCACGGGTGTTTCTCGTCTGAATGGTGGCACTTTGTGTCACCGAGTGTTTGTCGCTAGTTGTGTAATCCTGGTTGTGTTGAATGTCACTCATTGTGCTATAAGAAGGTAAGAGAGTCACAGTCTAATGCGATGGACAACACCGCTGTCAAGATAAGCTCGCGTTAAAAAGAGTCCTTTCCTAATAAGAGCATGAGATTCCAAAACCAGTGAAGCCATCACAGTTCTTTGACATGTGTTCTGCTCAGACGTTAGGCTGTTAACCTGTCTATATCTCTGTCTTCGTTGCTTTTTCTTCTCTGGATTTCTCCCCTTTCGACCGTGGGATCGATGATTACAAAACTATAGTTGTGTATCCCTTTAATAATGTTTGAAAACCACCCCAAGCAATTTTTTTGTCCTTCCTGTTTGTTATTTTACTGGATATATTGTATGTTCATTAGTTTGCCACTGCCACTAAACAGACGACTTTTTGATTACTTTGTCAAAGTCAACGCAAAGCGGTCTACTGTCAAATAGCCAGCAGCTGGTATCAGATCGAATATTCAGAATTACCAGGCTCGCTCGCAACTACGAAAGGTACAGACGCCGACAATGATTATATAATTCACTGTAGATGTACCTTGAGAATCATCTGGCTAATTATCGCGCAGGTGTACAAACGGTATCTACGTTTGTGTAGAGTGTATCTGACTGCACTGTCAATCCTTCATTAGATGTACTTGATATAACTATTTCTCATCTCAATTTCTCATATGAACATCAATTTGTAGTGTCCATATCAGTCCTGCGTACACTATACGTGGTAAAACTCTTTCTTATCTACCCGTTTCTCATAGGCATATAAAACTGTAGCACCCAAATCAGTCCCGCGTACACTATACGTGGTTTAACTCTTTCTTATCTCGCCGTTTTTCATATGCATGTAACATTGTAGCACCCAAATCAGTCCTGCGTTCAATGTACCTGGCATAACTCTTTCTTATCTCACCTTCTCATATGAATATAACTGTGTAGCATCAATATTCATTGTCTCATGTGAAATGGAACTGCAATACCTGTTCCAAACCTCAGAATTACCCCCGCTTCTAAATGTATGTAACCATATCTCATCTTACCAAACCTTAACCTTTTTTTTTGACTGTATCACTGACATCTTACCTCACCATGTCTCTCTCAAATACAATTGTACTACATGCAACCTACAAGGTAACATCATTGTCATACTAAATCTCATCAGCATCTAATGTTTAGTTTTTATATCTTACTGTGTCTCACCAGTACCTAATCCTTAGCCATATATTGCTGTGCATTATCATTATCTTTTTCGTAGCCCTATCTTACTGTGTCATACCAGTATCTAATTCTGAGCCATATTTCACTGTATCATACCAGTATCTAATGCTCAGCCATACCTTACTGTATCTCACCGTTATATGTATCCATTAGCCATATCTTACTGTATCTCCCCGTTATCTGTATCCATTAGCCATACCTTACTGTATCTCCCCGTTATATGTATCCATTAGCCATATCTTACTGTATCTCTCCGTTATCTGTATCCATTAGCCATACCTTACTGTATCTCACCGTTATCTGTATCCATTAGCCATATCTTACTGTATCTCCCCGTTATCTGTATCCATTAGCCATACCTTACTGTATCTCCCCGTTATATGTATCCATTAGCCATACCTTACTGTATCTCCCCGTTATCTGTATCCATTAGCCATATCTTACTGTATCTCCCCGTTATATGTATCCATTAGCCATACCTTACTGTATCTCCCCGTTATCTGTATCCATTACCCATATCTTACTGTATCTCCCCGTTATCTGTATCCATTAGCCATATCTTACTGTATCTCTCCGTTATCTGTATCCATTAGCCATACTTTACTGTATCTCACCGTTATCTGTATCCATTAGCCATACCTTACTGTATCTCCCCGTTATCTGTATCCATTAGCCATACCTTACTGTATCTCCCCGTTATCTGTATCCATTAGCCATATCTTACTGTATCTCCCCGTTATCTGTATCCATTAGCCATACCTTACTGTATCTCACTGTTATCTGTATCCATTAGCCATACCTTACTGTATCTCCCCGTTATCTGTATCCATTAGCCATATCTTACGGTATCTCCCCGTTATCTGTATCCATTAGCCATACCTTACTGTATCTCCCCGTTATCTGTATCCATTAGCCATACCTTACTGTATCTCACCGTTATCTGTATCCATTAGCCATATCTTACTGTATCTCACCGTTATCTGTATCCATTAGCCATACCTTACTGTATCTCACCGTTATCTGTATCCATTAGCCATACCTTACTGTATCTCCCCGTTATCTGTATCCATTAGCCATACCTTACTGTATCTCCCCGTTATCTGTATCCATTAGCCATATCTTACTGTATCTCACCGTTATCTGTATCCATTAGCCATATCTTACTGTATCTCCCCGTTATCTGTATCAATTAGCCATACCTTACTGTATCTCACCGTTATCTGTATCCATTAGCCATACCTTACTGTATCTCACCGTTATCTGTATCCATTAGCCATACCTTACTGTATCTCCCCGTTATCTGTATCCATTAGCCATACCTTACGGTATCTGACCAGTACTGGAAAGTCTCAGCAGTAGGTTAGTGTCCAAGAGGATCTCTTCCAACGCATGTTGGCGTATTTTGCATTTAGTACAAGACCTATATTTTGCAGACCAATCGGCACTCGATTTGTAGTGAAGTCAGCTTGACGCCGGCTGTCATTACTTTCCATGAGTTTATCCGATATCCATATAGGGCTGGGTCAATCTTTCAGCCACAGTTAATTTGCAGGCAAAAGTCTACACCACAGTGGCTTACGTGCAGTGTCTCCCGAGTATCCCTGCATGTCTTAGCCGTCTGTTTAAGGTGTGTGGGTTGACTGACAACAAAGAGAACTCACCCGGTAAGGACATCTGTTGTCTTAGCTACGGGTAATGAAATGTTGTGACGAAATTAACAGTACATGAAGCGAGGCGGCTGGACAGAATCGATTGTACATGACACCAGCGCCCCACGCCTACGTCTTTACTGTGGCTCTGCTAGTGATTGCAGCGTGGGAGGAGGACCTAAAGAGAAATGAGGGCTCTACAGCTCTCCGAGAGGTTAGCAACTCCATTAACCCGAGGGCGATGATATTAACACCTGGATAATATTTGTTGCACACAATATGTTCTTGACATATCTCTCTCTCTCTCACACACACACACACATACACACACATGGACATCCCCACACACGCACACACATGGAAATCCACCCTACAAACACAAACACACACACACCATATGTGTGCATGTTTGTAGTACCTCTATCTAGTAGTGGAGGAGGTAACGTCCCTCCCCCTTCTCCACATTTTTCCTCCAAAATTAGGAATCACCTAAGTTCACAGATAACTAAATGCACGAGTCTCTTGGAAATTTCTAGAAAGAATAACAAAGATGCAAGGGGTGACATAGATATATACATATATATACTGTGTTTTATCGAGAAAAAAAGAAGGCCGGTGGTATATGGCTCATTTTTATTTTCAGAAACGTTTATTGTATACGAGTCGGCTCTGTGGCTAAGTCGATGCGAACGCTTCGCTTCGTAATGCCGGGATGCTAGGTTCGATAGGGCTTTTACTATAAGAAACCTGGAACAATCATGCTAGGGACGATTTTCGACTTAGGTCTTATTTTGAAAAGGTCTGTAGTTCGTTGCTGGGGATGCTTGCCGGGGTTTATGATAAGCAACACAGGTACTCAAATCAACTGAAGGTGAGGATGTAGGCGGAAAAAAGAGATCATCAAAGCCATTCGTAAGCACGAATGGTATAGACATCGAGAGAAAGAATAGGATGAAATATATCAGCATACTCTTCGACAAATACTTGTTATACAAGTATCACCTGCATAATGCCGCACTTAGAACAAGGAATGGTCTGACACCAATCAAGGTGGTGGAGTCAAAGGATATTGAACAAGGCCTACGTTTCTTTCTCTAGCAGAGGCTTATGTTAAGCGTCAAAGACAATGTACGGTTTGGGCTTCCTCACTGTCACCAGAACCTAAATAGAAACATAACTGGGGTGAGTATAAAATGAGGCTATGAAACAAAAATTCGGCCTCAGAAAGATCGCCATGCGACATGTCCTGTACGACGATGATTACCAGAAACAAAGATGAACAAATCAAGGCGCACATGAAGAAGAAGAAGAAGAAGAAGAAGAAGAAGAAGAAGAAGAAGAAGAAGAAGAAGAAGAAGAAGAAGAAGAAGAAGAAGAAAAAGAAGAAAAAGATGCATCCAATGGCTCAACGACCCTGGTTCCTACCTAGGACTAGGAACCCAGTGCTGCTGCACTCATTATTTACGTCGCTATCATATTTTTTTTAAAAGTGGGTGTGGACGATGTAGGTTACGGAGCACCTCTTATGTAGAAGAGTTAGTTCAGTTTTTGTCTTTATTGCGTCTTCCCATTTGTTCCTGTTTATTCTAACAGTGAGAACAGCAATGTATTTCTAGAGAACACTAGCCAGGAGCAAGCCTGACAACGGATCAGTTTTACTGTCACCCCACAGATATCAGGGACAGAGCGCTGACAAGATCAGAAACGTCATGTCACTCAACCGACCGAATCATTGTGGCATTCTTAGCCAGCTTGTGGCATCCGACAGATCCGATTACATCGTTAGTGAGCTCCAGGTTGGGATAGGTAAAGACTGGAGTGGACGATTTCTCCATTTCTGTTGGCTATGACGATGCAGGTTGTGCTAGATGGGGCTGACGGCCTACACACACACACACACACACACACACACACACATATATATATATATATATATATATATATATATATATATATATATATATATAGAGAGAGAGAGAGAGAGAGAGAGAGAGGCGCCTTGGAAGAATTAACTAAAGTGTAGCGGTGAAGACTGCATATGTGCCATTTTCATTTCAGGCTGTGTTCTAATGTCTTCAATCTAATATTTATTATTTGTTCTCTCTCTCTCTTTTTTTTTTTTTTTTTTATATTCTAACATTGTTGTTAAGCGTCGTGGCTTGAAGTGAAAACCTTAAAAATATTCTGGAACCGTACTGTTATCTTGTAACCTGTCACTATTCTTGTTAAGGATATCAAGAGTGTTAAGTACGTGACATGACGGCGTAGACAAACGTGTTGACTGTCTAATTAACAGTTTAAAGATAACCGTCCCACTTGGGACATGCAATAATGAGAAGCAGCGATTTGTAATCCTTTATTTTCCCCCTCATAAAATAATGAAGCGGTGAAACCTACAGAAACGCACTGGCAAATTAGCTTTGAGCTTTGAACAACGAGTCAAGATCATGGCACACGGATAGTAACCCATAAGCGCTCCGTTCTACTTCTAGCTCAAGCCTGAGCCCGAAATAGCTGAGCGCAGTGCAAGGACTCCTTAACATCAGCGAGGATCCTAACATATTTTGGGTAGATTTTTATTCAAAATTTTGCCTGGGCAGCGCCGTTAGTCTACTCTTTTCGATTTCAAAATGACAGAGGAATATTTACGCGCGCAAAAAATACACACGGGTGTTCGACCTCACTACCCAGAGACCAGGGGAAATTAATTTAAATCCGCGTGAACAGAAAAAGTCCCGGCCTTGACCGGGGCCTGAACCCGGGACCTCCAGCACTCGAGGCGGACTTCATACTTCTAGACCACGCAGCCTTCTTTAGGAAATGCAGATCGAATATGGTGGTGCATGTCTGTCAGTCCAGGGGGTGTATGAGTGGACTAGAAAGTTTTAAAGACGGCGTGACTTCTGTAACAGACTGATCGCGACAGTGTCAAGTAAACTTGAGTGGTGACCTCACAGTCGATTGCTGTCGTTGAAGTTCTGGTACAGGAAAACCACCGACTGACTTAGTGACATTGCTGCACATCTCGACACCAGACAAGGTTCAGCACACCATAATATCCAGGATTTGCTACAGTACTGCAAAGTCTGCAAGGATGAAAGAACGCTGCTCCTCTTTGGTCAAATAAATGATAGCCGCTGTCTGGAAACTGTTGTTATAGTGTCACCATGTTCGTTTGCACCGTGGTTGGTAATGTTTAACTCTGACACACTTAACAACAATACTGACAGGTTAAACAAGCTATGGCACGGTTATCCTAATTTTTGTCATAATTTTCAGGGTTTTTAAAAATAATTTTTATTAAAAGCCCATAGACCCAACCCTTTCCGCATAATATTACTTATACCTTCCATTTTTTTTTGTACATTCGATGAGCATTCATTTATCCTATAGGTAACACACTTGTACAGGTTTTGATGATTTTCTTGTTTGATAAATAAAGTTAGGGACCCATTTCCACGCGTTCAGGCGTATTGGTTATAATAGGGATAGACCTATATTTTTTTTAGACCTAAACGAAACTTAGTGGGTGATGTGATCAGAATTCATACCAGCCACATTTACTTCCCAGGACGTATCTATTTAGGGCTGGCTCGACCTGAGGGCCAGTGCCAGGTGTGAAAAATGATGTTACTAAATGAGCCTGATTTAAGTTGAATCATATCCCTTGAATGTTAAGCGCTGTTTTACCATTTACTGTTTTACTTTAGCAGTTAGCTTCGTTGTTAGATTGTCTGACACTTAGTTAAATTCCTGAGCGATCAATAGGTCTTCCTTCCATCCCTGAGGAACTAAATAATGCAGGAGTGTACCCAGTGCCACGCGAGGCCTAATTAAGGTCAGATAGAGTGCATCCTCTATTGAGGGTGTCTTGAGTAGCTTAGATGCCCTAAGGTACTTTTAAAAAAAAATTAGATTCTATTTGTGCTATATTATCACATCGACATATGAAATGCAAAATGTTTTTTCTGTTGAAACCGTCACATTTTTCATCTTGTTATCTTCTTTTTCCTGTTTTGCTTCTTTCTTCTTCTTCTTCTTCTTCTTCTTCTTCTTCTTCTTCTTCTTCTTCTTCTTCTTCTTCTTCTTCTTCTTCTTTCTTCTTCTTCTTCTTCTTCTTCTTCTTCTTCTTCTTCTTCTTCTTCTTCTTCTTCTTCTTCTTCTTCTTCTTCTTCTTCTTCTTCTTCTTCTTCTTCTTCTTCTTCTACTACTTTTCCTTCTTCTTCTTTTTCTTCTTCTTCTTCACCTCCTCCTCCTCCTTGAACTTCTCCTCGTCCTTCTCCACCTCCTCAGTCTTCTAACCCTCCTCCTTGTTTTTCTTCTTCTTTATCTTGCTTTGTTTCTTAGTGAATTCAACTTTATATTAATAATCAATGTCCCTGTATAGACATTCAGTAACATAAGAGTTGTAATATCTTGTTAGCGAATATTAGAAAAGGTCAGCTTTGTGTAGATATAATCATAAACATTTTATATATGTAAATACACACATCCATCCATTCATTTATCTATCTATCTATCTATCTATCTATCTCTCTATCTAGTCTGTCTATCTATCTATCTATCTATCTATCTTCTATCTATCTATCTATCTATCTATCTTATATCTACTATCTATCTATCTATCTATCTATCTCTATCTATCTATCTATCTATCTATTCTATATCTCATCTATCTATCTATCTATCTATCTATCCTATCTATCTATCTTTCTATCTTATCTATTTCACTCTATCTATCTTTCTATCTATCTATCTATCTATCTATCTATCCTATCTATCTATCTATCTATCTTTCTATCTATCTATCTATCTATCTATCTATCTTCTATCTATCTATCTATCTTATCTATCTATCTAATCTTTCTATCTATCTATCTGTCTATCTTGCTTATCTATCTATCTATCTATCTATCTATCTCTATCTATCTATTCTATTCTATCTATCTATCTAATCTATCTATCTATCTATCTATCTATCTTCTATCTATCTATCTATCTATCTATCTATCTATTCTATCTATCTATCTATCTATCTATCTATTTATCTATCTATCTATCTATCTATCTATCTCTCTATTCTATCTATCTATCTATCTATCTATCTATCTATCTATCTATCTATCTATCTTATCTATCTATCTATCTATCTATCTATCTATCGATCGATCGATCGATCTATCGGTCTGTTCTGTCTGTCTGTCTGTCTGTCTGTCTGTCTGTCTGTCTGTCTGTCTGTCTGTCGTCTGCTTCTGTCTTCTCTTCTATCTATCTTATCTATCTCTCTATACTATCTATCTATCTATCTATCTATCTATCTATCTATCTTATCTATCTATCTATCTATCTATCTATCTATCTATCTATCTATCTGTCTGTCTGTCTGTCTTGTCTGTCTGTCTGTCTGTCTGTCTGTCGGTCGGTCGGTCGGTCTTCGGTCTGTCTATCTATCTATCTATCGGTCGGTCGGTCGGTCGGTCGGTGCGGTCGGTTCGGTCGGTCGGTCGGTCGTATCGTCGGTCTGTCGGTCGGTCGGTCGGTCGGTCGGTTCGCTCGGTCTGTCGGTCGGTCGGTCTCGGTCGCGTCGGTCTGTCGTCTGTCGGTCGGTCGGTCGTCGGTCGGTCGGTCGGTCGGGTCGGTCTATCATGTCGGTCGGTCGGTCGGTCGGTCGGTCGGTCGGTCTATCTTCGGTCGTGGTCGGTCGGTCGGTCGGTCGGTCGGTCGTCGGTCGGTTCGGTTCTCGGTCGGTCTATTCGGTCAGGGTCGGTCGGTTCTCGTCGGTCTATCTATCTGTCGGTCGGCGGTTCGGTCGGTCGGTCGGTTCGGTCTATCGGTCGGTCGATACTTCGGTCGGTCGGTCGGTCTATGTCAATCTGTCTGTCTGTCTGTTGATGAAATCAACTTCTGAATGTATCTATCTAATAGAAGTTTGGAAGGGGCCGAATCTAAGACAGGCCTGCGTGCCTTATTTCTGACCCTTTGAAAATAAAGTTCGTTCGTTCGTTTGTTCGTTCTGTCTGTCTGTCTGTCTGTCTGTCTCTTGGTCGGTCGTTCGGTCGGCAAGTTGGTAGATTGGTCTAAAACCAACCTCCCTACATACCTACCTACCTACTACCTACCTACCTACCTACCTACCTATCTTTCTATCTTTCGTATCGTTTTCTTAACTAGTACTTAATCTATTCTATAACCTATCTGGATCGAAATCAGTAAATAGTCTATCTTTGATAAACATGTAACAATTAAACTAAAACTTCTCTCTAAAAACATCAAACGAAAATCACTATGATATTCCTTGCGATGTCTATGAAAGTATGAGAGATTCTATCTATCGCTACTAAAAGACTCTTTCTATCATGATCTTTATTGGTAAACTAGAAAAAAAGGTATCTAGTCTATCTGTCCCTTCGTAGGAAATCTTCTAGGCAAGATCATTTTAAAAAACTGACTACAGATTAAAGGAATAATGCAAAAATATGTGTGTCTGGAAAGGATGCTATCTGGGGGGGGCTCTTACACTATAACCAAAAGGCATTCTTCAAATCAATCGAAGTCAAAGTATCTAACGTGTGATGATTTTAGTTGTTTCTTTAAAATCAGAAATAGAGATTTTAAAATCCACAATACCAGACCCACAGTGTGACTTAAGCTTACTAGCATCATTCTGTGAGGAAATAGGCAATACGACTATTACTTCTGAGATTCCTATCTTATGTCTGTCTATTCTGTAAGTGTATATTATCTATCTCATCAATTTCAAGCAAACTTTCCCCTCTTTCCACCCCCCCATCTCTCTCTCTCTCTCTCTCTCTCTCTCTCTCTCTCTATCTCCTGTCTCTTCTCTGTCTCTCCTCTCTCTCCGATAATATACTGGTATTCTCTCTCTCTCTCCATCCAACCTCAAAGCAAAACAAACTCCTCTGGCTTAGATGGTATCTCAGTAATCGAATTCTTCCGATGTGCTGCACCAGTCATTAGTGACTCTCCCTAACATTCATGCCATAATCAGTGCCCTTCTAAGAACTACTTAATCCATCAGCATTTAAAATTGCCAAAGTTTATCCTCTACTCAAACCTGGCTCAAGCTGACAACAGTTTCTCTTGGCAGTTATAGACCCATTTCTCTATCTGTCCTATCTATCCAAACCATTGGGAGAAACACATACATAAAATAACGTTTTAGCATTTAAATATCAACAATCTGATAGTAATCTAGCAATCAGGGTTCAGGCCTATGCACTCTTGCCATCTATCTGCGTATGAACAAAAATGACTAGACAACTATCCATCTTTAACATCAACAAAGGCTTCTAAATTTGCGGTGCTATCTATTTTTGTAGACTTTAAGAAAGTCTTCGATAGGTTGATCATGATATTATAATCTATCTAAATTAAAAAATATAAAAACTAACGATAATTTAGTCGAAATAATGATGTCATTTTTATCTGATAGACAGCAAGTGGTTATCCTTCAACAACCGCCTGTCAGAATCCACTCAGTTGTAAATTAGGTGTGCCACAGGGGTCGATTCTAGGTCCCTACTATTTGCCACGTATATTAACGACCTTCCATTACATCTTAGTATAACATGCGATTTATTTGCTGATGACTGTACAATATACACTAGTAATGAGAATCGTAATGAGTTTAAAAAGATCCTTTAGTCAAAGAAGTTACACAATCTTTGTAAATGGAGCAACAGCAATCGCATGCAAATTAACAGACATAAAATAAACGAAGTCTATGCTTATAACAACCAGACAAAAGTTGCAAACATTAGTACTGCACAAGCCGACACTCGAGCTCTACATTGATAAATTACCTATTGTTAATGTAACGGAACAAACAAAACTTTAGGCCTTACAATTGACAACCATTTAACCCTGGAATTCTGAGCATGTTTTCTGTCTAACTAAGGAAAAGCACAAAAAGTGTATCCAGCTTGCAAAATTCAGGCACTTTCTAGACGAAGATGCAAGAAAAGTTATTTTACGCGCGCTCTTACATCCAAAACACATGTCGACTATTGTTCACCACAGTTTGGGATGGTTGCTCCAAATCCAATGTAAATAAGACTAAGTTCTCTATCAAAACCGTGCTTTACGCCTGCGTTTCAGATTAATAAACATATCGTAAAAATAATCTCTATAGGAAAGATCTAAGACTATTGCCATTTAGCAAACGTTTAATTTTTAACAAGGCCAAATTTTATTGCAAAAATTGTATCTCAAAATACGTCCAAACTAACCTTTTCCGATTAATTTAAATCAAATCCTATAAACAAGCAAGCGACTAAATTTATTAACATTTACCTAACCTAGAAAAAGATTTACATAAAACAAAGTTTAGCGTACTCCGCTGCTCATTTGTGGAACCAACTTCTACTAGACCTGAAAAATTCTAAAAGTTCCTATTCATTTAACCGTGAAACTTTTCAATTCATACTTACCAACGATTATATGCCACCTTGAATGTAATGTAAACCATCTTGCATTATCAATTTATTATTAAACAGGTGTGTATGATATGTTATGTTTGCGCGCGCGCGTGTGTGTGATCTGTAGGTATGTATGTGTAGGAGTGTTTGTATACATAGATTCTGAGTACGTATGTTGTCTGCTCGTGTATCTGCGTGTTTGTCTATGCGAATGTATGCGTCTCTGTGTCCTTGTGTATGTGTGCGAATGTGTGTTGTGTGTGTGTTCGCGTATGTCCACATGTATGTTTCAGTGTGAATTGGTCTGTGTGTGTTTCTGTGTATTTAAGTGTGGCCTCTTTGCTGTGTATGTGCGTGTCTGCATGTGTGTGTGTGTGCGATGAATCCATGTAGCCTTTTTATATATGTGTCTGTGTGTGTGTCTCTGTGTTTGTCTGCATGTGTCTGTGTGTGTCTGGGTGTTTGCCTTCTGCATATTTGAATGTGACTGTGTGTATATCTTTGTTTGTGTCTGTGTGTGTCCCCGTATGTGTTTGTCTGCATGTTTGCCTGTGTATGTTTAGTGTATTTTTGTCTGCGGGTGTGTCTATGAGGCTATATGTCCTTGTATCTCTGTGTGTTGGTGTCTGTATGTCTGTCTGCGTGAGTGTATGTGTCAGCATGCGTGTCTGTCTGTGTATGTCCTACGTGTTTTCTCTGTGTGTATTGTGTGTGCCGCCCCTTTGTTGTCTGTATGTGTCCTGCATGTCAGAGTATATGTCTGTGCGTGCTGAATATATGTGTCTGCGTGTGTATTTCTATGTGTTTTGTATGTTGTATGCATTTCTGCGTGTTTGTCTGTGTGGTTGTCAGTATGTGTTTGTCTGCCTGTTTGTGTTTTTGTGTGTGTGTGTGTGTGTGTTTGACTGCGTGTGATGTCTATGTGGCTGTATGTATGAGTCTGCATGTTTGTCTGCGTATGTGTGTATGTGGTGTGTGTGTGAGCACGAATGTAAATGTATGTGTGTGTGTCTGTGTGTGTCTCTGTTTTTTGTGTCTAAGTGAGTGTGTGTGTGTCTCTGTGGGAGTGTCCGTGTGTGCATGTGTGTGTCTCCATGCATGACTGTATTTATGACTGTATGTTTGTATGTGTGTATGCCTGTATTATGTATGTAAGTATGTGTGTATGCCTGTATTATGTATGTATGTATGTATGTATGTATGTATGTATGTATGTATGTATGTATGTATGTATGTATGTATGTATGTATGTATGTATGTATGTATGTATGTATGTATTTTATGTATGTAGTATGTATGTATGTATGTATGTATGTATGTATGTATGTATGTATGTATGTATGTATGTATGTATGTATGTATGTATGTATGTGTGTGTGTGTGTGTGTGTGTGTGTATGTATGTATGTATGTATGTATGTACGTACGTATGTAGGCAGGCAGGCAGGCAGGCAGGCAGGCAGGCAAGGTAGGTAGGTAGGTAGGTAGGTAGGTAGGTAGGTAGGTAGGTATGTATGTATGTATGTATGTATGTATGTATGTATGTATGTATGTATGTATGTATGTATGTATGTATGTATGTATGTATGTATGTATGTATGTATGTATGTATATATGTATGTATGTATGTATGTATGTATGTATGTATGTATGTATGTATGTATGTATGTATGTATGTATGTATGTATGTATGTATGTATGTATGTATGTAGTATGTATGTATGTATGTATGTATGTATGTATGTATGTATGTATGTATGTATGTATGTATGTATGTATGTATGTGTGTGTGCTGTTCGTATGTATGTGGATGTATGTGTGTACTTAGTGCCTATATGTGTCTGGATTGTATGCGTGTGTGTTTTAGAGCGTGTGTAAGTGAGTCATTGGGCTTGTGTGTGTATGTGGGTGTGTGTGTTCGTGCGTGAGCGTGCGTACATATTTTACCAGCCATGCTTTTGTTTTTGACTTCATATATATATAATATGCATATTATTACATGAATATAACATGCTTCATTGATGAAATACAACTGCGGTGTGAAAGATGGAAGTTAGGAAGGACCGAATGTAAGACAGGCCTGCGTGCCTAATTTGTAACCCTTTGAAAATAAAGTTCGTTCGTTCGTTTATTCTCTCTCTCTCTCTCTCTCTCTCTCTCTCTCTCTCTCTCTCTCTCTCTCTCTCTCTCTCTCTCTCTCTCCCTCTCTTCTTTTTCTCTCTCTTATAATATACGGGTATCCATGTAAGACATCTTGTTCTGGAGATAGTCAGGAAGGTAGGTCGAAGTTGTGCTTTGAGTCAAATTCTGAGTTTTGTAATTCTGGTCCATGTATTTTTGTTCCTATGAAAAACGGACAACACTCGGGGGATTCAGGCCCTGATGGAGCTGGCCGTTTTATTGTTGTTTGTTTTTTGTTTCTTAATGAACTTGGCTCCTAGGTCTACCCATTCTTAAATGGGTACCAGGTAAAGTCATGGGAAGTAAAAGTAGCCAGCGTGATGTGGACAACATCCCCCACTGACGGGGAGCCCTATACGCCCAATACGTCAGAAGGCGGGGAAATTGTCCCTTAGTTTACATTACCAGCCAAAACCTTGAATATATGCAAGAAACTCCCTATTTGATTATTTTGTTTTGACTTCGAAAAACGAAAATCTGTCCACTTACACCTGCAGAAGTACAAGGTTATTTAAAATAATAGATACACTTTCATTCATGCATATTTCCATGCGGGAGTCGCCGTGGCCGAGGGGCTAGACAATCGCATGCGCATCAGAAGGTCGTGGGTTCTCTTCCTTTTGGAGCTGTACTATTTACAAAAATGACCTTGGCTCCTAGGTCGACCCAGCCTTAAGTGGATACCGGGTGCAGTGCCGGGAAGTAAAGGCGGCCGATTTGATGCTGACCACATCACCCATCTTGTTCCGATTGATCTATAAAATTACAGGTCTAGCCCTACATGACCAAATTCACCCACTGTCGTGGTAAATAGAACTTCACTTTTACTTTTTATCACCGTGCATACACATTATATAATAATAATATACATGCAATAGTGATGGGAAGTTTACCAATTCTAATACCACCTCTACTAAGAACACTAGCCGACCTGTAGAGATGTATCACAGCTGCAGTGAACTCAGTTACGCAAGAGATGCTTCTTGGTGTGCGGGGTGAGTTCGGCTACCGCATAGATGTTTGCCGAGCAGCAGACCACGGCGATATTGAACATCTATAACCTCTCTTGTGAGTTTGTAAACTTTAGACCTTTTTCTCTCTCTCCCCTTCTCTCTCTCTCTCTCTCTCTCTCTCTCTCTCTCTCTCTCTCTCTCTCTCTCTCTCTCTCTCTTGTATGTTTATTAGTTAGTTAATCGAAAGATTATCCTTAGTGCATATCGGACGAGTCCATGAGCATTCGGATCCCATTTCCAATATATCCGCTAGCGTGTGGCGACTGATAACCCATAATATGTATGTACAATATAAATATGTAATGTATTTTTCAAGAAAATATACATGAATAAAAATGTATCTATTTTTGTTTTAAACCCTGTAAATACGATGTTTTTATTTCCAAGAAAAATTACACATGTTTATGTATACAACAGACTTAAGTTTTGTTCACGACCAAAAAAAAAAAAAAATAATAATAATACAGATTGCCTAGTCACAAGTGTAAATTATGTCATAGTTCAGCGGCGTGAGGCACTGTAAACATGACATCAGTTGGAATGATCATAAAACAAAAGAAGAAACAATTCCAAGTTTAAACATTGGCATTTATTGATCTGCTGCTTCAGAGTTAGACTAAATCTGGATATTATAAACACAGATATTTACCTGCTTAATTACAGAGTAGAGTCCATGAAGTATCGAAGATTCTCAACATACTTCTCGACAAATATAAGTACAAACTCAACACAAAGTATCGATGATTCTCAACTTATTCCAAGACAGAAATAGTAGCTCAATTTAAAGTAGTGAATTCAATCACCTGGTGTACCACCCCCCCCCCCCCCCCCCCCCAATACCCCTGGGTAGAGGAGGGGGTGAGGGAGTCTGAAGTAGGCGCGTCAAGCAATTTTGAAAACTGATCATTTGAACTTGTAATAATCCGAATTTTCAGCTCAGGCAGTCATGAAAACAAAAGGACACTGGCAGCATGATGTAGAGAGTGATATCTGTTGTTTCTAGCATACGATCAACAATAGTAGATATCAAGACAATAGTTTCAACCATCAAACTGGTGTATGGAACCTAATTACCATTTATTGGTGATTGCTTCTTCTGTTACTTGACACTTCGAACTGTGTCCGTGTTTTTTTTCCAAAAACTTGTTAACAAAGCTTGGGATTTTTAAAAATCCTTTTCTTTTTATTCATATTTTGTTTTAACTCAGGTGCGCCCCCTGAAAAACGGTTGGAGATCACCATTTTAGAGAAAGTGTAGATGATTTTCAACATGTTCCACAAGAAACACAACAACACATTTTGCATATGCATATATATATATATATATATATATATATATATATATATATATATATATATATATATATATATACTAAAAAGTGCTCATTTATCAATAGGCAATGACATGCAAAGCAAAACAGCAAAAATAGCATTACCAGTTGGGCTACAGATAAATTAAGAGAACGGAAATATCATAAAAACAGCAGTAAGAAAACCAGCTGATATAACACTGAGACAAAATGAATTAAAGTAAAAGAACCTATTGACGTAGCTATCTTGGTAGTCGATAATGAAAAATAAAAAACACGTGTCCGCACACACACACACACACACACGCGCGCACCCCCTCCCACCCCCCCCCCACACACACACACACAAATTATATTACGCATTGGCAAAGCATCAGGTGCTTTTAAAAGCCTGAAAACACATGGAACTCTAAAATCCGTAGTTTTATAACCAGTGTACATATTTTAATTTCTTGTGTTATTTCTGTTTAAACATAAACCGGTGAAAGTTGGGGGATCCGCTAAAGACGGTCAACGACAACACATACCTGATGAAAAAGGATGAACAATAAAATGTGATGAAATCATGAGGGAGGAAGAAACAAGATTAACATCTGGGAAACCTTCAGCATTAACAGTTACAAGACAGACAAGATGGCGATATACTGGACATATCCGGAGAAGAAAGGAGCATAGAATCACCAAACAGACATTGGAATCTGGAAACTTCTTCACATCACATATCAATCTTTCTGGCTTATAAATCTCAGGTCTCAATTTCATGCCTCAATCTTGCACAACCATCTCGTCTCTATCGAATTTCCCATGTAATGTTCCGACACCTCAGTTTTTAATTCACTTCCCCGTGTCATGTCTTCTAATCACGTTTCCATCGCATACTTCTACCTCATATCACTAATACACTTCAACCTCATCACTACCATAATTTTACCTCATATCACCGCCACCCTTTTATCTCATATCACCACCACACTTTTACCTAATATCACCACCACACTTTAATCTAACATCACCACCACACTTTTACCTCATATCACCACCACACTTCTACCTCATTCACCACACTTCTACCTCAAATCACTAACACACTTCTAGCTCACATGGCCACCACGCTTTTACCTCAAATTACCACAACACTTTTACCTCATATCACCACCACACTTTTACCTCACATCACCACCACACTTTTACCTCATATCACAAAAACAATTTTACCTCATATCACCACAACACTTTTACCTCATTTCACAACCATACGTTTACCTCATATCACCAACACACTTTAAACTCATATCGCCACCACACATTTACCTGGTATCACCACCACACCTTTACCTCACATCACCAACACACTTTTATCTTTTGAAACCACAACACTTTTATCTCGTATCACCACTACAGTTTTACCTCATATCACCACTACACTTCTACAAGATATTACCACCATACTTTTACCACATTTCACCACCAAACTTCCCCTCATACAAGCATCACAGTTTTACCTCATATCACAACCATACTGTTACCTCATATCACCACCACACTTCTACAAGATATCACCACCACACTTTTACCACATTTCACCACCAAACTTCCCCCTCATATCACCATCACACTTCTACCTCATATCACCACAGCATTTCTACCAGACTTGTAGCTTATATCACCACCCCGTTTTTACCTTATTTCACCACCACACGTTTACCTCATATCAACATCACACTTTTAACTCATTTCACCACCACACTTTTACCTCATAAATCCACCACACTTCTACTTCGTATTAGCACCACACTTTTACCTCATATCAGCACCAGACTTCCACTCATATCACCACCAAACTTTTACCTCATATCACCACTACAATTTTACGTCACATCACCACCACACTTTTACCTCATATATCCACCACACTTCTACCTCATATCACCACCACACTTCTTCATTTACCGTTTCTATCTCAAATGTTCATCTCTCGTTTCCATCTCATGTGTCCATCTTTTGTCTCCACTTTACGCTTTTTATGACACGTCTTCATCTCTATTTTCATCTTACTTTGTCATCACCTTTAACAGTCTCATATCTCCACCTTCTTTTTTTTTGTCTTTCTTTTAAACTCTCCATCTCATACCTCCATCTTAAATTTCCATAAAACATCTTCACCTCACTTCTCCAGCATTCAGCTTCACCTCATTTTTCCACGTCCCGATTTTATTTCACTTCTCTGCTTCAAAACTTCACTTTATTTTTCCATTAACGTCTTTATCTCACTTTTCCATTTTACATTTCCATATTAATTCTCTGCCACGTATCTATCTTACTTATTCATCTCAGGTATCCATCTTACTTTTCTATGTGACGTTTTTATCTCCGTTTATCTTATGTATCCACCTTACCTGTCCATGTGACGTCTTCATCTCACTTCTCCATTTCATTCACTACGTCCACTTCATTTCTTTAAGTCATTTTTTATCTAATCTTTCTACCATTGCCTCCTATTTATCTGACGCTGAAATACGAAACTAGCATTAAAAAGAGGGGGACAAGAAAACAGATAAACCAGACAAAAAAAAAGAAGAATAGGCAGAAGAAAAAATATCGCACTTTACTTATAATTAGCCCAGTAAAGCTAAGATAAACAAACGAGAGAGTATTCAGACAATATTAGTTTGCAGAGCTGAGAATGTAATCATATCTGACGTTTTATCTTACACAATCTTTCCGTGTAATCAAATCTGACGTTTTATCTTACACACGATCTTTTCGTGGCCGATAACAAATAAAATACAAATATTTAAAAGGAAATACAAGAAGACACACACACGCCAAACTACGCTGCATGTCTGATTGCTATGTGAAAATAGACTAGATAATTCCTCTTAAGGATAAAACTATAGAATTCAATATAAAACATAACTGGAATAGTCAAGCAAAAGAAGGAGAAATAATCCAGAAAATATGATAAGCGTGACGTAAACTGCTAAGTGAGAAATGTTAGAGGCCTGAAGAAATGTGACAACGCCATGAAGATTTCATCATAATCCTCGCGAAGTGGATTTACAACTAGCATTGGCGATCATGGGTCTCCACAACTTGCTATCTCCAACAGCATATATCCGCTCGTGTGCTAAAAGCCAGTATCGAGAATCCTCTGATGTTGTCTTTTTCAAACACTGATCTTTTTACACAGCAAATGTAGTTTGTCAATAAAGCATGTTATGTTCATATACTAATATGCATAATATAAATATCAGGCAAAAACACAAAATCATGGATGGTGATATGCATACCCACGCACACACCCAATCTATCCATAAACCCTTTTCCTCACTCACAAACACAAACACACACACACACACACACACACACACATATATAATTTATATATATATATATATATATATATATATATATATATATATATATATATATATATATATATGTGTGTGTGTGTGTGTGTAAACCAACATACATATTTACATGAACATTCACATAAATACATAAATACATACATACATACATACGTACATACATACATACATGCATACATACAAACATACATAATACATACAAACATACATGCATACATACATGCACACACACACGCATACACGCACACGCACGCACACGCACGCACACACACACACACACATACACCCACCCACCCACCCACACACACACACACACACACACACACATACATACATACATACATACATACATACATACACACACACATACATACATACATACATACATACATACATACATACATACATACATACATACATACATACATACATACATACTACATACATACATACATACATACATACATACATACATACATACATACATACATACATACATACATACATACATACATACATACATACATACATACATACATACATACATACATACATACATACATACATACATACATACATACATACAAACATACATATACATACATACAAACATATATACATACATACATACATACATACATACATACATACATACATACATACATACATACATACATACATACATACATACATACATACATACATACATACATACATACATACATACATACATACATACATACATACATACATACATACATACATACATACATACATACATACATACATACATACATACATACATACATACATACATACATACATACATACATACCAGACAGACCAGACAGACAGACCAGACAGACAGACCAGACACAGACAGTGACCAGACAGACACACAGACCAAACAGACACACATACACAGACACACGGACCAGACAGACACACATACACAGACACTTAGACACACATTCACAGACACAGACACACACACACACACACACGCACGCACGCACGCGTGTGCACACACACACACACATTTTCACACACCACACTACACACACACACGCACGCACACACACACACACACACATACATACATACACATAAACACATTTTCACACACCATACTACACACAATCACAGACACACATGCAGCCAGACTCACAGACATAGACACATAAAGAAGAGGACAGGAGTGAAATTTACATAGGCGAGTGAAAGATCTTACTGGTCCAAACGTACGTTAAACAGACTTGGTGTGTTGAGTACGCATTAAAATAAATGAATGTCTCAATGTCCGCAGAAAGGCCAACAGAATAATAACAGAAGCCCTACCCACAAGATTTCTACGTCAGAGATTTCACAAAGAGAAATACATTTCTATAGTGCGTTTTAAGACTCATGTCCTCACACCTCAACAAATATCTCGAAAACTGTAAGGGTCAACATAAGGTTTTGCAGATGGCTTTCGGTTTTGTATGATTTTATAATTTACAAGTGCACAGGTGCTGTAGTTTTCTTAAAGCGGCGAACTTCTTCGATCGTTGTTTGACTAATAATTTATGTACACACACACACACGCACACACACACACACACACACACACACACACACAAGAATATACAGTAAATGACACAAGTGTTGAGATCGTTTGGAGATCTGTTTACATATGTTACAATGCCTAGTGATAATTTTGACAACCCATCCCATATACAATGAAAAATTCGGAACTCACGGATTATAAAATGCTACAACTGACCTCCTGAGAGTGAAACGCGAACGATTTTTTTTCAAAAGTTTCCCCTACTCAGATTCTCAAGTTACTGTGAGCTGACTGACCGTTTGCCTTGAATCGCTGTATGTTTGGTTTCCCTAGACACTGCAAATAAGCCAATACTAAAAAAAGATGTTTGTTTAGCAATATGAAAATTAGCTGTTTGTTTAGCAATATGGAAATTAGCTGTTTGTTTAGCAATATGAAAAATAGATGTTTGTTTGGCAATGTGAAAATTAGTTGTCTGTTCAGCAATACGACAAGTAGATGTTTGGTTAACAATATGAAAATTACATATCTGTTCAGCAATATAACAAATAGATATTTGTTTAGCAGTTTGAAAAACAGATGTTTGCTTAGCAATTTGAAAATTAGATGTTTGTTCAGCAAAATGAAATATTGTTTATGCAATATGAATGTTATCCGCTGCATAATTTCCAGGCTTTCTTTCTCTTCAACCAATGTTGGTTCTGCCGGCCGATGGGTAGAGCCACCGGCTCTCAAACGGAAGATACATTTCGATTCTCGATAGGTGATGGAGATTTTCTCTGTCGGGGAAAAATGTAAAGGGCCCTTTTTATTTTCTATGCCTTAAGGAGTCGCCAGCTGTGGTCTTAAAAGTTTTGAGTAAGTATACGCCCAACATGTCACTGGTAAGAAAGCAAAGCCCTCAGACGTTATTGGTGAATAGGCAACAACAAAGTTGCTCACATTAAATAAATACGTATATACAGACACTTGAGGAAGAAAAAATTACCTATTGCAAATTTTTTTTTAAACTACTTTTTTCAGGTTTTTTTTAGTTCGTGTCTTCATTTGTCTTATAATCTCTATCTTAAAATACGATTCTAATTTTTCTGTTTGCATTGGACGACCATTATCGACATACCTTGGAACTCTACCAATAACATAATATATGGTCTTACTCACAACTAATGAATTCAAATCAGTCCCCGGCACAAACAGCGAGACTTAGAAATAAGATCAATATGGCAGATTTATGAAGCATAATCACATACCGTCTCCAAAATACAGGGCTTAGTTGTTTCATTAATGGCCAATTAAAGGAGCTCTGTAATGAATGTCGTGTGTACACAATTGTGGTTCTTAGTTTACAGCATCCGAGCTTTGAATGTTTAACACACACACACACACACACACACAAGCAGAGAGAGAGTGAGAGAGAGAGAGAGTGAGAGAGAGAGAGAGAGAGTGTGTGTGTGTCAGGGAGAGGGACTGAGACAGACCAAGAGAGAAAATATTTATGGCCTCCGAATGTTAAACAGGAGATAGAGAGAGAGAGAGAGAGAGAGAGAGAGAGAGAGAGAGAAAGAGAGAGAGAGGAGAGGAGACAGAGAAATATAAAGATATATTAGAATGAGGCAGGCGAATACAATTACAGAGAAATGGAGAGACAAACAGAAAAATACAGAGAGAGAGGTATTAAACGTGACAAGGGCTGATGGGGGAGAGGGGAAAATAATACACATAATAAGAGAGTGCGAGAAAGGGTGAAAGACAAGAAAGAGAGAGAGAGAGCGCGCGAGAAAATAAGACCGAGAAAGTTGTAGAGGTATGGAGATCGTGACACTGAGAGATAGTGAATGATAGAGAGTAAGACAAACAGTGGATGAGAAAGAGATGAGAAAGTGAGAATGTAAGAGAAAGAGTTTTATATATATATATATATATATATATATATATATATATATATATATATATATATATATATATATATATATATGAGAGAGAGAGAGAGACAGAGAGAGAGAGAGAAAGAGAGAGAGAGGGGGGGGGAGGTGGGGAGGGAAAAAGAGAGGGCACAAACGTGGTGATACAGGATGGAGAGATTAGAAAGAAAAGTGTGTGTGTGTGTGTGTGCTTAGGGGCAAATTTTAAGCCCGCAGTCTCGTCTTATGTGTCGGTCTTCTAATTAACTATTCATTCAGCTTTCCAAAATACCAGTGCCGATAGTTAAACTCGGTGGCGCTTACATGAAGAGGTTTGATTCCATAAAATACCTGTGTATGCTTAGCCTTTCAAAAACATGTAGACTACATAATAATCAAAGCCAAGAAAGGTCTCTCCGAAATAAAAGTTATCGGAGCTGTAAGCTACTTGTAATGCTATATCATGTGTTTGTTTTCCCCACCACTAAATATGCACTGGCCATCATGACACTCGGAACCACGTAGATAAACAGATTAAAAAAAAAAGTTTTTTAAATAAAGCAATGCTTATTTTTGGTGGATGCACAAGAGACAGCTCCTGTAAATCCATGCGATACCTTCTGGATTTCCCCACAACGGAAAACACAATCAAGCTATCCAGCGCCGTTGCTTTTCTCAAAGTGAAGCCAGACCTTCGACACCCACTTCACGAGCAATTATTAAAGGAGGAAAAAAAAGAAATGACCTAAAACTAGGAAAATCCTAGCAATGGATCGAGCGTGCAGATCATCTTGCCGACACTGAGGTTGCTATGACTCGTCCAGTACTGGACAGAAGTGATGTTATCAAATGCCATGCGCAGCCCTTACCGTACCGAGGAGCACGCCACAGGACATGACTCCGTATCTCTCTTTATGTTGATGGACATGGGAGTGCAGCCTGAAGCTGCAAGAAATGAATATTTCGGTAAGAGGAATAGACGTTTCATTAGTCAACACAGAACAGGTGTCATTAGTCGTTTTACAATTATGGAGCTATGGAGAAAGGGATCGGAACACCTATGGATATGTCTGGAGTGTTGTGGTGATAATCCCTTCTAATCATTAATACATACACATATATACATACTTGCATACGTACAGCAATTGAAGCACACGTTCATCATCATCAGGTGCCTTGCCGACTGGCATGGGCGATCATGCCTCTCCATTTCCTGCGATCTCCTGCAGCATATATCAGTTCGTGTACAGACACACCTCCATGCCATGCAACAAGACTGTCAAGCATCTTCTCTCGTTGTCTTCCTCTATCCCTCCTTCAACAGATCTTTCCAGTGGTCACAACATGTTCTGTTTTCCCTCTTCTCAAAACATGGCTGAAAAATTATGACTGTCTCCTTCTGATGACTGTGATGAGTTGTCTTCGGGCTCCCGCCTCTTTCAAAACCTCTTGGTTGCTCTTTTTGGCCGTCCAAAGTATTCTTAGCATTCTTCTGTAAAACCACATCTCTGAAGCCTCTAGAAATTGTTTGGCCTGCCTACCGATTGTCCAGGATTCACAGCCATATGTTAAAACTGGATGTATGTAGCAATCAAGAATTCTTTTTCTAACTCTCAATGACAAGGATATATTGCACAAGAAGTTTTTCATTTTATAAAATGCAGTTTTTGCCTGTCCTATTCTGTTTCTTATCTCAGTTATGCACCTTCCATCTGATGTTATCCATGTGCCCAAATAATTAAATTTCTGTATTTGTCCTAAAATAACACCATCGACTTTTATTACACATTTAGGAGTAATTCGTTTCTTTGATACCATCATTACTTCTGTCTAACCATTATTCAAACTGAGGCCCATTCTTCCACTTTCTAACACCACAATGTCTATCTTTTCCTGTAGTTGAAGCACACGTTGCAGATATGGAAATAGACACAAGTAAAGAGACGTATAGCCATACTATAAATATGGATATAGAAGAGATGTTATTTACCTATGACCATGAGCTCAGTAACAGTTTACAACCCTAATATTTCAAACACAGACAATAACCACAATACCTCAGAGGGCGTTTCACAAAACACCTGAATGACGCTGGAAATACGGGCTATCTGTAAGCGGTTTGACATAGCCCCATTCAAGTACTTGAATCAAGTACAGTGTGAGTATACTATGCTAACTCTACCAGAGACTTTACTGTTATCACATCATGCGAGCAACAGTGCATGCAACTGGCCCCGCCAGGCTAACAAATACACAGCAAACACAAGACAATATGTTTGTGTTAAATAGCCTAACCTAAGCATACATAATTTATCAGTGGGTCCTTTGTAGAACGTTGCTCTCATCACGACACGCTTGTTTCTTTAGCCAGTTCCCCAGCCCTGTGTGATTGATAGCCAAGATATCTTTAGTGCCTTGTATCCACTTTCCCCGGGTCTGTCTGCATCATTTGTGTTCACAAACTCCATTATTCATCACCGTTTTCTCCAGTCCACCATGACATTTACCATAGCAAAAATACCTCAGCCTTTGGGACCGGATGCAGCTGAATCATTGACGTTTAAAATTACCAGGTCATCACATCGAGCCATAAACACATGGTGACACAAAGTACCACCATTCGGATGAGGATAGCCCAGGACAGGTCACAGAAACCCTGCTCAACCCATCGGTTCGGTTATATTAGGGCCCCCGGCAACAGCCGGAGTGCGGCTTTAAAATAACGAAAAATTGCGTCATATACCGGCACTGGTGTTTGATGTAGTAAGCGAGCAGCTATGAACCAATTCACCACGGTGCTCAGAGTTCATGAGATGTCGATGGTGTTATTTTTTTCCTTGGTACTTGGTATTATAAGAATTTTTCTGTAGCATTTCAGTCCAAAAAGTTTAGATTTCTCGTAAGTTTTTATGAATCCATCCCCAAGTTGCCACAGGAGAAATGCATGATCTCGAAACTAGCTTGCCAAATCAGTGCCATTTATTGTTTTTAAAGTTATTTATCATATTTTTTATATTCTGAATGAGGGAAGAACATGATGTTTATTTGGTGTGAGATGTCACTGGAATATCACTTGAAACTTAAAAACAGTCTTAGATGTAAATCGTTTCATGCTGATTTTTAAATAGAATAACAGATGTGAGACATTCTAACTGATTCTAGAAACAAGTCGCAGATCTACGGTCTTTTCCAATCTATGCTTGAAACTAGTCGTAGTTGTGGGTCTTTTCCAATTTATTCCTGAAACTATTCGTAGACGAACGTCTTTTCCAATTTACTCTTAACAGTTCACGCATACATAGGATAAGTATTGAGCCAATTATTCTTAAAACTAAACTTAGATGCGTCACTCTATCTTATTTATTTTTCAAACAAGCTGAAGATGTCTTTCAATATTTAATTCCACAAATATGTGGTAGATGTGGGTACTTTCTGATTGACTTACTAAAACTAATTAATCGGTCACTGTCTTTCCTAAAACACATAGAATGAGCGAGTATCTTCAAGATGATCTAATTCATGGATGGTGTAACAATGTCAGATAAAGCTAGAAAAAATGGCACCGCTTTAATGAACAGGACATGGTTTGTTTGTTTCGGTTGTTTAATAACTGTGTTGACTGAGTTGTTAATGTGTGGTGGGATGTTCCTGTGTAGTGTGTGGTTGATGTGGGGGTGGGATGCTCCTGTCGATTGTGTGGTTGATGTGTGGTGGGATGTTCCTGTGTAGTGTGTGGTTGATGTGGGGGTGGGATGCTCCTGTCGATTGTGTGGTTGATGTGGGGTGTGATGTTCCTGTCGATGTGTGGTTGATGTGGGGCGGGATGCTCCTGTCGATTGTGTGGTTGATGTGGGGTGTGATGTTCCTGTCGATGTGTGGGTGATGTGGGGTGGGATGCTCCTGTCGATTGTGTGGTTGATGTGGGGTGTGATGTTCCTGTCGATGTGTGGTTAATGTGGGGTGTGATGTTCCTGTCGATTGTGTGATGTGGGGGGGGGGGATGAATGTGTGTCGACTGCCGCATGTGGTGGCTGGGGGTAGGCATCGCTGGGATAGGGTATGATGTCTATGTTGGAGGTGCCGCTGAGATGGGGTCTGATGTTTATTTTGTATTTGTAGTTGAGGTTTTGTCTGTTGTTTGTATTGCCTGCGTAGTTGAGGTGGAGTCTGATATTTGTGTCTGGCGGCTGAGGTAAGGTGTGATGAGTATGTGTTGACTATGTGGGTGTGAATTTTGCGTTGAACCTTCCAATATGTGGTTTAAGTGGAATCTGTTTTTTGTAACATCCACTGTATAGCTAAGTTATTCTACTCCTGTTGAATGTGTGGTTGGTGTAAGTGTAGTGTTTATTTGATTCGCACCGTGTGGCACACTTTACACCAACCACACATATATGTATTTATTTATTTATATATATTTTTTACTGTTCTACAAAGTCATAATGCTTTATAAGTTGCTACATCAGTGAATATGTTTTTTTTTAAGTAACATTTTTGTAGTCATCATGAAAAAACTGTTTCTTTGCACCTCTACAGAACTGGTCGCTAATTTACTGCCAAATTTGTAATAACGTGTGCAGTTCCTTGGATTTTCTAAGTCACTCACAGTTCAGAAGACACGGGAATTCCCAATGACTATTTAAACATGCAAGACAAATACATTAAAGGACCTCACTCCGTCCACCACAGGCCTATGAGCTATACAGTGCTAGATCAAAATAATCTCGGCCGCCTTTACTTCCCACGATTTTACCTCGTATCTATCTAGGGCTAGGTCGACATGGGAGCAATAGTCATGTTTGAAGGAAAAAATATCCGTCTTGATTTAAACCCTCCGTGGCTTAGTCGTTTGCGAGTCCGACCCATTGCTAGCTGCGTGGGTTTTTATCGTTGTATGGGGCGTCGCAGGTCGACCCAGCCTAAGATGGGTACCAGGACCTCTGTCCTGGGTAAGTAGAGACGGCCGGCGTAATGCTGACCACATTTCCCACCTAGTGCCGTTGGTCTGAAAAAATATGGACGCTCTTCCCTTTTACCCGATGCGCCTGAAATCGTGAAAAGGGATCTTTTCTTTATCTTTACTTGATTTAAACCCACGAACCTCGAGCCTGAAGGGCCAGGTACACCGCCTTGACAAAATAATTTCTTATAAATAACAGCCCGAAAAAAAAAGTCACAAACGCTTTTAAATATTTCATTATAAATACGCGTTTAGAACACACGCCCAAATATAAATCGTGAAGTAGCTAAGCACGAACAGTTTAACAACTTCAAGCTGGGCAACAATAGGACATGCCATCGATCGCTCCTTGTCTCGACAAAACTGATGGGCTACACATTTACGTAACACCAGAACACAAGTGTAGCCACAGTGTTGGGATGAGGGTCATCAAACAATAGAACAAAACAGTAGCTACAGAGATGGGATAAGGGTGATCACAAAACAACAGGGCTATCAGTTACAACGTGCTGATGCTGATGTGACATAAGTGAATGTTTTGACATGAGAAATGTACGCAGGTAAAACAAGCGCAGATTCCATTTATAATGTAATGACTTCTTCGTCAAACTGCATACTTTATTACTCTCTCAATCCTTTTACACATTCTTCTATTTCTCTCTCTCTCTCTCTTTCCCACCCCCCAATCACCCACCCCCCCCCCTTCCCACACACTAACAGCACCTCCCATACATATTTTTCTTCATCTTTTTCTTCCTTTTCTACTTCTTCTTTTTCTTCTTCTTCTTCTTCTTTTTCTTTTTTTCTTCCTCTTCTTCTTCTTCTTCCTTTTCTTCTTCTCTTTTAATACAACAGCTTTGGGAAAAGATTCTATTTACTAACAAATTCCCCTCAATACTCATGTTAAAAAGGATATGTTTATGTTTCTTCTTCTCGTTCTTCTGTATTCTAAAAAATGTTTGGGTAGCATTTCAGTGCTCCCCCCCCTCCCCTCCCCTCCCCCCCCCCCCCCCCCCCCCCCCCGAGTCTGCCATCCTGTGTAAATATAATAAAGTAAAGTAAAGAAAATTTCTCTTCTACTAATACCAAAATCTTTTAGAATTCTCCACAGTTTGCATCTATTTGCTCGATCGAGTGCCTTCTCTTGATCTATAAATATAAAAGTGTGGACTTGTATCATATTCAATATACTGCACCCATATCTGCATTAAAGAAAACACTTCCTCCGTACAGCTCTTTTACCTTCCTGAAACCGAACTGTCACTTGTTTAACTGGCGTTCTAGTGCTGGTCGAGCTCTCATTCCAATATTTGATGTGGAAGTATGGCTCAAGTTGATGATGCCCCTGTATGTCTTACAGTCTCGTTTGTCTCCTTTATTCTTCCAAATTGGAACAATGATTGCTCTCTGCGATTCATTTGAAACCTTCCGTGCCTCTCAAGCTATTTTAAAGATTCTGGTTTCTCCATGTTAAAGAGTATAATTTTATTGTTTTTTTTTTTTTTTTTTTTTTCTTATATCTAAAATTGCTATGATTTTTTTTCCATGTTTAAACTTGAATTCTACCAGTCGAGTCTCTTTGTCTTCCATAGTCGTCTCTTTGTCCTCCACAGTCGAGTCTCTTTGTCTTCCATTCCGCTGATGTTTCAGGCAGCCGTCCTAAACGCTGTTCTAGTTAAAGCTACCACTGGCCTCAAAACACCCTTTAAACTAGCTATAACTGTTGCACTGATCGTGCTATGTGTTAGGTCGCTATCGTGTGTGGTGCCTCGACTGTCACATTTCCTTTGGGAGTTCTCTCATTACACCCATCCTTCTCAGAATAGCGTCTTAAGTGACCGGAGGAAGCATGATCTTCCCCTCGACAATTCTGCACTATTATTCTTGCCAGCCGAACATGAACTAACAGTACCCAGCTCCCGCGTGGGTTCTCGGGCCCTGGTGAGGGGAAGAGATGGAAGTCCGGAATAGACCGACTGTCTCCTATCAAACACATTTTTCTTTATCAGAAAGTCGTCATAGAGCCTTCTTTCGTTTCAACTAAAGGAAACTTAATTCTGCCCTAAACACAAGAAATTTTCACACAATAATTGACAAACAGGGAGGGTTGAGCTAGATCTTTATTTGGATAGAATGATCGCAAACAATGGGTGATAAATCAACATCACGTCGGCCGCCTTTATCTCCTTAAAAAAAACCTAGTACTTATTTTAGCATGGGTCGGACTGATATCTCTAGGTCAGTTACACATATCTGCGAATGTTCATGCAAGTTCTTCTACCTACGACTCGCAACGAGAAAAGTACAACACTGTCTCTTGGTCTTTTCTGTTGAACTGACTACTGATACTTAGACATTTCTCTGCACATGCTGGGTGCGTTAAGATAACATTGGTATATGATCGCACATATTTTCTGGGATTTGCTTGTGCTGGATTCTCATCCGAATAGTCTCTCTGAACTATCGGGTGTTGATTGTTCAGTATGCCATTCTAGAAGAGAAATTTGAAGACAAGCAAATTCTCCAGACAAGCTGTCGTCTCTCGCAAATCTACTCGTCAGTGCTTTTGTCTGAACTCAAATTGCCGTGTTTCAACTACTAATAATTATCTTGCCATATTTCCCTCACGCCATGATGGACTGTATAAAAAAAAAGTTCGTTTCTAGTAATTTCCCCTAGTTTGTGGGTAGTAAGATCAGACGCCCGTATGTATTCTTGCCCACGTCAAAAATCCCTTGGCAGTTGGAAATCTAAGAAAAGTAAAAGCGCTGCGCGAAAGAATTTGGACTATTAAAAATCTACCCAAAGTATTTCACGATCCTCGCTGGGGCAACAGTGTTCGTGCACAGCGCTGAAACTTTAGACTTCAGGCTGGAATTAGAAGTAAAATGAAGCACCTATGAGTTATATCTGTGTGCCATGCTGTTGATCTGTCGAACAAACATAAAGATAAAACAAGCATTAAAGATGCATTGCCTGTGAGATCATATAGGGTTAGGAAACTGCATAGAGAAAGACAAACATTTAGGCATGTCGTGACGAGAGCGACGTTATTTGAAGAACCTGTTGATTGACAATGAGCTCCTGTTGAACGAAGATCAGCTCCCCTTCGGCCACACATTTCTTTCGCGCCGCGTCTACCATTGTAGTGCACTCTCCATGCTTGTGAGGATCGCGTGTGTACATGGTAGGACACAGTAACAGTTCATTTGCTCTATTATCGACAAACTGAGTTAGCAAAATCTAATTAGAAAGCGCTTCTAAAGCAGTCGCATGACGCGTGCCAGTTTAGGGCATCGATCTGTTAGAATCTGAATTATTACGAGAAAAAAATGGGAAAATAGTGGGCAAATCCTGGGGAAAAGTGGACAGAGATTTGCCACCAAACAATCACCATTTTGTGTGTGTGTGTGGAAAAGTATACCCTCTCCATATCTGCATTTGCAAATCATGGAAACCCCATTCAACAGAAGCCATACAGAACAGCTAAACTGAGCCACCCTAAAACGTTTACGAAGTAAACCCACAGACCAGTGGGTGGTTTATGTATAACAATAGAGACTTCCATCCACGCATTTATGAGAAAAAAAAATCTACCACGTTTAACCTACTGCGAGCAGTATCAACTATAATTGTGGTATGGTTCCTTGTGCTGGCTAAGAAATGTTAATTGCACCAAAACAACTGGCATGGACCGGTACTCTCATACGTAGTGAGGGTTCTTGGGGAGAGAGCTGGAAGGCACTATTTATACCCACAAACATTTAAAAACATGCATTTACAATTATCTATATTCTCCCATGTGAAAATGCACATTTTCATGTTTGCACACATGCATGTATGTGTGTGTGTATATATATATACATATATATATGTTGTTATTGATCCTAGTTCCCTTGGCTCAAATTATTTACTCATATGCAGAAAAGAATTTGAAATCTCATAATACAGCAAAGCTCCTAAAGACCCCCCCCCCCCACCCAGTACCCCATTCCATCCCACCTAAGTTTGTCTCCGTGATACAAACAGTTTAGCACTGAAAGTTTGTGTGTGTGTGTGAAAACCTTGCAGGATGCATAACATTTCCGGTATTTCAATGAACGCAGTTATTTTCAAAGTAAGACTTTCCTTTCTAGCGATTTCTCAGACCAAACTGTGAGTACTTTCTCACATGTCATTCTTGTCATGGGATTTCTCTTCCGCAGTCTAGTCCAGTATGTTTACCAACCTCTGTGTGTGTGTGTGTAAACAAACTGAATCCATAATGCCAACGTCACTTGAATTCAACAGAGAACAGCTATCGATTTCAGTTTTTCCATTTCTATTCTGTTGTGTCAGACCGTATGTGCAGATTCTCAACCCGTGTATGCTTCTGTTCATTGAGTCCACAGAAGTGTATCAAATCCAGCAAAACTACCGTGTATCATTTGCAAATTCATAGTGTTTGAACACAAATACGAAACAAATGAAGAGACCAGAGCGATCACCTAAACAATAGCAATTCCACACCAAGGACTCCTCTGCATTTGTTTGGGATGTGCTTTCCTTCCCCCCCCCCCCCCCCACCCTCCCACCGCTACCTCCCATCCCCGATTTTTCCTCTCCCAGTCCACTGTTTAAATTTGCTAAGGGAGCTAATTAGATCTCGCTATCCATGTAATTTTCTTTGAAAGTATTAGTCTGAACAGGTAATTATATTTCAAATATAGTTTTACATTATTAAATTACTCTGTCAATCAGCACATTATTATTATTATTATTATTATTATTATTATTATTATTATTATTATTATTATTATTATTATTATTATATCTCTTTATCTCTTAGAACAATACTAAACCCCTTGTGGTACCCCAATCGCCCCTGAGTGGGTGCCAGATGTTCTTCAAAAATGACCTCAATTCCGAGGTCGACGCAGGCTAAAGTGGGTACCAGGTACAGTCAAAAGAAATAAAGGCGGTCGGTGTGATGCTGACCACATCACCCACTATGTACCGTTTGGTGTATAAAATATAGGTCTAGCCCTATATACCTAAAACGCCTGATAGGCGTGGACAAAGGTCCTTTACTTTACTTACGTTTATTAGCCTTTACGGTGCCAGTCACAAATAATGCTGTCTGCTATGATACCGCTTTTACCTGTTCAGAATACTGAACACACAATACAATTCTTTTTTTTTTTTTAAATCACGTCTCTTCATCAAGTGCCTTGCCGACTGGCGTGGGCTATCATGCCTTTCCAAAATCTGCGATCCACAGCTGCGTGTATCAGTGTGGTGACATCTCTTCACGCCATGACAAAAGACTGTCAATAATCTTTTCGCCCTGTCTTCTTCTGTCTCTCTTTCCACAGATCTTTCCAGTGTTCACAACATGTTCCATTTTCCCTCGTCTCATAACATGACAAAAATGGTGACTTTTTTCTTTTTGTTGTTTGTGATAAGTTGTCTTCGAGCATTCACCTCTTTTAAAACACATGGGTTGCTCCTCCCAGCTATAAGGAATTACAAGGAGTCTTTTTAAAACCACATTTCCGAGGCCTCAAGATATTGTTTGGTTTCTTTATTAATTGTCCAGGTTTCACAGCCGTATGTTCAAACTTGCTCTATATCGCATGTGATAATTCTTTTCCTAACCTCTAATGACATGGATTTAATGTACAACATATTCTTCATCTTCATTTTGTAAAATGCGGTTTTGGCCTGGCCAATTCTAGTCTTTTTCTTTTGTGATTCATCTTCCATCAGATGTTCCCCATGTGCCTAGATACTTGCATTTTTGTTTTTGTCCTAAAATAACGCCTTTGGCTTTAATTATACATTTAAGCACTATTCTTTTCTTGGAAATCACCATTACTTCTATCTTTCCATTATTCAAACTGAGGCCCATTTTATCACTTTCTACCACCACCGTATCTATCAATTCCTGTTGTCCATTCTGACTTGTTGCTATCAAGACAGTGTCATCAGCGCAACGCATATTGTTTATGTAATGCCCACCAACCACACTTCATGGTATATCCATGATAGATCTAATTATATGTCTACTGTATAATGAAAACAAATCATGTGATAGTACACATCCTTGTCTTAATCCCCTCTTTATGCTCTGAAATGTTCCAAACTGGTTATTATTTCTCATAGCTGCTGTTTGCAGCCAATATATTTTTGTTTCGTTCATAAATCTTGTCCATCAGAATTTAACTTTTCCAGTAGTTTGATTACTTCTTCATGTTTCACACAGTCGAATGCTTTCGTATAGTCGATGAAGCACAAGAAAAGATCGTCTTTCTTCTACTTCTACAGCTCTTTTCGTAATAGCCCTGTAGATGTATGTGGATTTTGTTGTACCTTTTCCTTCTACAAATCCACACTGTTCTTCACTAGGCATTATTTCCCCTGCCTGTGTGTAATTAAATGGTGAGATTTCTCATAGGGAGGTAGACTAAGTGGCCTCGAGGCATAGCCTCCGCCTCGAGTACTGGAGGTTCCGGGTTCAAGCCCCCGTGAAGGCTGGGATTCTTTTCACGTGGACTTCTAGTAATGTCCCCTGGTCTCTGGGTAGTAAGATCGGACTCCCGTGGGCCTTGTTGCGCACGTAAATAAAAATATTTTGGCAGTTGGAAATCGAAAACAGTAGCCTAACGGCGCTGCTCGGCACAAATATTGAGTTTAAAATCTACCCACAGTTGTTCAGGGTCCTCGCCGGTGCTACGGAGTCAGTGCACTACGCTGATATTCTTCGGACTCATTCTTGAGTTAGGAGTAGAACGATGCACTTATGGGTTACTATCCTTGTGCCATGATATTGTTCCGTTGTTCAAACAATCAAACCACCACGCCAGGCTAGTTACGTTGCAGTTTGAACTGCATGCAATACTCCCTTAAAAAGACACTAAAATATCACGGTATCATTCAGATCCCGAAAACAGGCTGTTGAATTTTCACCTTCAATAATCTTTTTCAGTTCTTTTTTTTTTTTTTTTTTTTTTTTTTCTTTTACTGGAAAGCTAATGCTAGAAATTCGTCTTCTATAGTCTGGTGGAATTATTGTAATTCTAGATTTCAAAACTGGAAAGGTACTGATTGAGCCAGATTATGTACAAGAAAACCATAAAAAAAATTGGCCTGGTTTGCCACCCTGTTCTTTGGTTTCAAAGATTTGGAGAGACGCTATTGCGTAGAAGAGACCTCCCGTTGTGTAGCGGCTAGAGGCTTCCCTGAGGTTCGAAAGGAAGTGAATTCGGGTCCTGACGTAGCCCAACTTTCTCAAAAATGACCTTGCTTCCCAGGTCGACCCAGTAACAGGTATAAGCCATCGGACTATAAACTATAGGTCTAGCCCTATATGCCTAAGGGCGTGGGAAAGGGTTCTTTTTTATTGTGTGAAAACAAATGGGCATTTCTTCCCCAAATATTTCCTGGATCATAACAGTGTCGAGTGTGTACTTCACTGAGGATTGCTTAACAATCTTTACAATAAAGTTTTCCGTTTCACACTGAGAAAGCAACATACTAAAGCTTTTCTTTGTAAGAATCATTCCGTAGTAAACAAGTTATTGCTATGTTCGAAGTAATAGCAAAGGAACATTTTCCACCCCTTCAGGCGTATTAGGTGTATAGGACCCTTTTCCATGCCATTGGGCGTATAGGGCATATAGGGCTAGACCTATATTTTTATAGACAATCCGCACAAGATGGGTGATGTGGTCCGCATCACACCGGCCGCCTTTACTTTCCGGGGCTGCGCCCGATACCCAGTCAAGGCTGGGTCGACTTGAGAGCCAAGATCATTTTTAAGGTTTATAAGGCTAGATCTATATTTTATATAGCAATCAGCACTTGGTGGGTGGTGTTGTCAGCATCACACCGGTTACTTGATTATGGCACTGTTAAATTCAGCTTGCCATTTTGTAGTAACATCCGTCATCGGTAACCTGCAGTCCAATTATGAATATGGTATAAACCACTGACGACTCCAGTGCGAACGGCGGCAGCATTAAATCAGTGTTTCCATGAAACTCCAGTGCGAACGGCGTCAGCACTAAATCAGTGTTTCCAGAGAACTCCAGTGCGAACGGGGGCAGCACTAAATCAGTGTTTCCAAAAAACTCCAGTGCGAACGGCGGCAGCACTAAATCAGTAATTCCAGAAAACTCCAGTGCGAACGGCGGCAGCACTAAATCAGTGTTTCCAGCGTTGCCTGGATGTTTGCTTTAGTCTAATCTGGCCCGTAACTATAAGCTCGAACAATCAATCAGGCTACAATATTGCTGAAACTGAGTCAATGAATATCGCTTCTCTTTGTACAAAACCGACAATTGTGATCTTATCTACTGGTACACTTCCCAATCCAATCAATCATGCGACTGGTTCACATGCAATTAGTATGGTCGACAGTTGTCAGCCACGCATTTACAACCATGACCTTCATAAAATCATTGCAGCAACATCCTCACCATCACAGCAAACTGGCAAAACGAGAGTCCTCTTGCTCGGATATCGATCATTTGGAAACATGCGACGCATAGCAGCACAAAATAGAATATGGACAAACGACAGAAAGAACCTCAAATTAGGCGTGTGGTGATGGGCTAATTTGTTTATACACACCAATCGAGACTAGATGGCGTCGGTCGCCTTTACTTTCCAGGATGTTTTCCTGGTACCCATCTTTAAGCTGGGAAAGTTATTCTTTCGTTCGCGTGAAAATGATTATTCATATCTGCAATGTTGTCTCTAGTATGAATTTCACTGTCTGTTCTAATTCAATCAGTGACCCGTAAAGTTTGGCTTGCATCGGCATTTCTCCTGGCCAAAGGAGTTGACCTAATATGTTGTACCTGGGACAGTCTTGGATTGTACCTGGGACCGTCTTGGATGGCGTACCGTGACTGACTGTTAAAGCGCTTCATTTGTGGAATAGTCTACAGTATGTGCCAGTTTTACAGCCAAATGTAAGATTTACTAGAGCATAGTCTGATTCAATGCTAAATTTATTGGAAAAGGGTTTTTGTTTACTGAGGTATCACTGTGAAGTAAATCAACAAAATTATTACTGTTATTTCTGCCGAGTCAAAAATGACGGTTTTTCAAGAATTCATATAGATCACACAATACTAGATCTATATTTTATAGATTACTTGGTGCTAGGTGGATGATGTGGTCAACACCACGCCAGCCGCATTTACTTTCCAGAACATTACCTGTTATGTTTGGTTGGCGTTTTAAATGATGCTGGCATGCGTTAGGATTGTCGAAACACTAGCTGTATTCAGGCTGGTTGTCACCGATTTATATAGTTTAGGAAAACACAAAAGAAATATAGCAGAATTTCTACGATATTCAAGTTCATACATCTGGATTTCGGAATTAGCTTATAAAACTTACCCTAACAATGAAGAGAAGCAAATCCTTTGTTTGATCCTTATTAAAGACAAGATTTTATTAAAGACATACTACTTTATCTATTTATCGTTTACGGGCTGTAAGCCCCGTGAAATGTTCTTGTCGTTCGTGAACCTCTGGACCTAAGTCGTGTTCCAGAATCGAGTGTTACGTGCAAATCCGTTTCACACATCTGCTATATTTTGCATGCAGAATATTGGTACCTTGCTTATCGAGCAGATGCACTCTGACTTCGAAGGAATCCCCTCGATGAGTATTGGGGAGATAGTGGGTCTATATCCCTTTTCTATACAATGGGGCGCCAGAACACCACACAGAGATATAATAGACATTTGATCCCGACCGAGCAAGAAATGTTAACAGTCGACAGGATCCACTTCACTGTATGTTATCCCGCATGGTACAGTCTCTATCAGCAAAACAGCTAGCCTTATATCAAAAGCGTCGCAAAAACTACAAACCCCGTAGCTCTGGTGACGATCCTTGTCGATCACCTTAAAAACGGCACCCTTGATCTGAACCACGTGTCCGTGAACGAACCCGCGACCCTCAGAGAAGGAGGCTAACGGCGTACTCACATCGTTACAGAGAATATCTACAGAAGAAGAAACAGATGGTAAGACAGTCACTACAACCAGATGCCTAATTCTACATGCGTCAACTGCTTAGTTACTGTTATTAACAGCCAACTGTCCTCACCTATAAGAAATTTCCAGAAGGTATTAAAGGTGGTCAAAAGCGCATTCAGTATATTTTAGCTATTGGTTCAACATTGCCACGGCCAACTATAGCTTGTTTTTTGCTAATGGTTTATTTTTTTAATATATATATATATATTTTTTTTAAATTATCATTTTGAAGAACAATTAGTGTGCAATATATTATTATTTTCATTATGATAAAGTAGTTTCACACTCAGTCAAGTTAACTAGGAGTTTCACATTTCGTCAAGTTATCTAGGCGTTTCACTCTCTGTCAAGTTATCTAGGTGTTTCACACTCTGTCAAGTTCCCTAAGTGTTTCACACCTAGTCAAGTTATCTAGTTGTTTGTCACTCCGTTAGGTTATCTAGGTGTTTCACACTCAGCCAAGTTATCTAGGTGTTTCACACTCCGTCAAGTTATTTAGACGTTTCATACTCCGTCAAGTTATCTAGGTGTTCCACACTCCGTTAAGTTATCTAGACGTTTCATACTCCGTCAAGTTATCTAGATGTTTCACACTACGTCAAGTTATCTAGGTGTTTCACACTCCGTCAAGTCATCTAGGTGTTTCACACTCCGTCAAGTTATTTTGGTGTTTCACACTCCGTCAAGTTATGTAGGTGTTTCACATTCCGTCACGTTATCTAGGTGTTTCACACTCCGTCAAGTTATCTAGGTGTTTCACACTCCGTCAAGTTATTTAGGTGTTTCAGACTCTGTCAAGTTCTCTAGGTGTTTCACACTCCGTCAAGTTATTTAGGTGTTTCAGACTCTGTCAAGTTCTCTAGGTGTTTCACACTCCGTCAAGTTATCCAGGTGTTTCAAACTCCGTCAAGCTATCTAGGTGTTTCACACTCCGTCAAGTTATCTAGGTGTTTTACACTCCGTCAAGTTATCTAGGTGTTTCACACTCCGTCAAGTTATCTAGGTCTTTCACACCCATTTAAGCTGATTATGAGATCCACATGACGTCAAGCTATCTAGGAGCGTGCCTGTCTTCCTTTTTATTTATTTTTATAGTTTTGCAAGCTGCAATTAGTTCCTACTCCTTCTCTCCCTTCCCTACCCCCCCCCCTCCCCCTCATTATAAACTAATATTCTTCATCTTTACACAGCGTGGCGAAAACTGTATGGTAAACAGCATTTACTCTTCTGTGCAAGTTAATCATTAGTCGAACTACTATAAGGTCCAATACTTCCCGACAGTTTATTGCCTGCTTTCGTGTGGCTCGGCTATCTGGGTTACCCCCAGGGGGATCAATCTTGTTGATGTTCAGGGTAACACGTTTTTACTGCTGTGACAGTGCTAGAATTAACGATAACGAAACATAATTGTTTACTGCGTGTTCGTATCACAACACTGAATACATATATAAACCTTAACAATGAAATATGTGTTTACCGGGGAAGTATGGTGGTAATCAGGTTAAGACACAACAATTGTATATTATATTTGTATTTTATGGAATAATCAACTAATGTTAAAAGTGTCTGTATTGTTCAATTTTAGTCACCTCGAAGTATCGAGTATATGCATCATTAGCAGAAAGCACAGCAGAAGATACCGTTGAATGCAATCAATCATCTTAAGTTCGAACTCACATCGGTGTTAACCTTTTATAATTGGGCGTTGGCTCCATCGATGACACAGGATGAGATGAGTACCTGGAATTGCATTGAAAAGTAAAGGTGGCCGTTTGGAAGTTCACTACAGCACAGAACGTACATAAATATGGCTGCAACTCTACATACGCCTGGCTCGCTAGTGTATTTGTTTAAACCTGACTTCGCAGCGACCAGGTGACGAAATCCTTGTGGTCTGGGTTCACGCCTGGGGGTAGGCAGAAAAGCCACATTTCTCCCAGATTTACGGTATCTGTCATGAAATCAAGGCTGAAGGGTTGCTATATCCATAATACCTAGTCAAAGGGTCAACAACTCATGGTTTCTGAATATTAACATAAAAAGAAGCTCTATACACTTGATCAACACTGGCGTGTAGAGTCTTATCTGTCTGAATTTCGTAATTAAGTTTGACACGGATTTTGACAATAAATTTTAAAACATCAATGATGCTGGAGACAGACTTTCAGTGCAAAAGCGAACGACATATCTGGTAGAAAGCCATAAACTAATCCTGGCTTTCACTTAGCTCCCCGATCCGTAGTTGCATTATAACTATTTTGGAACATCTTTCCTCACATTGTACCGTGATTAAAGCCAGGTTACAGCACGTTCGTTGAAACTATGCTATACGTTTAATTCGTTATGCTCCTCGTGTGGTGTTGATGCTCCATTGTGGGTGGACACAGACAGACAGAGAGACAGACAGACAGACAGACAGACAGAGAGACAGACAGACAGACAGACAGACAGACAGACAGACAGACGCAAGCACACACGCACGCACCCAACACTCACTCACACAGACAGACAGACAGACAGACACACACACACAGACACACACCCACACAGACACACACACATACATACATACATACATACATACATACATACATACATACATACATACATACATACATACATACATTCATACATACATACGTACACACACACATACACACATACATACAGACACATACATACATACATACATACACACACACATACATACAAACATACATACATACATACACACACATACATCCATCCATCCATACATACATACATCCATCCATACATACACACATACATACATACATACATACATCCATCCATCCATCCATCCATCCATACATACAGACAGACAGACAGACAGACAGACATACATGCATAATACATACAATACACACATACATACGTACATACATACATACAGACATACATACAGACAGACAGACAGACAGACAGACAGACAGACAGACAGACAGACATTGTGTGAGTTGACTTGGGAACACGGGATAACTGAAGAAAGAGCTGAATAACGAATCATTCTGTGACAAGACCAGGGCTAGACGTAGTGAAAGTGGATCGTCTGCATAGAAAGCTACACTGAAAGAAGGCTGAGAGAAAAGACCATGCTGATGTGTCCTACTAGAGTTCTAAATGTGTGCATGTCAACCATAAACGTTCAGGGCTGGGGTACTGTATTTGGTCTAGTAAACCACTCCCACTCCCCACCCACACCATCACTTTCACCCTTCACTTGGTGCTAGTCTAGTGACACAGCGTTCGAAAACAAACGGTGTTATTTGTCGACTTCCTGTCTTGGCCGAGAAAATGGATTGTCGCCCTGAACGTGCCTGTCTCAGGATAAGCGCGGGTATTGTTCAACCATTTCCCTGTGTGGGTTCAGGACCTCGTGCTGGCACGGAAAATAACAGCCTTCCTGATCTTAACACGCGTAAAGGTCTAGCTGTAATATGGCGTGTTGGGTAGAGATGCATTTTATCACAGACTAAACGTAAACAACTTAACATACCAGCCAGTCCTTTAAAGTCAAGCGCATTAAAAGAAGTCCACATATTTAACAAATAAGAAGTTCAACTAGGCGTTTTCGACTTCATGGGACTGTAAAGTAAGGTGAAGAAGGCTTTTCCACACTTTCACACGTATTGGGCATATGGGGCTAGACCTATATTTTATAGATCAATCGGTACTTTATCGGTGATGTGGTCAACATTACACCGACTGCCTTTATTTCTCAGGAACACAACTAGTACCCACTAATTACTGGGTCGACCTAAGAGTCAAGGTCATTTTGAAGAAATCCTGGTAAGGTCAGGACCTGAATCCACGACCTTCTGATCCACAGAGAGAGAGAGAGAGAGAGAGAGAGAGAGAGAGAGAGAGAGAGTCTAACCGCTCCACAAAGGTGACTCCCCAGATAATATCGTATTAACCGCAAAGTGTGGTTGGTACCTGAGTCAGGCAAGACCTTATTGCAATATTCGGTACCAGACAAGTCACTCAAAAGCTTGTATCCAGTATACCTCTTGTTAGTCAAATAAAGCCTGTTTTTATTATTTATCTGTGTGTCCAATTATTGATATCGGGCATATATTCTACAACACTACCTTGTGTCTATGGTCACGACCACTAGTAGAGCAAGAAACAGAACAGAAAACTCCAAAGACACCCGAAGCGATACAAGAGCAAGTGAAGAAGAACGAACGAACGAACACACTTTTTTAAAAGAGTTACAAAAAGAAGAAGAAGAGGAAGCAGCAGCAGCAGCAGAAGAAGAAGAAGAAGAAGAAGAAGAAGAAGAAGAAGAAGAAGAAGAAGAAGAAGAAGAAGAAGAAGAAGAAGAAGAAGAAGAAGAAGAAGAAGAAGAAGAAGAAGAAGACGAAGAAGAAGAAGAAGAAGAAGAAGAAAAAAAGAGGAAACGAAAAAGAAGAAGAAGAAGACGAAGAAGAAGAAGAGGATGATGATAATTATGATGATAATAGTGATGATAATGATGATGATGATGATAAAAAAACAAGAAAAATGAAGGACGTGTCTTCATATTAGTATGTCTCTTCTAATTTTTATTTTACTTCTGGCTTGCGTGCTAGTAACGAATGTAGAGCCAGACAACATTCCATTTCTATTCGGCTTTTTATTCATCTTGTACCAAGTCGAAGAATGGACACCGCGGGTTCATTTACTTCTGTGAGCATGCTCGATTTGTCCGCTTGTATCACTGCTGATCTTGCCTGCATTCTCTTTCCGGGTTAACAAGTTGCGTGCCCACGATTGATTTGTGTGCTCGAATTGTTTTTCTAGCCTCCCTGTGGGGCCAAAGAAGTTCCATCACAGCTGTCTAAAGAATGGCATTGAATGTGCTGCCCACACTGCAACCTTGATAAATTTAGTTTTAACCTAAGAGTTGTGGTAGGCTGGTGTGGCGAATAATGATGGTGTCCATGAATAAATTATGTATTTAATGATCACAATAACGGAATAGGGCATTCTTGAGTAAATATGTTAACAGAAGATGTAGTGATCAGCACTCATAGAAAGAAGTAGAAAGATAAAAGAACACACTAGACAACTTGAAAATCGAAAACTTGGGTTACCATGCCGGGAACTGAACCTGTCACCTCCAGACGGGGTGTGCGCCTCACTATGGATACAAGTGCACTAAGAACATGGTCAACTAGGCACTCCAAAAAAGGTGTCTTATTTGCCATGTCAGTCGTGCAGCTTGAAATCCACAACTATGGAATACGATCAGAATTCATTTCAAACCATTTAAATGGCAATATAGGTTTCAGAAATGTATATTAACAAAGCGTATGTCAAATAACAAACACAGCAACAATTTACTAACACATTAGACCTTAATGTATTGTCTGGAATACACAAATATTCAAGAAAGGTATTTGATTGGTAGGTTCCGGTGTGTATACGTCATTCAGGAATCTCAGAACTAAAGCCACCTGAACCCGTCCCACCTAATTGTACTAATCAAGTAACAGAAAGTATTGTGAATGGCACTCATAGAAAGAAGTAGAAAGATAGAAGAACACACTAGACAACATAAAAACAGGTTCAATTCCCGGCACGGTAACTATAGCTTTCGATTTTTATGTTGTCTAGTGTGTTCTTCTATCTTTCTACTTCTTTCTATGAGTGCCGTTCACAATACTTTCTGTTACTTGATTAATTTATAATATTTAACGGCCTCAAATGGTCCCCCCCCCCCCTCTGTTTATTTATAGGAATCACCTAATTGTACGTGTGATAGGAGATTAGGGGAGTGGGGAATGAACGCAGAAGAAGAAAATATCAAAAATACTATTATATTTATTTACCCTATGCCACTTTATCGTTTTATTTTGATGCGATAACTCTAGTTATAGGCTCCTTGATGTCTTACCGACCCCATCCCTCGACCCCTTATTTACTGAATAATATGTCTGGGTTATCTCGCTGAGCGAATGAATGAATGAATGAATTTCTACCCCACTAGGACGTCACACAAGCGATAAACACCCGATGACACAAAGTGCCACCATGCGGATGAGGATCGCCGTGGAGAGGTCCCAGAAACCGCGTTCAGACATTTGGCCATAATATGGCCTGCCTATATTGTGGCCCCTGGCAAAAGCCAGAGTAGGGCTTCAAATGACAAAAAATTTCGTCCTAAAAAGGACGAAATTGTGTATCTCTCTGAGCGTAAATTTAGCGAGCATCATAGGTCAGGGGGTGACGTCTGTGGTTTAGGCGTTGCGAGTCCGACTCCAACGTACCGGGATCGAGATCCACTGTGAATTTTTATCATGGTATGGGGAGTTGCAGGTCGACCCAGCCTAAAATGGGCACCAGGATGTATGTCCTGGGAAGTAAAGACGACCGGCTTAATGCTGACATTACCCACCTAGTTCAGATTGGTCTGTAAAATATGGATGCTCTTCACATGTGCCCGATGCGCCTAAAGGCGTGAAAAGGGATCTATACTTACTTACTTACTTTTATTAGGTCAAAGAAAACTTACGTCATGTAAAGAATGTGTTCTAGAATCAGGAGTTCGTGGAGGTGAAGGAGAGGCGAGAAAATCGATTCGCATGGATTAATACACAGAAGGACAGAATTCTATACAACTTCTCTCATGCATTGCGTCTCTGGTATTACTTTGTAATCCAGTAATATATTTCTGGGCTCTATTTTGTGCGGAAGATGGAATAAACCCACTCTTCATAAATAAACATGTCACAGAGTGCGACAAACTAAAAATTTGCTGACATCGGATGTCTTCCTCTTCTTCTTTGGTCGTACTACTGCTTATGTAGTAAAGCGTCGCAGAGAGTACTTGTATATTGTTTTCTGTCTGTTGCATGTTGAGTAGCTTGCGTTGATGTCGAATGGCGTTTCTGTACTTCTTCTTTTCTTTCTTTTTCTTCTGCTGCTTCTTCTTCTTCTTCTTCTTCTTTTTTTCCTGCCTCTTCTTCTTCTTCTTCTTCTTCTTCTTCTTCTTCTTCTTCTTCTTCTTCTTCTTCTTCTTCTTCTTCTTCTTCTTCTTCTTCTTCTTCTGCTTCTTTTTCTGCTTCTTCATCTTCTTCATGATTTTCTTTTTTTTCTTCTCTTATTTTTCCTCTTCTTCTTCTTTTTATTTTCTTTCTTTCGCTTTAAATATATTATATGTATCTGCTATGCTGTCTCTAGTATGAAGTCTACTGTCTGTTGTTATTGATCAGAGACCAGTAAAGTCTGGCTTGTTTCTATAGTCTACTCCCTCCATCCATTTCTTTCCTGGTCGGCCTCTTGCCTTGTAGCATGCTGTTCTCATGTAGTACGCACTAGCTGCTGGCTGATTTTGCTTCATTCTGACCAGATTACCAATTCATCGGATTCTTTGATGTTCTGTGAACTCATCCATCGGCACTGTGCGACATCGGGTGTGGCAGGCTGAGATACGCATACATCACATAGTAGAGGTAAACTAAAACACAATGTACCAAACGCCCTTTTAAAGATAGAGTCATTAGATGTCTTTTCTTGTGGCATACCCACAATGTGAGTAGGCTGAAGTGAACCTACTGCTGTCATTGGAAAGAATTTGACGTGGCGACGTTCCAGTTTTTTTGCCACTTTCCCATCACTGTATTGAATCCACGAGAATATTCCTAAAGTTTGTTTTCGATAACTGCCTGCGCTAATATAGACCAATGTATAAGTCACAGACTGGAATATGAATCGATCTGATCAACGGCAGAGCGTCTTCTTTTGTGGGTGCGTGTTTATGTGTGTGAGAAAGAGTGAGAATGACACAGAGGGATAGTGGGAGAGAGAGAGAGGAAAAGAGAGAGATTTTGAAAGCCATAAAAAGAGATAGGGAAAGTTTAAAGAAATTCAGAAACAAGACTAACACTGCGGGAACCAGGAGTATGAAAAAAAAAAAATTATTGACTCTGATAAAAATGTCCGGAAGCTGTGTACATTTTGGGTGATGCTGGAAAAAAATGTTTGGTAAATAAATTATTTCTCTAACTCGGCACATAACAGGGCGAGAAATGGGTGATGTCATCCAGCACTTGGCATTTAGCAATAATCTTTTGCGTACGAAACTTAGGCTTATGAAAAGTGTTAGGAAGAGAATGTCATTTGCAAGATAAAACAGAGACATGATAGCCAAAAACTGTGTCAATACAAACAGACAGAATTATGATAACAGGACAAATATCTTTTCTTCTTTCTTCTTCTTCTTCTTCTTCTTCTACTACTTCTTCTTCTTCTTCTTCTTCTTCTTCTTCTTCTTCTTCTTCTTCTTCTTCTTCTTCTTCTTCTTCTTCTTCTTCTTCTTCTTCTTCTTCTTCTTCTGCTTCTGCTGCTTCTTCTTCTTCTTCTTATTCTTCTTCTTCTTCTTCTTCTTCTTTTTCTTCTTCTTCTTCTTCTTCTTCTTCTTCTTCTTCTTCTACTACTACTACTACTTCTTCTTCTTCTTCTTCTTCTTCTTCTTCTTCTTCTTCTTCTTCTTCTTCTTCTTCTTCTTCTTCTTCTTCTTCTTCTTCTTCTTCTTCTTCTTCTTCTTCTTCTTCTTCTTCTACTACTACTTCTTCTTCTTCTTCTTCTTCTTCTTCTTCTTCTTCTTCTTCTTCTTCTTCTTCTTCTTCTTCTTCTTCTTCTTCTTCTTCTTCTTCTTCTTCTTCTTCTTCTTCTTCTTCTTCTTCTTCTTCTTCTTCTTCTTCTTCTTCTTCTTCTACTTATTCTTTCGCTGCTGCCGCTGTTGCATGCTGCGTCTCCCTTCTCGTCTTTTTCTAAGGCATTCGGCCCTAAAAGGCTGGTTAATACGTTGTGATGTGGCTTACAGTCACTTTTGGCACAACAAATCTGATGTCAACAAAATTCTATAAGTCGGGTTTCAAAGACACGCCTGATGGCGAAAGGGAAACTGTTGATCTACTCCCACCCGTACACCAAAGGGACTCTTGGAGTAAATTAGGAACTTAAAATGTCGGCGAATCCAAAACAATAGGTAGGTAGTTGTTGCCCTTCAAGAGTGCAGTCTCCAGAAATAACACCAAAATGGTAAAAACCCCGAAATAATAATTTGCACCCCATCTAGTTCCTTGTGGGTGTAAGATAATAAAGCTAAATATTCCCAGAAAACCAGTGTCTGCTGAAACAGCTTTAGCGTGAGGACATACTTGGTAAAATCTCATGGAAACGAACCTTTGTTGTTGACATCCGAACAGACAGACAGATGGGCAAAGGAACGGACAGACAGACATAATTTTCAGACGGCTCTACTTCGACTCACCAAGAAAGTGATGCCATTAACACAAATACCATACGTCGTTATTCCCATTCATAGTTTTACGTTTTTAGTTTTATGTGTGTTAATAGGATGTTTACAAATACAGACCCACAGTGTCAAATAAAGCATACATGTCCTCTTTGTCCACTGCAGCTATCGTTCCCGATGGCGAAATCAGTTATTTTCGTCGATAACGCTGCCCAACCTAGCAAGCCCTGGCGAAACCTACTCGGAGAAAAATCGATACGCAATGTTCCTAGTGTTATTTTCTGCGATGTCAGCAGCCAAGCTAAAGCAGGCATTTCCTTGCAGTAAATAATCTCTGGTTGTCGTGTAATTATTTCATTAGTCTCTCACAAAATACGCGGTTTACATAGGGTTTCTGTGTGTCCCGAAAATACGAGATTTGGTTCAAACACTTGTATAACATTTCACATCGCTCCTTATACAAAAGTACATTACCTCACCGCATTTGTTCTAAAACGTTTTCGATATAAGAACATTACCCCCAGAAGTGGTTCTAAAACTGTATATATACGAGTACTTTAAATCACTGCATTGGTTCCAAAACTATCTCGATATATATATATAATGTGCCATGCCAACTGGCGTAGGCGCTCATGCATTTCCACAGGTCAAAATGCCTGGTTGCCCGGAACACCTCTCTTGATAATATCCCCCTGCCCCCTCCGCATGCAATTGTTTTAGCTCATCCAGCATCATCTATCTTGGTCTGCCTCTACCCCTTTTCCCACTGATCTTTCCAGTTTCTCTTCTTATCACTTGGCCAAAGAACAGTGTTTGTCTCTTTCTCATTGTTGCATACAGACATCTACTTTTACTAGCTTCTTTCGTCGTTAGTTACTCTGACCATCCAAGGTATTCGTAATATTCGTCTCAGAAACCACATCTCTGTTGCTTCCAAATTCTTCTCAGTTTGTTCACTGACATTCCAAAACTTGCTGCCAGCAGAACAGGTTCGATGTAACATTTTAGCACTCTGTTTCTGACTTTAAATGACAGCGATTTATTGCATAAGATATTTTGCATTTTCTGAAATAGTTTTCACTTGACCTATTCTGCTTTTAATCTGTCAAGCCTGGCTCTCTAGTGTAGTTGGCTAAACCGGATTGCGCGGAGACCGGGTGACGAACTCCTTGTGGTCCGGGTTCAATCGCGGTGGTAGGTAGGAAAGCCACATTTTCTCCAAGATGTAAGGTATTTACAATGGAATCAAGGCCGAAAGGTTGCGGTATACATTATACCGAGCCTAAGGGTTAACAACTCATGGCTTCTGGATACTCAAACAAACAATCTCTGACACATATTTTCAATCTAAATGTATGTACATATATATATATATATATATATATATATATATATATATATATATATATATATATATATATATATATATATAATTCAAGCCTGCAAGACTATAAGGGTTATTTGTTTTCTCCTCCACCTCTCCATTCTTCTTTTGCGTCGCCCTTAAACGGATGACTGAAACGATGTATTGAAGGCTGCGATACCTGCGCATCTGCAAAAGGATAATTTTTCAGCAGAACTCTAATTAGTGGTCCTGTATGACGTGTTTGTTAAGGAGCGATGGGTCTATCTTTGATTCCTCCCCTTTCTCACTAGATGAAACCACAGAACTCACACTGGTAGTCCGTGTTAAATTCGCATAAGTGACAGATTTTTGTGGTATGTAAATACGTACCTCTTGTTTGTTTGTTTGTTTTAGTATCCAGAAGCCATGAGTTGTTAACCCATAGGCTCGGTATTATGGATATCGCAACCTTTCGGCCTTGATTCCATTGTAAATACCGTAAATCTGGGAGAAAAGTAACTTTTCTGTCTACCCCCGGGAGAGAACCCGGACCACAAGGAACACGTACCTCTTAAACTCGATCTCTTGGTCACTGTAAGATTCTACAGCGCATCGGTTACCTCCTTCATTAACAATTCTGAATCAAACTTATCCTAGCAATCACCGTTTAGCGTGCAGCCTCTGACACCTAGTCTCCAACATGAGCTGACTGTGGGAAGCCTTGTCAAACATGACTGATCCTGGGATTCAGTAGCCGGGACAAAACCCCACGAAAATATTTGCTGACAATGAATAATATTTCCAGATAACACAGAAAATTTTCACCTAACTCACACACGCACATCACAAATAATGTAAGGTGTTCTAAAACAACTCTACAGTAATAACGACATACGTTAAGAGGCACTGAGCGGCACTTTTAGCTAGGAAAGAGAGATGCGGAAATTAGTAGCTTCTCTAAATAATACAGTAATGACAGCTTTCAGCACCTTTGGGTTCGAACTTGCTAGTGCTAAAGGAAAACACAGACTGGCAAAGAAATAAAGTTTTCTTCTCCTTTTCACTTTTTAGTTTCGGTAATTAATCCGAGTGTTGATTAATACAAGGAAATCGATTTTATGTACTGCTAAAATATCTTCTTTAGGGACAGCAATTTGAATATTGTGTATGTTACGAAAAAATGAATGGAACAAACCAGTAACGCCTTTTCTCTCAATCTTCTTACACTAGATGCAATTGTAAAAGAAGTACAGAGGATTGACTACATTGCACTCTCCTGTATGCCATATGGCTCCGTTAGCCACCTGTCAAGTATTTCAATAAAAAAAAAAAAAAAACACGACCAACACAGCGTCAGCCTTTGGATCTCTGTAAAACATGTCACTCTTGAACCGACAGACCCAGTCTGTGAAATCAGTCCACTGCATTTAAGGCGCGAGAGAAACAGCTTTTTGTCCCCAAAAAAATCTTCAACAGAATCGGCAACAACCTGGCTTGGAACAACCATGATAAAACAACGCTTTAATTTTTGTTCAGATTTCTAGTAACATATTTGCAACATGTATTTTGTTAAAACTTACCAAAAAGAAGAGAAGAAGAAGAAGAAGAAGAAGAAGAAGAAGAAGAAGAAGAAAGAAGAAGAAGAAGAAGAAGAAGAAAGAAGAAGAAGAGAAGAAGAAGAAGAAGAAGAAGAAGAAGAAGAAGAAGAAGAAGAAGAGAAGAAGAAGAAGAAGAAGAAGAAGAAGAAGAAGAAGAAGAAGAAGAAGAAGAAGAAGAAGAAGAAGAAGAAGAAGAAGAAGAAGAAGAAGAAGAAGAAGAAGAAGAAGAAGAAGAAGAAAGAAGAAGAAGAAGAAGAAGAAGAAGAAGAAGAAGAAGAAGAAGAAGAAGAAGAAAGAAGAAGAAGAAGAAAAGAAGAAGAAGAAGAAAAAGAAGAAGAAGAAGAAGAAGAAGAAGAAGAAGAAGAAGAAGAAGAAGAAAAGAACAAGTAGAAAAAAAGAAGAAGGAGAAAAAGAAGAAAGAAAGAAGATGAAGAAGAAGATGAGAAGAAGAAGAAGAAAAGAAGAAGAAGAAGAAGAAGAAGAAGAAGAAGAAGAAGAAGAAGAAGAAGAAGAAGAAGAAGAAGAAAAAGAAGAAAAGAAAGAAAAAGAGAAAGAAGGAATGGAAAAGGTTAAATGAGAGAAAGAAGAAGGTGAAAGAAAAAGATGAAGAAAAAAGAAAAAAAAGAAGAGAAGAGAGGGAAGAAGAAGAAGAAGAGGAAGAAGAGGAAGCAAAGGAAGTAGAAGAAGCAGAGACAAAGCAGAGAAGCAGAAAAATAGGAAGACATGAGGGAAAAAATAAAGGTAAAAAAGCACAAGGAGCAGAAAAAAAAGTAGAGGAAGACTAAGAAGAAAAAAAAAAGAGAAAAAAAAAGAGGGAGGGGTAGAGAAGAAGAAGAGGAAGAAAAAGGAAAGAAAATAGGAGGAAGAAGATGAAGAAGAAGAAGAAGAAGAAGAAGAAGAAGAAGAAGAAGAAGAAGAAGAAGAAGAAGAAGAAGAAGAAGAAGAAGAAGAAGAAGAAGAAGAAGAAGAAGAAACTTTTTTTTTTAGAAAAGAAGAAAAAGAAGAAGTAAACGAAGAGGAAGAGAAAAACAAAGAGGAAACAGATAAAGAAAAAAAAAATGGAAGAAGAGAAAGAAGAAGAAGAAGATTATGATAAAGAAGATGATAACAAAAAAGAATATGTTGATGAAGATGATGCTGAAGAAGAAGATGATTAAGAAGATAAAAAATAAGATAATGAAGAATAAAAAGATGAAGAATTAAAATATGATGAAAAAGCAGAAGTTGATGAAAAAGAAGTTGATAAAGAAGAAGAAGAATAGGAAGATGATGAAGATGATGAAGACGATGAAGATGATTAAGAAGATGAAGATAAAGAAGGTGAGAATATAAAGAAGATGAGGATGAAGAAGAAGATGAGGATGAAGAAGTAGATAAAGATGAAGATAAAAATAAGGAAGCAGATGAAAAAGAATATTATGAAGAAGAAAGTGATGAAGATGAATTAGACGATAAAGAAAGTAAGAAGAAGAAGAAGAAGAAAAGAAGAAGAAGAAGAAGAAGAAGGAAGAAAAAGAAGAAAGAAAAAGAGAAGAAGAGAAAGAAAAGAAAAGAAGAAGAAGAAGGAAGAAGAAAAGAAGAAGAAGAAAGAAGAAGAAGAAGAAGAAGAAGAAGAAGAAGAAAGAAGAATGAAGAAAGAAGAAGAGGAAGAAGAAAGAAGAAGAAGAAGAAGAAGAAGAAGAAAGAAGAAGAAGAAGAAGAAGAAAGAAGAAGAAGAAGAAGAAGAAAGAAGAAAGAAGAAGAAGAAGAAGAAAGAAGAAGAAGAAGAAGAAGAAGAAGAAGAAGAAAAGAAGAAGAAGAAAGAAGAAGAAGAAGAAGAAGAAGAAGAAGAAGAAAAAGGAGAAAGAAGAAGAAGAGGAGGAAGAAGGAGAAGAAGAAAGAAGAAGAATAAGAAGAAGAAGAAGAAGAAGAAGAAGAGAAGAAGAAGAAGAAGAAGAAGAGGAAGAAGAAGAAGAAGAAGAAAAAAGAAGAAGAAGAAGAAAGAAGAAGAAGAAGAAGAAAAGAAGAGAGAAAGAAGAAGAAGAAGAAGAAAAGAAGAGAAGAAGAAGAAAGAAGAAGAAGAAAGAAGAAGAAGAAGAAGAAGAAGAAGAAGAAGAAAAAAAGAAGAAGAAAAGAAGAAAGAAGAAGAAGAGGAAAGGAAGAAAAAGAAGAAGAAGAAGAAAGAAGAAAAAGAGAAGAAGAAGAAGAAGAAGAAGAAGAAGAAGAAAAGAAGAAGAAGAAGAAGAAGAAGAAAAAGAAGAAGAAGAAAAAGAAGAAGAAGAAGAAGGAAGATGAAGGAGAAGAGGACAAAACAGAAAAAGAAGATGAAGAAGAAAAAGAAAACGAAGAAGAAGAAGATGATGATAAAGAAGAGGATGAAAAAGTTTAAGAAGAAGTTAAAGAAGATAAACAAGAGAATAAAAAGGATGAAGAAGAAGATAAAGAAAATGAAGAAAATGAAGAAAAAAGAAGAAGAAGAAGAAGAAGAAGAAGATGAAAATAATAAAGAAGAAGCTGAAGGTGATGAAGAAGAAGATACAGATGATGCAGATGAAGATGATGAAGATGATGATTAGGATGATGATGAAGATGATGAAGAAGATGAAGATGATGAAGTAGATGAAGATGATGACCATGATGAAGAAGATGATAAAGATGATGAAGAAGATGATAAAGTTGATGAAGAAGATGAGGATGAGGAAAAAGCTGAGGATGAAGACGAAGATGAGGAGGAAGATGAGGAAGAAGATGAGGAGGAATAAGAGGAGGAAGAGGAGGAGGAAGAAGAGGAAGAGTATGAGGAAGAGGAAGAGGTGGAGAAAAAGGAAGGTGATGATAAAGAAAGGACAGATTTAAAAAACCTACAGCTTTTAGATCGACCTAGCCTAAAAATATCAAGAAATTTTTTGGATGTATACATTTAGCCACTGTTATGTTCACGACATCACACATTTCAAGCCCTTGTGGTTCGTACGACATCACACATTTCAAGCCCTTATGGTTCATTTCTGCAGATATCATCTTCCTCCACTCATCTATCTGGTTGGCCTTCTTTCTTGAGTTGGTGATAACAAGTGTTTCTAGGTCTCTCTGGATATTATCTGTCCATGGTCTTCTTGGTCAGCCTCGAAGTCTACGGCAGATGAAACTTTCTTGTGTATGCAGTTTTACATCTCTGTTATCTGACATTTTCTCAATATGCCCCAGCTATTTCAACCTATAAGCTTTTATGAAGCTAGTGACCAACGGTGATTTAAACAGATTATGAATTTCGTTTTTGCTTCTCACTCTCCATTTCCCGCTGTTGGTGTCTGTGATGGGTCCAAAGATTCCGTTAGACTGTTTTAACTAAAACTGTTATAAGACTTCCTCTCTTTCAGTTCTGCTTCACGTTTCACCGCCATAAAAAATTAATGGTCATATCAAGCTTTTACATATTTTGATCTTGGTGTTGTGAGATAGAGACTTCAACTATAGACCAGTGATACATTGCCTAGCATCATATTCTGGATTTAGCAAATATTCTCAAAAAGCTCTTTAATTTTTTAAAAGCTAATGAACGAAATTACAAGCTAGCCACATATCTCCATTACAGCAATAACACAATAAATGATTAAAAGCATCTTTATTTCTACTTTATGCTATCAGTGCCAAACGTCGACAATGAATAAGGCACAAGAACAGAAAATAACTACACGAGAAATGAGCTTTTCCCGTAAGGTCACGAACAATTCAAGACGGTACAATTTCCAATTCCAATTAACGAGAGAATAACCAACGTTATGAATACCATTATTATAGAGAACGTTTGAAAAGACCGAGTGTAAACTTTTCTGACACACAAATCATGAAATGTTTCGGCCATCTAATGAGAATGCAGCCAAACAAAACTGTACAGAATTTTTTATGGAAGAAGACGAGGGGAAGACCAAGAAAGAGATGGATAAAAGGTGTAGCTGAAAGAGTAATACATCTATTAACCAAACCACCAGGGAAGCACAAGACAAATACAGGAATCCACGACACTGGGCTACAATCTGGTATCAGTGAGACAACAAAAGAATAAAGAAAGAGAATGAACAGATTGTTTTACACTTCAAATGTGCCCGCTGACTACAAAGTGAGATTCCCCCCACACCCTCACCCCCACCCCCCCCCCCCCAAAAAAAAAAAAAAAAAAAAAACACACACACACACATTTACGTTTTGATTAGGTAATTTTCTTATAAATCTAAGAATTAATTTAGCCGAAATAGCCTTCCCTCGTATGATGTACAACCGGTCTGTAGAGACAGTCGTAGTAAATATTCGGGGATGTACTTAGTTACAAGTGACGTTCAAATGTCTGGCAACACATTAGATTAACTATTTGCGGTAATGTTCATTGATTTCAATCAATCAGTCAGAAGCCGTCTCCACAATAAAAGCTGTCAGTGATCGATTTTCGGTACCTTGCCTCTAGTTCAGTAATGGGACAATTATCTTTCCTGTTGACAAACAAGCAGATACACCAGAGTACTAAAGTAAATCTTATCAGAACTATTTTTTGGTTACCACTGTGCTACCAGTGCCAAACGTGGACACTTACATCCTCCAATAAACGTAAAATTGTGACAACAGAGATGAAATGCCTTAGAAGAGCTGCAGTTGTTTCAAGGAAAGACAAAATATACGAAATCACGAAATCAGTCAATTGCTCATCGAAGAACAACAAATGAAGTGGTTTGGACACCTTACAAGAATGCCCTGGTACTATCTGCCATAGCGAGCCACATTAAAACGTTACAAAGGGTATAGAGTGAGTGGAAGACCTCGGAAAAGATGGAGTGATTGCATTTAGAACAGCTTTACAGAAATGAACATCTGTCTTAATAATGCTCTTGACAGAGCTCATTAACTAATGTTACACCTCCCCTGGACTCTTCTAGGCGAAAGAGAAAAAGAAGAAAAGAGAAGAAAGAAGAAGAAGAAGAAGAAGAAGAAGAAGAAGAGAAGAAGAAGAGAAGAAGAAGAAGAAGAAGAAGAAGAAGAGAAGAGGAAGAAGAGGAAGGAAGAAGGAGAAGGAGAAAGAAGAGAGAAGGAGAAAGAAGAAGAATAAGAAGAAGAGAGAAGAAGAAAAGAAGAAGAAGAAGAAGAAGAAGAAGAAGAAGAAGAAGAAGAAGAAGAAGAGAAGAAGAAGAAGAAGAAGAAGAAGAAGAAGAAAAAGAAGAACAAGAAAGAAGAAGAAGAAGAAGAAGAAGAAGAAGAAGAAGAAGAAGAAGAAGAAGAAGAAGAAGAAGAAAAAGAAGAACAAAGAAGAAAGAAAAAGAAAAAGAAAGAAGAGAAGAAGTCTCTGGTCACACAATCTCTATCAATTCGTGCATCTACTGATGTTTTTCTCGCTTCTCTATAGCTCTCGATTTTTTTAAATAATATGGCCGCTAGATTTTTTTGTTTCTTTTTCTTCTTCTTCTTCTTCTTCTTCTTCTTCTTCTTCTTCTTCTTCTTCTTCTTCTTCTTCTTCTTTTTCTTCTTCTTCTTCTTCTCCCTTCTTCTTCTCCTATCCTTCTTCTTCTTCTTCTTCTTCTTCTTCTTCTTATTCTTCTTATTCTTCTTCTTCTCTTCTTCTTCTTCTATTTTTTAGTTTCTTATTTTCTTTTCTTCCTTCTTCCTTCTCTTTTCTTCATTCTTCTTCTTCTCTTCTTCTTCTTCTTCTTCTTTATTCTTATTCTTCTTATTCTTCTTCTTCTTCTTCTTCTTCTTCCTTCTTTTTTTTCTTCTTCTTTTTTTTCTATTCTTTATTTCTTCTTCTTCTTCTTCTTCTTCTTCTCTTTTTCCTTTTCTTCTTCTTCTTCTTCTTCTTCTTCTTCTTCTTCTTCTTCTTTTCCCTTTTTCTTCTTCTTCTTCTTCTTTCTTCTTCTTCTTCCTTTTCTTCTTCTCTTTCTTCTCTTTCTTCTTCTTCTTCTTTTTTTTCTACCGTTAACACTCTCCCATTTTAAGACTATCATAAACCTCTGTTTTTGATCGTTTTGGATTGCATAAAAGACTACATATTCTTCGTTATGACCAGGGCATAAATATGACTAACTGTTTTGTCACTGTTAAGACAATTGTGTTATTTGGTGTTAGGATCGTAAAGAAATAACATTGGATATTTCTCATTTTTAATATGTGGTGTATTACTCTAGATAATAATACTCTATTACAAGTATGCAGGCTGAAGAACATTGAGCGAGAAGAGGAGTGGGTCAGAGTATCAGCGGAATAGTCTAACCTGTGTAGGGTTATAATCATATTGGGCTAGGTGTACAGAGTGCATCCCATCAGCGTATGCTACGGAGGTGGAAGTCCAACAGTTGATTAACGACGATTCACGCCTAGGTGATCTGATTATCTATACAGATGGTTCTGTATTGAGAGGAAAGCGAAGTGCCTGGGGATTCGTAGCCAGGGGGTCTAGCCACTCACTACACTCAGGGAAAATGCAAGACCGACATATAACCAGATTACGACCGGTACAATTAGTATTGGAACTCTGCACTGGCTGCTGAAGATAAGGAATGTATGGAAATTCCCCCAGTGCTGTGATGTCAATTCTTGACCTAACTCCACTCATTTAGTTGCTCGCTGTGGTTCTGGAGTGTCCCCAGTGTCGCTACGCTGATAGGTGTCTCGCGTCGCTTCTGTGCCTCTTGGTACGGGCGGTTTTCCCGTATGGCATTGTTAGATATCTCTGCCTTTCTGTAGATACGGGCAGCTCTCTATATCGCCCTATGATGGCCAGAACAGTTGGCACACTTTCTGTTAGAAATGAATTTTCTAAAGCCGGTGTTTGTTTTGCCAGGGGGTACTCGTTGAGAGGTGAGGCTCTGAGCAGTATCGACATATCTCCTGTTTGCTCTGGCAAGATTCTGTGGGATGCCAGGCCTTCTGACATTTGGAACATGGAAGGACCGGTGGGATGTGCTGTTCTGGTGTCTGAGGCCTATGTTCTAGATAGACTATGTCCGGTCTTTAGTCTTCCTCTGTTGTGACGATGACAACTGTTGAGGGGTTGTGTTAGATTTAAGCCCTCCCCTTTGGTCATTTTAGTTTCGTGTTCTGTTTCTTCTAGCTTACTGAGTAATTCTCTGTCACTAAAATGAAGTTTTATCATTCGCACAACCCACCGCCAAAGGTTCTTGAACTTTGTTTCGACTACAACTATCTCGTTCGGGAGTTGCATTTCCTCCTTGTCATTCACTGTGATGTCGTTGGCCAATCTCATCGTTCTGCTGGTTTTGTTGACGGCTACGACCGCACCATCCAGAGTTTATCTTTCCTGAGATTAAGGTTATTCTACCAAAGATACAGAGGTTTCATCAGTCTCCGACATGCAATTAAAAGCGCCCAAACTGTTCGATGTCATGATATGCCATCCTGCCAGTAGAAGATAGCCCCTGAGGTTATATCTTCTACAACACTGAAGCGAACTTTGCCAAGACAGCAGTCTCAGTTGCCAATCAGGGCATAAGCGTTTGCAGACCAACAGGTTAGTAAAATTCAGCATCAGGCACTAGGGCGTTGAGTGATGACATGCGGCCAACGTATATGGCTGCAGCATTTGGAATAACTACACAGCCTGTGCCAAATAGCGTTTTTAGCGAACGAACAGCAGGAGATAACCAATACTGGTTTATTTACGTGTGTGCCTGTGTGTGTGCATGTGAGTGTGTGTGTTTGTGCGTTGAGTGTGTGACAAGTCAGGAAAGAAGCCTGCAATAATCCAGTCCAGAAGTCCTACCCAACTTCAAAAGTGTTTAAAACATAGTAAATTCTCTGTGTAAGTCGTTACAATGTTGCATGCAACTTGTTAATAATCAAGTCCTAGAAACAATTTGTTTTAAATGTAAACAAACATCTAGTTTTCATTTTGGCTTTTTTTGTGTGTGTGCAGACTTCATATATATATATATATATATATATATATATATAGATATATATATATATATATATATATATATATAGAGAGAGAGAGAGAGGAGAGAGAGAGAGAGAGGGGGGGGGAGGGGGGTAAGGTAAAGTAACAACAGTTCCTTTCCGCCTCACTTAACCTTCCCCTCCTTTTTTTTGACACCCCGTAAAGGTTCTACAATCTTTGAACATCATGTCTAACATCATACACTCGAAAGATTAAACAACATCCTGAATACGTATCTTCTCACACCATCCAGCCAGCCAAATTCCACAATCTATGGATGCCCACTCAGTTTCCTCCTTCTTTGAGCTACATCAATATAGTCAAATTCCACAATCTATGGATGCCCACTCAGTTTCCTCCTTCTTTGAGCTCCATCAATATAAAGGTGTAAAGAACTGGGTTTTTTTTTTTTTTCAGCTGCCGTACCCTGATTGATATACTGAAGATTGGATCCGAGTGCTTATGGACTCGTCCGGTGTGCAATGAGGAAAATCTGTCAGTGAACCAACCAACTACCCAAGTAACTAACTAACTAATATGTAGGAAGCTAACTGCAAACTACATGCTGCTTTGTTGGATAACGCATTATAAAACTTAACAATAAAGAGAAAAGCTCCAGAGCCAGTGTGAACTCATTCACATTTGAGAATAGAAGTGCAAACACGATTAGATTTAAAAAGGAACACAAAACAAAACAGCTTTAAAGGCACCATTAAATTCAGATTCAGACAGTTCTTTGTAATTCTTTATACATGATTGATGACTGTTGAATGTAATGTTACTGCACTGTATTCCCACATGTCGTTTTAATTAATTACTGTCATGACAATGCTAACGGCAAAATAACAACAAAGACAAATGCACTTGTTAAAATAGTTTTCCTGTGAGAATCAGTGTTCTATAATAGCGACTGATTGCTATTCAACATCTTCTACGTAGGTATTTAGCAATTGTATACTAAGATAACACCGCTTCAAGTGGTAATATCCATGTATGATTCAGACACAAGAATTCGTTTCGTGTCCGTTATTTTTTTTTAAAATACCAATACAGCAGCTTTTCAATGTCCAACCTTGCTTTTCTTTTACATCCCCTTGTCAATCCTCATTTATTTCTAAAGTAGAAAGCCTCCGTATCTCGGGCGAAACCGTTTATTATTGACCAAGAATGAGACGAAAAGTGTTAATTGAATTTTATCTCTGCACATAATGTGATCACTTAACCACAGATGTGTTGTGGTAAACTTTAGTTTATCTCTTTCAGTCGCAGCCAGTTCTTTCGGTAATTTCTGTCCTAGACAGTCGAGTCTGAAAACATGAACTATTTGGATATGAAGAAGTGCAAAGAAAGACTCTGGGGTAGAAGTCGGTAAACTAAAAATTCAGACACGAGGGGTAAAAATAACGTATGTCGATTTAAAAAGAAAGCAAGAATTTAATATCACTAGTGGAATGACCAACCTACTTATGGTGAGTACCTGAAGAGTTCTTTTTCTCATAAAGCAGTAAAGAACCCATTTAAACGCCTTCATGTGTACAGTGCATATAGGGCTGGTTAGTTGCGTATCCTTTACAGGACGTTGCAGAACCAACCCCAACAGCCCCTGGCTGTTGTATGGTTTGTCTTACATCCAGTACATCCAGTAGTTTGCCATTACTTTCTTGAAGGTCGGCTTTCTTGATGCCACTGTCGAAACCAACGCAAGGCGCATAGCCCGCAGCTGGGATCGAACTTGACATCCCGGCATTACGAAGCGTTCGCATCGATATAGCCAGAGAGCCGACATATAGGGCTAGACATATATTTTACACATTAATAGGCATTCTGTGGGTTATGGGGTCAGTATCACGTTGGTCGCCTTGACATTCCATGACGTACTTTCTACTCAAGACTGGGACGACCTGAAAGCCAATGTCATACTTCTTTTTATAATCCATGCTAATCCATAATGAGGTGAACACAGGAGTGAATAAAGTCAAGCTAATAACAAGAAATTATTTAAGTGAACTGTGACTAAAAAGCTTGACGAAATGGGAAAGCAGAACAAAATACACTAGTCGACTTATCGACGGGGAGCCTTTCTAGACATGAACTTATTACACAACAATAACAAAGGGCGGAGTACTCCAACCACCAGCGCTCACTAGGGGGTCACATAAGAAACTATAAAACAATTATATGGAATAAATAAAGTGGAATAAAATTCAATGACCGAAGGCTTGAAAGACGGATAGTAGTACTGGTGATATGGTCAAATATGCCTTTATATAGGCAATGATGAATTTATCAATACAAACAATAAAAGTGGTCAAGGAAAACAGAGCCTGTTATTCCAGGCTTATATGAGTGACTAGTGAAGGGTCAAGTATGTCTTTATATATAAACAAAAAGTGAAGGGAACGAGAGTGAAGGGTCAAGTATGACTTTATATATAAACAAAAAGTGAAGGGAACGAGAGTGAGGGGTCAAGTATGACTTTATATATGTAAACAAAAAGTTAAGGGAACGAGAGTGAGGGGTCAAGTATGACTTTATATATAAACAAAAAGTGAATGTAACGACAGTGAGGGGTCAAGTATGACTTTATATATAAACAAAAAGTGAAGGCAACGAGAGTGAGTGGTCAAGTATGACTTTACATGTAAACAAAAAGTGAAGGGAACGAGAGTGAGGTGTCAAGTATGAATTTATATATAAACAGAAAATAAAGGGAACGAAAGTGAGGGGTCATGTATGACTTTATATATAAACAAAAAGTGAAGGGAACGAGAGTGAGTGGTCAAGTATGACTTTATATATAAACAAAAAGTGAAGGGAACCAGAGTGAGGTGTCAAGTATGACTTTATATATAAACAAAAAGTGAATGGAAAAAAAGTAGTTGCAGGAACCCATGAGCCAGAGCCCCGGAGCAAGAGCCAGACGCAGGAGGAGGAGGAGGAGCCTACTGTAGTGAATCTAATTTTCTCCTAGATAATTTATGCTTAGACAGAATGACGTCATTAATAAATGTGAGTGGAACATTTTGAGTCTAACTGGGACAACACGGGAATTACTGATAGTCTTAACTTCATGGGAATTGTAAAGAAATGATGATAGTCAAAAAGCGTGAATTATAATTTTGTACGTGTAAAGAAATGCTGACAGTCAAACTTCATGTGAAGTATGATTAGTCACGGGGGTCACACAAACTGCCGGCCAAATGGAATTCGTGGGAATGAAGGAACACGGAGAATTCGGGAGTACGAAGAGGGGCATTAGAAGGCTATATAATGGCGTAGAAAGGGTTGGGAGTCAGTCTCGTTTGGGCCAAGGAACAGAGTGCATGCACAACAGTGGAAGATGTGTGGATCCAACATGTGTTTGAGAGTGAGTGTTGTTCCAAAGTCCAACTTGGCAAAACGAGCTAGCAGCCAAGATGTCTGCCGGCCGTGTTAGTTTTCCGTCAGGACAGCTGTTGTGTTTTCGTTCATGATGCTTGTGGGAGGACGATTGTGATTTCGGCTAAAAGGTAACAATGATACTTTTGATATTTAAGTTATAATGTGTGCCTGGACAGTAGTCTATTTTATGTGCCAGCTGAGGAAGCCGCGAGTGGAAGAATAAAGTGCAGAAACAGTCTCGTGTTGTTTTTCCAGACGTCCATTTTCTGCTCGTCGAGTGATATCGGTGTGTGAAATAGGAATCGTGCAATGACGAGAGCCAAAGTCATCACACTTTCATGCCTATCGACAACCTTTTGCCTGGTGACATTTTAATATTACTGACATAGATAACAGTCCATAGTCCATGGCTTATGACAATGTCGTCACGTCTATCGACAACCTTCCGCCCTCGTGGACATTCGAATAATACTGACACAGATGACCTTCAATATTCTATGTCTTGTGGCGATGTAGTCATGTCGTATAGTCAAACTTCTGTTCCGTGTACAGTTTTAAAATTCTCACACTGGCGATATACCATAATCCATGTCTTACTGTGTTGGTATCACGTCTATCCATATGCTTCAGTGACAGAAATATCAACAGAAGTGTTATAGAAAGCAAACGGTCGATATCAATACTATCAGATAGAAATCATGCCCACGGTGTATCATCAGTTCTCGTTATGCCTAGTGGCACATGGGGCTTCAGAGAGGACTTTCCATGCTTTCCTGTCCTGTGCAATCTTCAATGCAGTTTTCCATGTCAAAGATGCCGCACTCAGGTCACTTTCCATCGTTCGTCTCCATGTTGTTTTTTGGGCGCCCCTTTTTTCTCTTTCCCTCTGGTATCCATGTGAGAACTGTTTTGGCAGGTATATCAGAAGTCATTCTCATAACGTGGCCAAGCCATTTCCATCTTCTCTTGGTAATCATACTGTCTAAAGTTTCTTGGTTTGTGGTTTGAAGTAGTTTAGTGTTTGAGATTTTATCTGGCCAGAAAAATTTGATAATTCTACGTAGACATATGTGGTGGAAGGTGGACAGATTGTGTGCATCCTTTTTGGTCATTCTCCAGCATTCCGCTCCAAAGAGAAGAACTGGCAAAATGATGCACCTGTAGAGTCGGAGTTTCTTTCCTCTGCAGTAATTGTTGGATTTCCAGATTTGCCTCATCCTTCCAAAAGCAGCTCTAGCTTTGTTCAGACGTGACTGTATGTCTTCCTCTGTCCCTCCCAGTAGGGACACCACACTGCCAGGATACGTGAAATGTTCTACATTTTCAAGTGATTGGTTACTTATGGTCACTGGTTGTTGGTTTGGACTGTTTGTCATGATCTTAGTTTTCTTTGTCTTTATTCTCAGTCCCATCATTTCTGCTGTGCAGTTTAGTCTGTCACTTTTCTCTTGTATATGTTCATGTTTATGTGATAGGAGTGCTATATCATCTGCAAAATCAAGGTCCTCAAGCATGGTGAATGGAGTCCATCGTATGCCTCTTAATGTCCTGTCTACTGTGTTCTTTAGTATCCAATCAATCACAAGGTTGAAGAGGAGAGATGACATAACACATCCCTGTCCTACACCCGTCTTTACTGGGAAAGATGTATTGTAATTTTTTATACTGCATGAAAAGTCTTTATAGAAGAGAGCAATTATGTTGACTTTTGTTTTTTTTATAGAATTCCATAATGTCGTAAAATTTTCCACAGACCGTCTCTATGGACGCTGTCAAAAGCTTTCTCAAAGTCCACAAAATTAATATATATACTTCTCTGCCATTCGTTGCATTGTTCTAAAATGTTCCGTATGGCGAAGATGTGCTCAGTTGTTCCTCTGCCCTTTCTGAATCCTGCTTGTTCCACTCGTAAGCATTTATCTACTCCTTTTTCAAGCCGCATTATGATGATTTTACAAAATATTTTGCATGGTACTGAGAGTAGAGTAATTCCCTTCCAATTATTGCAGTCTGTTAAGTCTCTTTTTTGGGGGATTTTGACTATTGTTCCTTCAGTCCAGTCATCAGGCAACACTTCTTTTTCCCAAATATCCTTGAAGCAAACGGTCGATATCAATACTATCAGATAGAAATCATGCCCACGGTGTATACTCACACACAAAAAAAGTAAAGTTATAAACCATAAGTGCTCTGCCACCAGTACGGACAGCTGATAGAAACTGCCCGCCTGTGTCGCCGTCCGCACGTAACTCCGTAGCCACAGCGACCTTCCTTCATTCACCCTAGAGTGTCAACCCTGGTACCAATTTCCTAGAGGCTGGGTGAACCCCAGGAACCGCCCGGTTTCGAACACAGATCGTGGCTGCAGCGAGTCGCAGCTTGATTTAAAAGCGAGCCTCCTATCGACTGCGCTAACGCAGCTCCCTATATACTCACAATCGTGTATCCAGTGCAAACAATGTAACGATAGGTCAACATAATCTGTGGTTAGATCTGTATTATTCCGACCAAGTGTTTGCATTAGGGCCCTGTGGACCAAGTGTTAGCATTAGGGCCCTGTGATGGCGATGGTATTTTCCCCACTCTAGCAATTTTATTTGCATGTCTTTGAACTTAGAGGCGTGGCTTTAAACGCTGACTGACGTTTTAAGCCATACAAGTTTGCTTATTTGTATTTGTGATTTTTTTTTAACAGTGGTAGCGTCCATTATTTTTCATCATTTTTTGGCCATGTTATGAGAAGAGGGAAAATAGAACATGTTGTGACCACTGGAAAAATCTGTGAAAGGAGGGATAGAGGAAGACAACGAGAGAAGATTCTTAACAGTCTTGTTGCATGGCATGGAGGAGGTGTGTCGGCACACGAACTGATACATGCTGCAGGAGATCTCGGATTATGGAGAGGCATGATCGCCCACGGCATTCGGCAAAGCACATGATGATAATGATGATGATGAGCTTCCATTAAAAAAACAATACGTGTTTGCTCTTGTCGATATGGTGTGCCACTGTCGTGGAGCGGCTAGAAGCTCGCCTGTGTCTCTAAAGGTCGATGGTTCGGGTTCTGACAATGCCATTTTTCAAAAATGACCTTTGCTCTAAGGTCGACGACCCAGTCTTAGGTAGCGGATGCAGGCCTGCGATGTCGAGGTGGCTGGCGTGATGTTGACCACATCATCCACTGAGTGCCGACTGGTCGACAAAATATAGGTCTAGCCCTATATGCCCAATACATCCGAAGGCGCAGAACAGGGTTCCTTACTTACTTGCCAATATGACCACATTCACAAAGCGTTTTGTTAACTGCCTTTTGCACTCCACATATACTCAAGAAAACATCAGTTGAATCTAACAGGACTCGGGCGGAATGAATACAAATGCACAGGAATTACAACTCAAGGCCACAAGATGGTCCACCAATACAACAAGAAATCCAAACCAAAGCTGTAGATTATATCACACTCAAGCCGTCATAACCAACCGACTATGGGTACTGTGAAGACACTGTATGGCAAATAACAAATCTGGCATTCCAATGACCAACCGCATACATAATGTATGAGGATTTGGTAGCTGGTTTGTGTAAAACTAGACAGAATACAACACAAGTGATTCAATTATTTATTGAGGTTTCGGCAAGAAAGTAGGTAGAAGCTTCAGCTTACGGTTGTTGTGCAAAAAGTTCATAGGCTGTCTTTATCTGCATTAAAATTAGCAGAATTCCCTGGATGGCTCCGTTTGATCACACATCTGACGTCTCTCGGTAATCAAGGCGTTTTACTACGTACACTTTGTATGTTAAATAAATAGCCGATCAATACACTTTCTGTTATTGGATTAATACTATGTATGTTATGCTCCTTCACTGTGTACATAATAATCATAATATATATTCTTAAACGGGTAAACTATATTCTTATAGGGTAAAATATATACTTAAGGGAGTAAAATATATTCTTTAAGGAGTAACATTTGTTTTTAAAATGTTAGCATTCATTCTGAAAGGGGTGAAATATATTCCCAAAAGAGTAAAATATAGTATTAAAGGGTTAGCATACATGTTTATAGTGGTAAACAAATATTTATTATAGGTAAAATATATTTATAATTCGGTACATTACATTTATTAAGGCATAAAATACATTTGAAAAACGGATCATACATTTTTGAAAGGATAAATTACATTCTTACAGCAATAAAATATACTATAAAAATAAAAGCAACCTTATATGAGGGGCCTTCTTCTTTTTCTTCTTCTATTGCTCTTTAAAATCGTGGTTTGTACGTTGCAGTTTACAGCTAGGCTGTAATAAATGCGGCTTTCGTTTTAACAGACAGGTAATAAAGCACTGTATGATCATAACATCTTGTCGTACCAATCTGGTTAGTGTTGGTTATAGTGGTTCGCCAGCTTACATAGACACCAGTAATAGTGAGTTCTATACATCTATCTAGACTATATATCCTTCCTTTGGCTACACCATCCATGTATAATATGTATTCCCCTCTCTTCCTGCTGCTATTTCCTCGTCAGATGTGGTCTGTTTCCTCTCCTGATAACAAACCTCTAAAAACAATCTTGACCTTTAAATGCAATCTTAGAATCGTCGTCGCCCACATCTCAAAGTACTGCATCATCTGTGTCAAGACTCTTCTAGCTCAACCTGCGTGTCTGTGCGTGAAGGGTCCATTTTTAGCGACATCCTCAGATCAGAATATTGTCCTTTCAACTGTCTCTCATTTGAACGAAAGCGGCCTAAACTAATCAATCACAGCATTTGTATTCACGGGACGAGAGATCGAAATAACTTGTAGGCGTGAAGTTAGTTAAGGAATGTGACAAAATGTAGGAAAGGATATTCTAGTCCCTCATGCCTCCATACTTAGGAAAAATAAACACTGTTTTCATGACAACCATTTTTATTTGCATGATATGTTCTATTTGACTTGGGAGCCGCATTGATGAAGCGGTTGGGCGCTCGCTTTCAGATCCGAATGTTATAGATTCCTGTACGCAGTTCGATTTTTTAAACAATAATCTCGACTGCCATTTCGACCCAGAATTGTGGGGGTACCAGAAACATTACTGGGAAGTAAAGGCAGCCGGCGTGTTACTGACCACATCACTCACTGAATGATCATAACAACTTAGCGTACCATTCTAGTTAGTGTTGGTTATAGTGGTTCGCCAGCTTACAAAGACACCAGTAATAGTGAGTTCTATACCTCTATCCAGTCTATGTATCCTTCCTTTGGCTACACCATCCATGTATAATATTTATTCCCCTCTCTTCCTGTTGTTATTTTTTTTTTAACAATAATCTTTTCTCCCAGGTTGACCCAGAATAGTGTGAGTACCAGGAACATTACTGGAAAGTAGAGGCAGCCGGTGTGTTACTTACCAAATCACTGACCAAGTGCCAGTCGGCCTTAAAATTGACCCAATACGCCTGGTTCCTTTATTTGACTTACACAACTACTATATTTTTGATAATATATTTCGATGCGTGTACTCCACTCCTTAAGAAAACGTATGAGGTCAGTTGGAGATATGCTAGTAATGGCGATGGTGATATAGTTAAGCATGGAAATCTATGTGACACTCTGGAGTTCAGAACACACCCCTAAGCTCTGTGTGTCATATGTGAGAGAGGGATTATGGAGACAGTAAAAGACGGGTGTCATGCCAATGATGCTTTAGGTTTATTATATTAAATACATATTATCTGGTAATCTGGTAATCTTAGTTTCAGCTTCATAGCAAACAGGTCACCCCGTAGTTGCTCCGCTCCTGTGCTAACAAAAAACACACGTAGCTCACAGTGTTACGCCATGCACTTAACTCAGAAGCTGGGGGACGAAACTATTAAAAAACATATTATACAAACCACATGGCAGTCGATGTGTGCTGTAGTAAATGGAGAAAAATGTAGATTCAAATTCTTTGAAATTCTTCTTTTTTGTTTACCGGCTGTAAGCTGCAGCGGAAATTTCTGGTTGTTCGTCCATTTGGACATTGACTTTGTGCCAGGGCCTGAGTTTCGCCTGTACATCTGTTTTTCTGGTTTATTTATGTGCAGTTTTTTGTTTCAAGCCACTCGGGCAGACTCATTTCAAAGGCAGTTTAAAGTTAGTCGACTCCTACGACATGCTTACAGGAGGCGCAGTGAGTCTATTCTTGTTTTCCCCATAATGGAGCCCCAGAACCCACACGGGGAAATTCCCTGAACTGAATTTTATCTTTTGCTTGTTTGTTTGTTTGTTTCCAAATAACTTTAATTTTCAGCATAACTGATCTTATTGCCAGAAGTACAACTGCTACATGTAGCGGATCCTGGATGTTTGAACAATTTCAAAATATAGCCCCATTTAGTCAACCCTGTTTCACAGAAATGCACACATGTTTGATTTGTTCTATAATGATGGGTTTCTGACTCCGTCCCAGGTAGAAAATCCATTTCATCTTTCGTTGACACTGGAATTCCACTCTAGTTAAATAACCAATCAATATCATTATCAGAGTTTGATTACCTTCTAGCCAAAAGATCGATACCATAATTTCAGTTCTGATTTCATTTCAGATACGAGACTGATATCACCGTTGGAGCTATGAGTCCATACTTGTTATATATAAAATTGATATAATTATTGTAGTTCCGAATCCGTTTCAGTTAAATATAGGATTGATATTTCCATTTTAGCGTTCTATCTGATTCTCTTGTCGTTATCCAAAATAATTATCATTTCTGAATGGTCGGGGGGAAGATTGCCTGAAAATATAGAACCACATGACTTGTTCAATGGTCACACACTGTGCAGGTTAGATTTTATTTGTGTCCCCAGAAGACAAATTCCTATCCTTACCGAGGATTCAAACCTAGGTATCCCACATGACAGTCAAGCGCTCTTAACTGTTCGGCAGTGTTTCTCAGCAACTATGAGTTTTTTTTAAACCATATTATAAGCCTTCTGCGTAGGTTTATCATTGTCTGAGTTTGTCTATGCTAATAAAAGTTTTTTTTTTTTTTTTTTTTTTTTGGGGGGGGGGGGGGGGGGGGGGGGGGGTTTAAACAATGACGTTTTTTTCCTCTCATTTACGTTTCAGTTTTAGTGGAAAACTGACCGTTTCTACTTGTCATGTGAGGTATTTGTTGTTTTAAAAGATGTGTGCTTGTATGCACATTTCTTTAATATCATGCTTATTTTTTTTTTTTTTAAACGTGTTGCTTCTCCGAATCTTCATTAGATTCTGTATACTTTTGTTTTGTTTTTATGTTTGTTCTAGATTGCTTTTCTATTAGCTGATTCTATCTATCTACATGACCACTGCTACAAAATGTGCATTATAATTGAGCAAACACTGCCTATAGGCAAATGTCGTCATATAGTGGCTAGACGCTGGCCTGTTATTTAGAGGTCATGGGTTCAATTCTGAATAAAGCCGGACGTTCTTCAAAAATGACCTTAATTCCCAGGTCTGCCTAGCCTGAAACTAGAACCAGGTAAAGTCCTAGGGAGTACTGGCAACCGATTGATTTTGACATCATCATCCACCGAAATATAGGTCTAGCCCTACATGCCCATTACGTCTGAAGGTGTGGAAAAGGATCCTTCCTTTTGCTTACATTAATACATGCAAACACAGCAGTGAAAGAGAGCTGTGCTGGCGCAGCGGCGAGGCAACAGCCTGCCAACCCATCAATCTTGGGTCTAAATCCACACCAAGGCGGATTTTTTTTCCCTTAGAGCTACGGTACTCAGTTAAATTCAAGAAATCTCGGGAAGTAAAGGCGGCCTCTGTTTTAATAACAATATCACCCTTTTATTGTCGACTGTTCTCTCAACGTATGAGTCTGTCCCCATTTAACCGATTTGCCAATCAGTGGCTTAGGAAAGGGAATGGGGCTGCCCTGGGTGTCGTCACTAAAATCCGATTGACGCTGGAACAAAATAGAAACAAAAATGGTATTGTTATAAATACTGTGTGTGTGTATATGTTTATGTATATGTTTATATATATATATATATATATATATATATATATATATATATATATATATATATATATATATACACACATACATACATACACACACACAGAGAGAGAGAGAGAGAGCGGGAGATATATCCGTTTGGTGGCTGTTGTGTCAGAGAGACAGGAAATGTTGCACACTTGTACCAGCTTACACGGCTGCACTTATGGTGCTAAAAACGTTAAACGGGCCCTTCACCTATTTACTTTAGTAACTGGCAGTCCAATATAGACACTGGCGGAAAGAGAGGTCTATGACAAACTGGGCACTTAATGACACACATCGTGTGTGCTACGGCCCAGAACTCTGGGAATACGCCTACACAGGAAACCAACGACAGTTTTCACAGTGGTAGCACGCACAGTGGCATGTCACTAGGGTGGGACAGGCGAGGAGACGGGTGTCAACTGTGTGTTTAAGCGGATGATAAGTGAGCACGCTGACCCGATTTAAAACAAAATCGGGCAGAGGAAAGAGGGGTGGAAGTGGTTGGGGGGGGGGGGGGGTTGGGGTTGGAGAGAGAGAGAGAGAGAGAGAAGAGAGAGAGAGAGAGAGAGAGAGAGAGAGAGAGAGAGACAGGGAGTGGGTGGTGGGAGCGGGGGAAAAAAAGGGGGGGGGGGGTGTTCCGTGGTAGATTTGGAAGGGTTAGGAAGTAACACGAAATTATCAAAGTGATCAAAAATAAGCATACGGGACAGCCTTGCTTCCTTTTTTATCTCCTTCGTTGAGTTAGGGAGGTATAAAGAAATATAAAGACATATACAGAGACGGTCGGCGTCTGTGGCTTAGTTGTTGCCAACGAGCTTTGTAATGCGGGGGGTGCCGGGTTGGATCCCAGCTGAGGGCAGCCGACCGTTTAGAAAGCAATGGCAAACTACTGGACGTGAATTTACCTAGAAAAACCACAACAGCAAACAAATGCTGGGGTTGGTTCTACAACGTCCTGTGAAGGATACGCAACTAACTTTATTTATACAGATACGTTGTGTATAGCTGTATTTGCACCAGTGTTTAGTATCAAGTTTACACATTTTAAGATTACAAAGAATGTCTTGCTGGAGTCACAACAGTGACAAATAAACATGTATATTATCTCTATAAATACTTCAAACAGCTTACTTAAAAAGGTTTGCAGTACCTGCATGCTGAACAGCAAAATCAGACAATCTACATTCTTTTGTTATGTCAGGGGAAGAAGAAAACTGGGGTACATTGTGACGAGGAGACGGTGGGAGGTAAAAGAGGCAGAGGGAAATAGAGTGACAAGATGCTAGACATTTGACATCAAGGTAGGGAAGATCATCTGTGTCAGAACTAATTAAAAATACACCAGACAAAAGGTGCACTCTTATTAGCAAAGATGTGGAAATGCTGCTCCCAAAATCCTCCGAACGTCCTATCTCCGTAACGACATGGCCAGTGAAAAAAATTGGACCAAAAAGAAAAGCGTTTAATGTGTGCTAATTTTTTTTTTCCAGTGCCAAAGTGGGTAGCATTTAGTCCAGAAACCTCAACCCAATGCTTTAGCGGCTCACAGGACACGAAGACTTCCTAGCGTTTTGCAAAACACACAATAGTATTGGCGGTCTGTGACGTCAAAGAGCCCTGGCGGACCATAAATAGAAACACCAGTTCTGTTTCCTAATGCCAGGAGTAGGCGGGGCTTCACAAGAAGAACCTCATCAGAAAAGAGGACATTTCAGCCGTTTTCGTTATTCAATAAATACAGCTCTTCTTAACACTGTCTGTCTGTCTGTCTGTCTGTCTGTCTGTCTGTTTGTCTGTCTGTCCGTCAGTTCTTTCGTCCATGTGTTCGTCTGGTCGGCTGTCAACGATAAGGAGTAATTTTCTAATTCCGTTCAACAACCTCTTAAGTAAAATCTCATAATTAATCTGGTATGTGAGATCTGGAAGCTGAAATATTTTGGTCATATCAAGCGCCACAACGTATTGGAAAACATAATACCAGGAAGGAGGGGCAGGGGCTAACCATCACCAAGTGACTCCTTGAGTATGAAAGTAGATGTGGCGGGACAGCTGGCGAGACCGTGATGAGAGTGACGTTCTGCAAAGGACCTGCTACATGATGATTATGTGAGACCTATGCTCTACTGACTGTGGCACTCTAAGTATCTTAGCTAATCCAAGAGTAGACGGCGTTTGCTTAGACTTCCCACATCCAACAGAGGAACTTTATTTTCAAAGGATAACACATTGAGCACGCAGGCCCGTCCTATATTCAACACTTTTAAGCATTCATCTTGCATACTCACAGTTAGTTTATATCAAAAAGCATTATTCTTTTAATGCAGCAAACTAAAGTTAAGAAATTAACACAAAGACAGGTATAGTAAATGTATATATTTAAATATACACGCATGCATATATATACGTATGTAAACACACAGTTATAAATACATTAAGATACATTTAGTGACACAAATATGTTAGCATCTAGTTGGGCACAGCGAAATATGTTAACATGACTCAGTTACATACTGAGTAACATATTACCATAATATTAGCCACAAACAAAAATATGTTGGCATCTAGCGGGGCACAGCAAGATATGTTAACATGACTACAGTTGCACTCTAAGAAATTGGGTAACACTGTTTATAGTTACACATTATGAGATTTGTTAAAAAAAAAAAAATGTTAACAAATCAGGAATATGTTAATGTGACTAGAGTGACAGATTGAGAGATATAGTAACACAACTAGTGTTAACACAAACAGTGATTTGTTAGAATGATTACAGTTGTACAATTAAATACATGTTTACAATTCTACTATTACACACACACACACACACACAAATATATATATATATATATATATATATATATATATATATATATATATATATATATATTTGAATACATATGAAACCACAACAATATTTACACAGTCGTTGTGATGTTTACAAAACGACTGTTAGACGGAAAACAGGGACATATGTATACAGATTAACAAATATACATACATGCAGACTGACAGGAAGCAAAGAATGGAACAGGAACACGGAATAAGAAATCAAAAATATACATATATATTTTTTTTTTTTATTTTAGTAGATGAAACACTGAGAAAGACAAGTATATAGATAGTAAAGTAAATATTTAGTTAGCCTGGCAGGACAAATACAGACATTTCAGAACGCATTAATGACAGACACGTAGACACATATACAAATCGACAAATAGACTGGCATACTGTAAGGTGAAGAGTGGGCTGTCTAATGATAGAAAGACAGATGATGCTAAATAAGGTTGGACGGTTAGAAGAATGAATCTGTGAATGGATTGATGCATGTATCCATCCATCTATCGATAGGGTTATATCCTTCCAAAGCATAATAAAAGACACGAACTAAACGCACAGTAATGGGAGACAACAAATCATATTCAACTGGTGCTAAAACTAGGCACAATATGCTCACCTATAGTTCCTAATGGAAATGGCTTGAGCGCTGGAACCCTGCTAACCGAACTGTGTCCTATCTGAGAAACAATGATCAAAAACACGAGACGAGACAGTCCATCCATGTTTGCAACAGGAACTCCGGGCCAGTTGTCTCAAAAAACCATCCGAATCAAAAATATCTAACCGACATCTTTATCCCTGTGTTGTCAATTCAGCTTCCCTACCAATTCCAAAATGGCAGGAATCTACTGAATATTCATGGCACCGCGTGACGTCACGTTGCGTTCGGTTTTCATCGCCGAAAGCCGGCCTCTTCGGAATCTGATTATGAAAATGCCAGCTATGTAATCAGCAAGGCTACCAGAAAGCGCTGGAGATGTGGGAACTAGTAGGTCGATACAGCTCCGTGTGTGTTACTGGCCGAGGACGCACGTAGACAGAGCGAGGCAGCTGTGTCTGTGTGTGGGTACTCCTTCAAAGTGCAACATGTTTACTTGTGTCTCCCATCGCGAGTCACCCTTTCCGCGAGTATTTCACGGAAATCAATGTGGAGCACACAAACTGGATTTATATGCCGCGGGTACACGGTTCTGTCACAGCTAAAAATATATGGCGCGGGGTGACTGTCGTTCACCCGTTAATAACAATCTAGCGCAACTGTCGAGTGTGCATTTTTTATGTAAGGTCAAATGGATGTCTCAACGTGTTGTAAATACACGAATTAGTGATTACTGGCATTATGGAGTTTAAACTGCTCTTAAAATAAGGGAAGGGTAGAGGGGCATACATTATCTCTCTCTCACAGCCTTAAATGATTAGTAGGTATCACGGTACACGGGTTTTGAAGTTTCGAGGTTTTGAACACGGATCAACATCACGGCACACGGGTAGTAAGTAACCCACAAGTGTTCCGTTCTTCTTCTAACTATAGTCTGAGTCCGAAGAAACTCTTCACAGTCTACTGGCTCTGTAGCACCGTCGAGGATCCTGAACTACTGAGGGTAGATTTTTAACTACAAATTGTGTCCGGGCAGCGCTGTTGGGCTACACTTTCGGATTTTTAACTGCCAAAGTTTTCTCTCTCTCTCTCTCTCTCTCTCTCTCTCTCTCTCTCTCTCTCTCTCTCTCTCTCTCTCGCTCTCTCTCTGTCTATATATATATATATATATATATATATATATATATATATATATATATATATACATATATATATAATGACGTTTTTAGGTTAGTTGCGTATTCTTTACAGGTCGTTGCAGAACCAACTCCAGCAGCCCCTGACTGTTTTTGTGGTTTCTCTAGGCAAATTTACATCCGGTAGTTTGATCGTCATCATCATCATCATCATCAGGTGCCTTGCCGACTGACGTGGGCGATCATGCTTCTCCATAATCCACGATCTCCTGCTGCATGAAGTAGTCTCATAAGTATATATATTTATATATATATGTTAACAGCGGCTGTGGTATTGCGTCTAGACTTTTGTCTCAGGTCATGGGTACTGGTCCTAACAGAGCCGGTTTTTTTTTTTTTTTTTTTTGAAAATTTAAATGACTTTGGCTTCCAGGTTGACCCAACCTTGAATAGGTACGAGGTGCAAGTCCTAGGACGTGGTAAAGGCAGCCGGCGTGATGATGATCACATCACTCACCAAGTGCCGATTGGTCTACAGAAGATAGGTATAGCCTGATTTGCCTAATTGGAATGAAGGCGAGGCAAAAAGGCCCTTTACATTTACAGTATGTCTACGATGCGCCAGAATGGCGTAAAAGGAATACTTTAAACGTTATTTAATGTGAACAAGTATGTTCTAGAAGGTGGGAACAAATGTTTTTCTTTGTATTTCATTCGTGTCAAGTTTGTTGCTTTTTTCTGCAAAGGAGAATTTTAAACACATTCCGTAGACTCTCTTTCTAAGTTAACTCACTGGTTCAGGAAACTTTGATATCATTTTGAAGAGATATGCCCCATATGATATATTCAGGACAGTATATATTCTGCTGTTAGCGTCGTTGGCTTAGGCGTTGTGAATGCGCTTTGTCATCCTGGGGTACCGGATTCGCTCTCAGCTTGCACCTTGTATTGGTTTCGACAGTGATATCGAGAAGACGACCATCCAGAAAGCAAGGCAAACTATACTGGACGTAAATTTGCTTAGAAAAACCACAACAGCCCAAAAAATGCTGGGGTTGGATTTGCAACGCCCTGCAAAGGAAACGCAACTAACTGTCATATATTCCGCGCTATCTATGGTCTATACCACTTGGATGAAGCAATAGAAATCTTAGGTAAAAAGAAGATACTACGTAAATCACGACTTCGTGAAATTATGCTACGTGCGAGAGGGAATTAAAAAAAAAAGGAGCAAATGCAGATTCCAGCAGTAGCAGAACAAATAGTATAAAGGTAATATTTTAAAATGATTGAATGTTTATGAGTCAACAGGTGACTTATAAGTCCAATGCGTGCCCGGAAGAGTCTAGGACAGTGAGGACAGGGTACTATGTTTTTAGATAAATGGCCTGTTTGGCGGCTCTTTCTTGCCTGTCTTTGCTGTTTAGCTGCCCTTGTTCTAGATGCCTAGCAGATCATTGCACCATGTCAGAAAAATATGCACCAAAAAGTCCGGTTTTGTGATGCAGCCTCCCATGTCAGTGATTAGTGATTAGAAAGGATTATCATCACGGCACTCCTGGAGAGATCTATAAGTGCCCCGATCTCCTCCTCAAAAGCTCCACAAGTGTAAAACGACTGATAACGCCTGTTCTGTGTTGGTTATTGAAACGTCTTGTCCCTTTAGTGAAATGTTTATTTCTTGCAGCTCCAGGCTCCAGATGTCCATCAGTCGAGACAGGGATATGGAGTGATATCCTTTGGCGTTCTCCCCGGTGCAGTAAGTGCTGCGCAAGGCATTGATGACATCAGTTGTGTCCAGTACTGGGCCTGCCATAGCAGGTGCTGTGTCAGCAAGATGGTCTGCACGCTCGTTCCCTTGAACACCCACATGACCTGGAACAAAGATTAAGGTTAGGGCAGATATTCGTGAAGTGCTTAGTGTTTCAATCCATTCTTTCCTGATAAATCCAGCTTGGATGTTTTTTAAATGTATTCATCGAGTCACTAAGAATGCATACGTGCGTGAACCTTTGAGTGCCAAGCATTGCTAAAGCCATATTTTCCATTGTAAGGCTACTAGTTGTAAAAGCAAAGGCGGCATCCCATTTCAGAGTTTATGTTGAAGGCTTTCAGGTATGAAAACAAGTGATTAGCGAGATGAGCTAATTTAAAGCGAGGGAGAGCTGCGCAATTTTGTTAAGGTGGCCGCTGCGCTAGCTAGTATTTACGGGGAGCCACACATAAGAGCTGGATGCTAGGTTTGCGCCTAGGGCGGGTAAGCTGTCCTGAAAAGGACATGACCAGTTTCCAACATAAGTGGTACTACCAATGCCTGGCACCCGTACACACGTACGCTCACTTAAATAAGGAAAATAACCAGGTGTTGACAATGTCCTAGCTAAACTTTTGAAATATGGAGGAGAACACGTAACTACATATATAACAGAGGGGGACAGGAGGTTTTGGGCCGCAAAGAAGTGGCCTACTCATTGGACACAATACATTGTGATAAAACTGCCAAAGAAAGAAAATCTTAAAATCTGCAAACATTAGAACTATTACTCTTATCTCCCACATCAGAACAATGATGGAGAGACACAACATCAATTATACCTATTCCATAACATATTGACTTCACGAAAACATTTGATCGTGTATGTCATGCTGGACTCTGGCAAATAATCAGAAATTGCAGATTCGATAACAACATCATAGACACAACTGAAGTACTTTATAAAGATGCAAGCAGTGCAGTACTTAGTCAAAATAACAAAGGCACAGTTTTTTTTAAACACTGTGCAAGTGGGACAGGTTTGCATACTTTCCCCGGTGGTTCCCCAGTATGTATTTGAAACGCATTATGAAAGAAACGCTAGAAAAACCATGAAACATCTATTTACATTGGCCGAAGACCCCTGTATAATTTGCGTTTCGCAGACGACATTGATCTCATGGCTGGTTCCGAAGCAGAACTCCAAGAACTTACTACAACATTAGAGAGCAACGCAAGATTCTGGTAAATAGCTACACCAATTAACAGATTAAAGAAGGAAGTTGGGGGGGGGGGGGGACTAGTAGAAGTTGAAACCTGTAAATGCCTCCGCTCCCAGATATGTAACGGTGGCAGCTGTACCAAACAGATCACAAGACAAGACTTGATATGACAACAGACACGATGTCCCATCTGAATACTGTACAGTGTGGAAGAACAAAATCAGTATCACAGTAAAGGTTAATATATACCAATGGTTCTCAACCTTCCTAATGCCGTGACCATTTAATTCAGTTCCTCATGTTGTGGTGACCCTAGCCGTACAATTATTTCATTGCTACTTCATAACTTTAGTGAATATGTATTTTCATATGGTCATAGGCAACCTATGTGAAAGGGTCTTTCGACCCACAAATGGGTGTTGACCTATATTTTGAGAACCGCTAAGATATACAAATCATTGTTATTGAGTATTTTCTTGTACCGATGTTAGGGCTGGACTCTCACGGTGGAACACTGAACAGATTGTGTCTTAGTACATTGCTCCTACTGCGAGGCGCTGTAGTCATTTGGAATTGACAGGTTCAATTCCATGCATGGTAACCCTAGATTGATATTGTATTGTTGTCTAGTGTGTCTTCTATCTTGCTGATTCTTTCCACTGGGTTCCTGTGCGGGAGACCAGGGTTCGAATCCGCAATAGTTAATTTTTTTTTTTCCCCGGAATAAAATAATATCCTGATCTTCTCTGTCGTGGTGACAGCACTAGCCATGTTTCCCTTAATACTAAAAAAAAAAGTATATATATATATATATATATATATATATATATATATATATATATATATATATATATATATATATATACTGTTTACACGCCTGAAGGGTTTTCGATATGTTCATGTGTGTGTTGCTGTCAATCGCTTCTCTGTTGCTTTGCATTACCTGTATTTTTCTGACAAAGGCTACTGGGAATAGAGAGGTGGACTTCAAGAGGAAGCCACCGCTGTGTTTAATCATTGAAGCAAATTCTTCTTTTAAAATACGAAGACAGAAAGATCAATACGAGCATTATCTCATAAACAATGGTTTCCAAAAAAAAAAAAAAAAAAAAAGGGGTGGGGGGAGGGATAAACCTATAAAGTTACAGTACGTCAGTAGAATTTACTTGAAACAAGTACGTACATTCAAGTATCTTCTCACTGGGATTACCTTAGATGAAGGATGTAACACGGAAACAAAGTGAAATGAGAAAAAGAAAAGTTCAATTTTTTTCAGTAAAGACAATCTTTTGAAATGCATCGCTGTCGCTTGAGAAAATAATGACTGGATGCTAAACAGAACCTGTTTAAATTCATGCCTGTGAACAGTGAGCAAACAGCACACATACACACACACATATTCCTACACGCTCGCGCGAGCACACTTACACACACATCGATGTGATCTCGAACCCAAGACCTTTGAGTCAGCAGACAGTTATCTTGTAAGTGTGACAGCACGGTCTTTACTGAAATTGGTGACGACAGCTATACTTTACAAACCATAAGAGTTTTTTAGTATACAGTGCAGACCTGAAAAGGGAAACTCATCTGAAACACAAGAAATGGTTTTTCGTAATAGAAATACCTCTTATCCAAATGATCCATTCAAGCAAGAAAAATTGCCGTTGATTTTTTTTTAATTTTTTTTCAGCGTATCCAGAAACTATGAGTTGTAAACCCTTTGGCTCGGTACTATGGATATCGCAACCCTTCGGCATTGATTCCATTATAGGTACCGTTAATCTGGGAGAAATGTGGCATTTCTGCCTACCCCCGGGAGTGAACCCGGACCACAAGGAGTTCGTCACCCGGCTGCTGCGAAAGTCAGGTTTAACCAACTTCGCTAAATTGTCCTTCTTAACAGAAATACACCAAATCCGAGATCGTCTTGTTCGGTCTGAACTGTATTTAATTAACCATAAAGGTGCTTGAGTAAATAAATAGTTTCTTATCTCATTATGTTATGCCTAATTTTTTTTATTTCGCTATATTTCCCTTCAAAATCGATTGTTCCGTTATTCCTGGACAGTGGCGTCCAAAATCGGGTCTCAATGGAAACTCGAGACTTCTTGTTGCCTTGTTCGGGAGCAACTTGTTGTTTGTCTCTTGTTTCCATTGACATGACTGATATTCAACAAACACAAGAACTAAACATGTTAATGACAGGGCAGCTGGTTGGTTTTGTGGCGACGAGAGTCTCCATTTGCGTTCCAGTGCCTTATTTAGCGGGAGAAAAAAAAAAAGGGGGGGGGGGGGGAGAGAGAGAAGGATACGAAAAAAAAAGTCTTCACAAAATAAAGTCTTAAAAAACTCAATGCGGCTGTGCGGCTTTTAAGTCAATCTCTAGTGTACTAGGGTTTCATTCAAGCATCAGACTGCTTACAAAAACATCCTTCTTGTGATTTCCACAGTGGAACGAGTATCGCACCGTGCAAGAGATTGTGGACTTCCCACGTCAGGCGCGCTGCCACGTAAGTTAATATGGTAAACGGGGGAGGGGGGGGGGTGGAGAAGTCCTAACCCAGTCTTGTTGATTTTAGCTAGGAAACAAAGTATGTATGCCCTGACAACGTATAAGCTATAACACAAAGTGCTGGCTTGCAGTTATTCTAAGAAGAACTATTATATTTTTTTTTTAAATCTGAGCTAAAAGGAAGCAAACTGAAGAAACAAGGAGAAAGCTGAGAAAATAAATGTTGTTAGGACAAAAAGTAGTCCCCGGCTGAACTGCAAAAGCAGGAAATGCCAAGAAAAGGCAAGCAAGGGTTTTTTTCTGGTGGAGGCACCACAAAATATGACTCATGGCTAAGGCGGTAAATATATGAATAGTTAGTTAAGCAACAACAATATAAAACCAAAAGGCAATACCTCAACAGACCAAGAGTACGGACTAAAATTTCCACTCTGAAACAAAACAAAAAAGAATATAATAACAAAATTCAACATATGTTTATTTTACTAAATACAAAACGAGTGTGCTTCACAGATAATTATACATTACATATCAATAACGTGTTCGAGCAGACCATATGCTAATAACTTTAGTTAACAAAGATGAGAGTTCGCCTTTACTTTAAAGCAACCTCCAATTAAAAATCCCCTCGCAAGGATGCACATGTAAATCTAGATCTAACACAAACTATCTACTCAATGTTCAGACAAAACACGAAGCCAGTGAGACAGTTCATCTTTCAGTCCGCCGTACCTTGTTTAACCTGAACCTTGTCGGACCGGAAATGAAAGGTCAAGATTACAGGTTTTTCTGGTGTCACTGCTGCAAACAAAGTGTTCTCCTGCGCCTGGCCTTATATCACCTTTTCTACTTGCCCGGCACTTCCAGAGAGTTCCAGTCTGCACACCTGCCAGACTGAGCTCGCAAGTACAGCCAAAATTTATCAATTACAACAGGATAACAACCAACTCCAGTAGCTTGTTACGATTCTTATAGTTAATATCATACATTGCTACTTGGTGTAACATACTGTTTGTGTCTAATTCTTCATCTTCTTCCGCTTTAGTAACAGCTCTAAACACTCTACTTCAGTCATCATTATCATCAGGGTATTTATTTTCTAGGACTGTACCAAATAGTGATTTTCACTATTCGGTCGAATACGAATAACTGGACAAACTATTCGGCCAAATACGAATACGAATAGTGTATAAATATATCTGAATAAAAGTACAAACAAAAAACGCATACATAATGTTAAATGTACTCTGAACGTTTACTTCACATAAAGTAGCACAGAATAGTCATCTTCTTTTTTAGCTTTCTGAGCTCTTGAGGTTTACTGCTGCAGATATTCATTCATTCATCTCTCTGGCTGGCCTTATCTTCACAATTTGGGACACCAGTTGTTTGCAAGTCTGGCTGGACATTCTCTCGAACTTCTTTTCTGACTTCTTTCAACATGCCCCAATCATTTTAGACTGTTAGCTCTCATGATGCCAGTGATCAATGGCGATTTAAACAGATTATGTGTTACGTTGTTGCTTCTCAGTCTCCATTCCCCGCTGTTAGCATCTGTGATGGGTCCAAAGAATTGTCGCAAGACTGTTTTCGAAAACCTGTAATAAGGTCTCATCTCTTTTATTTCTGCTTCAAGTTTCAGAGCCATATAAAACGATTGGTCTTATCAACGTTTTATATATTTTGATCTTGGTGTTGCCAGACAGATGTTTTGACTTTAGCAGATGTTCAAGGGCATAGTATACTTTATTTCTAGACTGTATTCTAAATTGTATTTCATTTATGATCATGTTAAAGCAGTTGAAGTTAACACCCAAGTTCTTATATGTTTCCATTCGTTTCATTTTCATATTATTGACTTGGATGTGGCCTGAGTTTATATTCTTTCTGTGTCTAGTTAGTATTCGTACAAAATAGTAAACATTTTAAAACATTTTATGTTTTGCATCCTTTAGTCAGTCTGTGGTAACTAGTAACTAGGAATTAAATAATCCTAAGTATTAAAACAAGCAATTAAACTTGGAAATTGTCACTGACAGCTTAGTTAATGCAGGAAAGCTGCATTACCTTTCAACAAAACCAATCACTCCATGTTGTCAGCATTAAGGCCGTGTATGCAGAAGCGGGTGTCAGGTAACTACTATTCGTATTCGGCCCGACCGCAACTAATCGGCCGAATACCGAATAGTCAATAGGTTTACTATTCGGCCCCGAAGCGAATATTCGGTACAGCCCTAGTATTTTCATCCTCATCTTCAAACACGAACTCAAACACAAAGACATCATCTATCCGTTTGAAACTGAGTCACAAAAGTGGTGATTCTTCGAAAGTAGGTGGGACAGAGCATCACCCTGCATTAAATCAGTTCTCTCATGAAAAGGGCCCTACCTTCTGCCTTAATAAGTTACAATATTAACATAGTATGGTCATTATGATTGACTTCTTTAGTACTCCAAAGTACTTTACAGCATTCCATAAACGTTTTCTGTGTACACTACCATATGCCCTTTTAAAATTCACAAAAACGCACATTTCTGCAATATTCCTAATTATGCTCTGCTTTTTGCTCTAAAATAAAATAAATATGGAACCGCAACTGTTGATTTGTTATGTCAGAAAGCCGCTAATAACTGAACACTTACAATTTAATTCATGTAATGACACCTAATCTTTCTAAGGTCTCAAAGATTACTCCATAGCAAAGTGCAAGTGGTCCCTCTAAATACCATGTCTTAAGTGCCTAACTCTCTCGTTATCCTCTGACTGGTCAAGCAGTCACCTTATATATAAAATAGAAAGGGATAGTCCTTCTAAAAGTTAGAGGAATATAAGATACATTACAACTGCGTCATAAGGCCAGATTGTGGGTTACTAGAATCTTCTAGTTCTATTGTTTGTGAGTAATATATGTGTGTGTGTATATATGTATATATATATATATATATATATATATATATATATATATATATATATATACATGGAAAATTTGTCATATGTCATTTAAATTACGAAAAAGGGAAAATTGTTTAATTAATGCCTAACTGCTTGTGTCTCCCTGTTACAGTAAGCTGGTATCGCTAGTTATTCTATGTGACGTTATGTTAATTTTTAAATTAGCCCGCTTCAACAGAAAGCTTTGGGGTGGAAAGGGGGGGGGGGGCAATGGGGAGGAAAAGGGGGCGGGGGCTATGTCCGACGTAGCAGTAGCAGATGCCCTGCAGTAATACTCTCGTAAGAAGACAGAAAACATCGTCTGGTCTTTATGTGTGTGTGTTTGTATGGGTGTTTGTGTGGGTGCGCATGTGCTTGGGTGCATGCGTGAGTGCGCGTGTATGTGCGGGCGTGTGTGTGTGAGTGTATATTTGTGCATATGTGTGTGAGGGTGTGTTGTGTGTGTACATGTGTGAGAAGGGAGAGAGCGAGAGAGAGAGAGAGAGAGAGAGAGAGAGAGAGAGAGAGAGAGAGAGAGAGAGAGAGAAAGATCTCTCTCTCTGCCCCCCCCCCCCAAAAAAAAAAAACGGTTTTGTGTGTCTGTGCGCACATATTAAACAAATAATGCATGTAATTAGCAGGTCATATAGATCACTGTCTTGGTAGTAGGACTATAGTCGTACCAGACAGCAAAATATATACAGTAATGTTTTAAGAGTATAGTAAAATTATCATGAAATTCTAGTAACTAATAACAAGTAGACAATCTGATGTACTGAACTGATTTGGGAACAGGAAGGCAATTATTGAAATATTATGTCGAGGCAAAAGAATTATGGTTTTATAGGCGAATAAAGAGACTATTAACATATACAAAGTGTAATAAAGATTTCTTGAGACGAACTAACTCAGGAAGAAATAAAATTACACGCATCAGACGACAAGCTATATTCATTAATAACTCTGATAGACGAAAAGTGCTCAAGTACTCCGTGACAGCAGAAAAGACCGAAGGAAAGAGAGACTTAAAGAGAGATGATAGGCAGTTTGGCATGAAGGCATAGAGACGTGGTTCTCAACCTTCCTAACGCCGCGACCCTTTGATACAGGTTCTCTTTTTGTGCTGACCCCCAAGCCTAAAATTATTATCCTTGTTACTTCTTAACTAAAGCGAATATGTGTTTTCCGATGTTCTTAGGCGACCCCTGTGAAAGGGTCGTTCGACCCATGAAAGGTTGCTACTGACAGGTTGAGAACCGTTGTCATAGAGGAAGGTCTATGCTAGAAACGACTGGAAGAACGCGAAACACAAGGATGTAGACAGACATAACTTCTAACGTCACATGCCATGGATTAGAATATGGAGAATTTGAAAGTCGAGAACTGTTCTGAAATTCTTGTGGTTTATTTTGTGAATGTGTAGATTCAGAGAATAGCAAGTAGCTTGTTGCAACGGCATTCTTAACATCATTATGGGCTCTGGGCAAATCAGTCTTCTGGTGTCCCTATGTCAACCACTCATAGGAATAAAATGTGAATGGTCGACGGTTATTAAACATGTATTTGTTTTATCGGCACTTCATCACTTCTTCTTCTTTTGTCAAAATCTGCTTGTGCCGCTAGGCGTCGCAGTCTATCAGATGATCGGCAACCGAGCCAGGGCGCGCTCAGTCGCTTCATATGCCGTGATGTTATGAAGTCTCAAGTTGTCCGTGACTCATTCAATCCATCTTCTTCTTGGTCTTCCCCTGCCTCTTGATGTTTCGATTTTCATTTTGTATGCTCTTGATGCTGGCATCGTTGGTTCCATTTTCATTAGGTGACCAAACCATTTCATTCTTTGCTTCTCAATAAATTTAACGATGGGTATGGTTCCAATAGTTCTTGTAATCACATCGTTTCTCACTCTATCTCTTCTGGTTTTATTCGCAGCCATTCTCAAACATCTCATTTCACAGGTGGTTAGTCATCTCTCGTGTTCTTTTGGTAATGTCTAAGTCTGACATTGATAACCTAATGTCGGTATAAAGATTGTATTTATAATTTGTCTTTTTATCTCAGCTGGAACAGCAGGGTGTTTTAAAATTGGGGCAAGCTGGTATGCGACATTGTTGGCTTGTTGGATTCTTGCTTCGATCTCTCTGTCTATTTTACCATTGGATGTAAAGATACTTCCCAAGTATTTCATTTGATGTCTGTGTTCTATTGTCTTTTCGCTAACTTGTCTTAAAGCAAAAATAGCGTCAGTACACCCTCTTCCTTTCCTAAATCCGACCTGTGATGGGCTCAGGATCGGTTCTACAACGGATCTAATTCGTTGTTCCAGAATTTTGACAAACATATTTCCTACGTGGCTTAGAAGAGAGATGCCTCTGTAATTGTTACAATCTTGCTTATTTCCTTTTTTTTTTTCCAAATTGGGACTATAAGGGCTCTTTGCCAGTCTATTGGTACAGTTCTTTCATTCCAGGCTTTCCTAAATATGTGGAGTAGCCAGGTGACTCCAATTTCTCCACAAGCCTGTATTGCCTCGGCTGATATTCCATCAACACCTGATGCCTTATTTTTGGGACTACATCTGATTGCTTCTCTGACTTCTTGTTCGATTACTGTAGGCGGTTCCTCGTTTGTACATCTGGGTGTGAATGGTACTGTTTCCTCATTTCCTGTTACATTCAGAAGAGTCTGAAAATATTCTTTCCACCTTTCTCTGATCTTGCCCTCCTCATATATAGGTTTGCCTTGACTATCATTGACATATTCAGATGGCTGGAATGGTTCATCTCTAGTTCTCATTTTTGCAATGGTTTTGTAAAACTGTCTACTAGATTTAGCAAGATACATTATATGGCCCAGTATGAATTCCAAGACTTTTTTTCTAACACGCATGTGCGACATTAATTTTCACAAAATTGCTTTGTTATTTATTGGTTTGAAACGTGGTCTTCATGATGTCATTTTCAATGCACATTAATGAAAGCCAGTTTACAAGATGTTGCCCCATTGTGCCAGCAAACACAATTTTTTCCCAGTCTTGAAAAAGAACGTTCTCCAGTACAATTGGTACGGGGGCCGCGTTAGCACAGTCGGTAAGCGGCTCGTTTTCAAATCCAGCTGAGACTCGCTGCAGCCCACGGTTGGTGTTCGAAGCTGGGCGGTTCCCGGGGTTCACCCAGCCTCTAGGAAATGGGTACCAGAGTTGACACTCTGGGGTAAATGGAGGAACGTCGCTGTAGCTACAGAGTTACGTGCGAAAGGCGACACATGCGGACAATTCTTATCAACTGTTCGTACTGGTGGCAGAGCACTTATGGTTTATAACCGTGTGCAATGACGCTTGGTTCACATCTCACGACTTTACCTTTACCTTTTGCAACTGAATACACTGAGGACAATTTTTACATTCGGGCAGAGTGGTTTAAAATGAACCAAAATTATTATTCTATTTAGTGTCATTACAATTCAGGTCTTCATTACATGTATAAGCCGGATGTTCACACTTTTTCATTTCAATGAGGAAAGAAAACCGATTGCCTGTCTGTCAGTAAACCTCGGCACGTACATTCAGTTGACAGATGAGTATCTAGAATATAAAGGAACGTTTTTATCTTGAGATTTTCGGTTTTACTGAGAAGTATCTCTTCTGGCAGTTCTGCTGATCTACCGCATCTACTAAAATTCTGACTTTGTTGATTTTCCCGTTTTCTCCAACCACTGTAATCTGCATCTGGACACGTAGGCTTTGAAATCAGATTACCTAAATTTGTCTCTAGTTTCCTAGGGTTAAATTGGTAGACTCGTGGCAACAAGTATGTTTGTTACCTTCTTTTGATGTAGGATCTCGCTTGCTTTAATCATTCTTTCTGGCATGACATTACAACAAACAGTGAGCAAGATTATTTTCGAATTTCTCTTTTGTTGTTGTTGTTGTTGCTGTTATTGCCTAATCAGAATACCCCTGTCCTTATTGTCATTAGCTGTTAACTGTCAGTTGATTTAAAGAACCGAGCATGCACACCGTCAACATGTGATGACCATCGTGTTTCAGACAAACAATTGACCACACAATCTGTTCCTAAAGATGACGTCTGTACGTTCCATCGATAAGTAAAACAAGCAAAACATAAATACAGATGAACAAAATCAAAATTTTAAAATACTGTAGACAACATTCAATTGCTTTTACTCCCGCAAATTTAGACTGTGTTCACCACAGGGAACGTAGATATATCGTCCAGATATATTTAACTCATTAACGTTTGACTGATCACAGGCATTTGATAATAGTATTAACAGTTCTTCTCATTAAGAAAATCCTCAACAGTGTCAGGTTGATTCTAAGCTCTAATAAAACATGAAACCTACAGTTCACAATATCTATGTAAGACACAATATATATATATATATTTTTAATATATATATGTGTGTGTATGTATATATATAGTGTCTTACATAGATATTTTAAATATATATATATATATATATATATATATATATATATATATATATATATATATATATATATTGTGTCTTATGTCACAAAACGATCTCAGTGGTTCCAGAAGTTAGTACTCGTAATAAGTTCTTCTGGTTCTAAAGAGAGAGGATTATATTTACTCTGCCCTTTACCCTAATATTACTTTAAACCAAATTGATTTAAATGTTTCCAGTCCTTCTCCGAGACAAAGCCACTGCGCTTTGTTTAAAATTACATAACACTACGTAATACAGCCCGCTGGTTCAGACTAGGGATGTTATGTTTGATTCTCATGCCAGTGTCAGAATGTCATCTTCTGACCACAGACTGAGTGGGGCGGCTTTGAAAGACTAAATCAGGGGAATTGAGTGGACGCTAGACATTGTGGAGACGAGAGGTTTAAGTTTAACACGTCAGTGTAATTCTCAAGAGAACAGGTGTTTGGCAATTAGGAATGTTTGATCTTGGTCAAGTAGGAAACACAATGGCTTCACTGACCGTCTTTTTACACCGGCTAGTTAGATTCGTTGTAAACTAGATTGGGTCACTTAAGACTGTTTGCTCTAGGGATGTCAGTCCAGAATTGACTGACAGGCCACTTGTTAGCTAATTTGATCTGATAGGTACTTCAGAGGCGTGGCTTAAGTCATCTCCTTGAGGGTTGGGTAGAACCGAGTAAAGGGAGGAGTTTAACCTTTGAGACAGTTAGATTGTATACTTCGAGCCTTTGGAATTCCCGTCACATCGCAGCTAGCAAGCAACAAACACAGGTCGACGTAAAGGTAATTTTTACGGTCGGATTCTGGTTTGGCGATTGAGGGAAAGTTCCCAGGTGAATATTAATTTGAATCTTGTATACATAGGTTAGAGAGTTAAGCTTAGTCTATACTACCTTTTCCTAATTTGTCTGCACATTCTGCTTGAAATAGTTCTTTGTGAGTATTCAGTATCTCAGTTAGGGAACTGCTAAACTATTCCTATTTCTTGTATGTTTGTGTCACATGTTTTCATGTGTATAAAATAAGATGTGAACAATGACATTTGCTATAATGAAATGTAATTATATTGTTTCCATGATCAGCCAAAATATGAGTTGGGACTGTGGGATATGATGCCAAAATATGTGCAGGGATGCTGTTACGTTTTGTGTGCCCACCATGTGCTCACTTAATGTGTTCACCTAAACAGGGGATTTATAACCCCAGGGGAAGAATGATGGGTGTATAGAATTCACGGTCACTGAAAGATAATATTCAGGACAGCGTGCACATATAAATTGTTTGCGTGTTCAGCACATAACTTGCGCCACATGTTTATGTGAAATCAATGTCATCCAGTTGGAAGTCTGAGTGATGACGGACAACAGACTTAGAAAGTCAACTATCATGACATAGCATGAGAGAGGAAGGCAGGATATGTGACGTCCATGTAAGACAAAAGACCTTCAGACTAGACTGGAGAGAATGTGGAATATGAGGAGTGATGGGATATATTTTATTATTATATGTTATATTAATTAATACATGTATTCTTAGTGTAAGTCAAGATACTTTACGTATGTGTTTGTTTCCATGATTACAGCGCCCATGTGACGATCAGTCCATGAAAGAGACTACTTTGTGTTAGACTCGTCCAGCTGGGAACGAGGTGGAAATCGAGGTGGGGGCGAGGAGGAGAAACAAGCAGGGAAGAAGCTGGAAGAGGAGGAAAAGCTTGACAGTGCTCATGGCTGTCAGAGGTTCTATGAAAAACAAGTTATGTTCAGAAATTGTTCATACTTTATCACCTTCATCACACCACTCTAATCCCAGGTGCTGTTCTCGCGCTGAAACAACCCATTACTATCATAACTTTAGCTAGTCACTGTTTGTGTAAACACAACAAACTGGGTATGTCAATTAACTGATTGTTAGAAAATAAAGCTGTATGTCAAGTTTTATACTACATCGTTTGTTAAATTCCAAATGTGTCTGTTCTTACACGTTTAACTAAACTGTTAAGATAGAATAACATTTGGTGGGAACTCAATTAATATGATAATTCTTTAATTATTCATAATAACACCGGGAGAAGGTAGATGACGGAGGAATCATTTGCCCTGTCTAATAATTCATTTAGTATAATGATAGACATCTAAAATTCCTTTCCTTCTCTTGTGGGTACCAAGTGCAGCTAATAATAATATATATTGTGTCTTACAAAGATATTGTGAACTGTAGGTTTTATGTTTTATATCGATTCAAGTGATTATCGATTTTTGTTTGTCAGTTTTTATCAGTTCCAGTCACAGCTGTCTTTCCTAATTACCGTTTGTCTGTCTAATCTATCCACTATCTATTTGTCCAGCTATTACATTTATTCTGTAACAGTTATATATCTATTATAGTCAACATGTATCATCTTTAGCATCTATCTCTATTGTTCAGTTACTACATAATGCATCTAGACTTCCACATTGGGTCAGTTTATGTATAGCAATAAGCTGCTTAGAAAATTAAACTATAAAGGATAATGATAACCACATCCCCCGAACAGTGTAAATCGAATTTAAAATATAATTATAGCACAGTGTATTCTATACGCTTCTTGTCCTGGTATTAGGGGAAAGCAGAAGTAATGGTAATTTTGAAGAATAAATAAATACAAATGTGTGTTTTGTCCATCAAGATGATGACCACTCTTTTTCATCAAGTATGAGTGCAAAGATGACTGATGAGGCCAATACGGACCCGAAAAGTTCTTGGACAGTTAGGACAGGGAATGAGTCGTGTACCAGAGAGGGGATCTCCTGCAGTCGCCTTTCTGTTCATAATTTTCTTAATCAGTCCTGCTGTTCTGTTTGCTGCACATATAGCCGCGCCCTTGTGTAGAATTGCACGGCATGCATTTCGGTTTTGAGAGGCAGCCTGCTAAGTGGTGTAATTCATCCCAGATACTTTGAGTGAAGACTTCAATGTGTCCTTAAAGCATTTTATTTGACCGACTTGGGAAGGTTTTCCCTTTTGCAGCTCACCATAGACAGGTTTTTTGGGAGCCTGAGATCTAGCATGCGTACCACATGACCAGCCCAACGAATTTGATACTGCATCAGTAGAGAGTGAATGCTGGGCATGGCTGCTTTCTCAAGGACTCGGTATCAGGTACTTTGTCTTGGCATCTGATCTGTATTAGTTTATTAAGCCAGACTGTGGGAAAGTGATTTAACTTTCTTGTCTGGCGCTGGTGTACAGTCCATGTTTCACTTGCGTACAACAGTGTAGTTAATAAAACCGCTCTGTGTACTTTAGCTTTGTCTGCAGGGTTATGCCACTTCTGTTCCAAACATTTTTGTACAAAGTTTGTTGTGAGAAGAAGAAGACCGGAACAAGCTGGAATCATTGGTAAGATGTGTGGAAAACTGAGAGAGATAAGGTCAACGCAAGATAATTCTAGACAGCTTTTTATCAAGGTGGTAAGGAGTGTTAGCATATGAACTGATACATACTGTTGAAGATTGCAGATCATGGAGAGGCCTGATTGTCCATGCCAGTAGGCAAGGCACCTCATGATGATGATGATGATAACTGCGATTTCCTGCTGACTCAGCATAAATCTGGTTTTTTTTTCCCTTCCTTGAGTGTTAGAAACATAATTACCTAAGGTTAGCACTGGAGAAAAGACCTGAGACTAAACGTGAATAGAGACTTTGTTCAGCAGATGTGTTTGGATACTTGTAACTTACGACCAGGAAATGATGCCGACCTACAACTAACAGTACATCCGTTTTAGGAGGAGACGATATTAGTAGAAGAGGAAATAGGTACACAAGACATCATTAGCAGACCTAGACATAATAGGTTCACTCTGGGACTCGGGATAGTTTCAAGGGAATCTGGATGCACTCTAGACTATCTGGGTGCAGACATGACTTAAACCTTTACTCATACGATAATTTTAGCGTCCAGGTTCAAGTTCATCTATACATATGTATGTGTATTTGAATGCAGGAATGTACACTCCATGCTCTGGTGTGTTTTACTTGATATTTGTTTTAGGTATATTGTTATATGAACACAACTCGCTTTATTAATACAATTTAATTGTAGTTTCAAAAACAAGCTTTTGGAATTGCCCTATGTAACAGGCTTGCATATTCAAGATTTTTTAATGCTCTTTAAATGTAAAGGTCGTTCCTTCATTCGTTCGGTACCCTGGCACCCATACATTCATGTTGACACGTTCAATGCAGGTGCCAGTCGAGAAAATCCCAGCGTTTATACATTATATTTAGTTGCCTGCAAGGAAATGAACGGAAACGGAAAAGGGGGGGGGGGAGCTGAAAGATCTCTGAGCTGGTTTTGGACGCAACGGAACGTCGTGGGTGATTGGCCTTGGTAATCTGTTCCGAGCCCTTATGTGTCCGATAAATGCCCGCCAGTATCTCCCTGCCAAATGCCAAAGTCTAACAGATGTCCCATAAACCAACCGTAAGCTTGTCACTCTGTTTGTGAAGGTAGTCGGCTAATTTACTACCGAAGCGACAAACATAACACCAAATTCCACAATGTTGCAAAGTCACTGTATCATCATGTCATTGTTCGAGGGTCCGATAAAGTTCAGCAGGGAAATATCGTGGCCTGGTCATGACACAGGTCGGCCCATCTTCCGAGATTATATAGGAAGTAATCAGCTTAAACAATCGTCGACGAGGGATCTTTCTACTGATGAACGGTCGACCCCTGCTGTGCATGCCCCCGTGTGAAGTTATTCTTATTGATTGTCGATTAGGTTTATAATTTATGCGGTCTTCCATAAGTTCCCCCACGGTGACGTTCGTTCCATCATTAGATAGTCCACAGAGAGCACACATTTCTCACCCTACTTTAATTGCGGTGTTGTGGCATTTTTTCATTAATCTAAACTGTAAGTTTCACTACGTCTACCGATTGTAAAGTTTGTTTTAAAAACTTCTTTAAACTAAAAGTAGTTAGTGAAATTATAACTACTAAGGATTTTAGTCATCATCATCATGTAGCAGGTCCTTTGCAGAACGTCGCTCTCATCACAGTCTGCCTGAAAGAAACTCGGTCTCTCGCCAGTTCTCCTGCCTCATATACTTTCATACTCAAGGAGTCACCTATATCCTGTGCCCATCTTCGTGTCGGTCGACCTCTGACCCTCCTTCCTGGTACCATGCCTTCTGCTACAGGTTTTTTTCCAATCCGTTGTGGCGCTTGATATGACCAAAATATTTCAGCTTCAAGGATTTTAGTAGGTAAAGTAATTATAAGCTGCTACAGAAAAAAGAATTAATACAACTATTTTAAACAGTCTGAAACTCAAGGCGCTCTGTAGCCATGAATATGCACTCAATATAACTTCTGTCCATTTGCCACCATTATTAAGACATCTAAGCATAACTATGAGTGCAAAGAGACAGGTTATTAATAGCATATTCATCCCAACATTAGGCTACCAGTGCCAGACATGGACACTATCTTAAGCCTATATACGCAAAAACACCACCCGCGAGATGAGGTGCCTGAGAAAAGCAGCCAACCTAACCATCCGAGATCGAGTGAATAATGAAACTATCAGGCAAATTGTAGGAATGATACCTTGTACTAGATTCATCGAGAAACAGCAGACTAAGTGGTTTGGCCAACTCGTTAGAATGCCGCAAGATCAAATATCATCACAAGCACTACATCAGAAGATCAGCTACAAGAGCAAGAGGGCTTAGACACAAAACTTCTTCAGTCTTGTCCTTCTCATGACAAGGCCAAATAATATACACTTAACTGTAATTCCTACTTTAAAAATCACAATCTAGACACATGCAACTAAACAGGACGTCCCCTCACAGGTCAGAGACAGTGAATTCAGGAGAAGAAAAGGAAGAACGGTAACTTTTTAACATAGAGCAGAAAAGCTATTGCAGATACATACTGCTGTATTAAAGACAGAGCTTTTACGTACTGAACCATAAGCATATTATCAAGGTATTTGTCTGCTCAAAACATACAATTGATGCATCTGTGAAAAGAAAAGCATTGAAAACAATCGACAACTTCGAGTTTGGAGTATTTCAAAGTATAAAACACTGTCCAAAAAAGATGTTAACTGTTACATGTTTAGTGTTTGTTAAGCGATACATATTGAAAGTATGTAAGGAATTGCTCTTGGTAAGGGTAATACAAACAGTTTCTAAATCAATTTATTGCTTCTGTATTCACATCAGCAAATGACAACCTACAGCTACTAACTGAAAAATGCGTGACAATTCAAAGACATGTAATTATGATGGCGTGGTAATCAGAAGCAATGGTACTTTCAGAGAAACACATACTTACACTATGTCATATACAGAAAGTTTTTAAGATTTAAGATGTCCCCACGCCCACCCATCTCTCCGTCTGATTCTAACAGGCGATCACTAAATTAGACTGTCAAGCTGACTGGACGAAAGAACCAGTCGATATTATTTCAAAAGATTCATAAATTGGCCACGCAGACCATTCAAAACATTTAAGACATGTTGGAATTGGACCTCTGTGCTTACTGATGAAGATAGGGACGGAGCGCTTACGGGAATGTCCCGAGTGCTGTGATGTCGATTCTTATTTAAACAATTACCATTTGACACATATCAGTGCTGGTGTCACAAGATCACGCCATTTTAGCAAGGTATATTACCCTTGAGGTCACGAAAAGAGACATTTACATGTTTCACAATTCGCAATGGCCTAGAATGTGGGAAATCTTGTACATCACAACCTACGGTACCGTCTGCTTTGGGACTAAATTGACCTTGTCCAGTAATCCGAAGATATGTCGACCACGGAAGCCAAAGCAACGCGTCCTCTACAACAAGAAACTTTATTTAATCAAACTGGCACCGTCTCTACTATAAAAAAAAAAAAAAAAGGCTGCAATAGATCTCTATAGTGCTGTGTCTCTCGCCCTGAATAAATTCACTTTCCGACTGCTTGTTTGTCAGTCCCTTGATGTTATCATTCCATTTGTATGGCCTTCTTTCTCCTGTTCTCTTGCCTTTAAATTTCCCAGTCAATTTAGTCTGTACATAAGTGTTCTCTAACATGGATTCATATTTTAATGCCCCCACCCCACCACCACCCCACCCTTTTCGTTTGAATAAAGTCAAACATTGTTGTTTCAGTCCTAGACTTCTCAGTACCTCTGCATCTCATCATTTTCTCTCAGTGGAATCCAACCTATTTTTCAGTACATCGACATCTTCAGAGATGTAATACTATTTTCCAACTGCCTATTTATTATCCATTTCATGATCCAGGTCACTACACACACACAAACACACACACACTCACACACAAACACAAACACACACATACACCCACACAAACATACACACAAAAATATACACACACTCTCATACTCACACACACACGCACATACACACATGTAATGAAATATAGGCAGAAAGGGGTTAAATGAACAAGCATACATTTCAGACCACCACACGGCGTACTAATCCATCACTGTGTGAAATGACAGAAATAGGTGATTAGAAAGCCATGGCCTAGTCAGCTATGCAGAACACACCGCCATGACATCTGACAGTGAGGGATGAAACATTCGACGAGTGCCCGTGAACTGTGACCAGCTGATGAGATACGTTCATCCAAACGTGACCACCAAAGACAGGTGACAGAGAAGTGATGGAGAAGGTACGCCAGAAAGAGCGGGAAAGCGGGGGAATAAAGTTAGTCCCGGAACCGCTTGAGAAGTTAGTTAGTCCCGGAACCGCTGGAGAGGACGGTTAGCCCCGGAACCGTCATGAGAAGACAGTTAGGGCTAGACCGCTAGAGAAACCGGTTAGGAGAAAACTAGTGCTGTACTTCGTTAGAAGGTATATGTTAAACTTGGAGTTTAGCTAGAACAGTGAGTTAGCCCCGGAACCGCCATGAGAAGACAGTTAGGGCTGGATCGCTAGAGAAACCGGTTAGGGGAAAACTAGTGCTTTACTTGGTTTAGAAGGTATACGTTAAACTTGGAGTTTAGCCAGAACAGTGGTTAAGGAACTCATAGAGGCATACGAATAGCCAGTAATAAGAAGTGTTCATATACTATTGCTTATTGAATTTATGAAATGTGTGTGACGAGAATATTATGAATAAACCAGCTCTTATGTAATTGATTACATCACTGGCCTTGTTCTTGAGTACGATTGAAGAGAGATACGAACCATATTCATTCCACTTGGCCGACTTAGGCACATCTATTTCTTGGGGGATGTATAGGCACATCTATTTCATGGGGGATGTACAGACGCCCCGTTTAGACAAAGTGTGAGGATATTTGGATGCCGTGACCAACGATCAGTCTTGTGTACTCGACATCTTTAAAAACAAGACTGCTGTTACAACATAACAAATAAGCAACTGCTTTAAAAAGGTGAACTAAAAGCAAGTTTATGATTGTGCCTGCTGAGTAAGAAAAGTCGAGAAAAACCGTCATCAGAATAGAGAGACGTAAACCAGACCAACAGCCTGCACCACCTTTTGGAGCCAACCGTCTACACTAGAATCAGAGGGACACGCCCGTTCTAGCCTGGAGCAAACCGTCTACACTAGAATCAGGGGGACACGCCCGTTCTAGCCTGGAGCAAACCGTCTACACTAGAATCAGGGGGACACGCCCGTTCTAGCCTGGAGCAAACCGTCTACACTAGAATCAGGGGGACACGCCCGTTCTAGCCTGGAGCAAACCGTCTACACTAGAATCAGGGGGACGCGCCCGTTCTAGTCGGGAGCCATAATATAAACTTTTCCTAACTTTACACACTCGGAAGACTATAGGAAAGTCAAGAACTGTGAGCTGTCCGATTTTTCAAATAGGAACTGCAAAATAAGCGCGAATTTAAAGAACCTTAAACATTAATATTAATTAGTTTAAATATATTGTGATTTTTAATTTACAGTGGTGTAGGGAAAACCTTTTCTTATCTTTCCCTACCTTTCTTCCTGAACGTAGAAAATAATTCCAGGACAGTGCCAATTTTTAATTACAGTGTGTTGTGAAACGAGAATTTTTTTTCAGACCGCACTTAACAAGGTAATACGACATTTTCTGTTTTAAATTCTATTTTAGTTTACATTAGTTAATTTTCCAGGTTTTAATAATGGCATATCAAGGAACAGTGAGAGCACAGTTTAGCAGTTTTTAATGAAATAGCACAGTTAGGTAAGACAACTCCGTATTCCATTTTTTATGGAACAAATAACTGATCAGCATTGGTCAACTGTAGATAGTCGTAGACAAAGACAGAGAGAAAGAAGTTATAATATAGCATCAGTCACTAGAAGTACCGTCGCTGCTAATCGACTGTCCAGTTCCCCAGACAGGCGAAATTATGCTAACGAGAGATTGCAATACCCTAGAGATAATCAGTACCGCAGACCACACAAAAGCATACGAGAAAAATCTGGGTCAAGCGAGGTCACAAATACTGAACGAAAGAATCAAAAATAGTGATTTTAATAGAGCCGACAGGTTACGAACGTTAGCAAATAATAGAAATAGCAGAGCACAGGAGCAGTGGCATAATTATGGCAACAGTTATCAAAACATTAATAGAGTAAGAAATATCCCTGAGAATAACCGAGGTCGACTTAGGTCATGTAATCCAGATAATAGATTTCGCATGATGAGCACTAATCAAGATTACAGAGCCCACGTTACGACCCATAATCAAGCCAACAAATTCAAAAGAGGACAGGTTTTTTTAAGAAAATTAGGCTACAATAAGAATGTATTAATTTTTTTTTTAATAAGATTGCAAAATTTAGGAAATAATCGCGAGGTCAGTAACTATAACGGATTATGGCAGACAGGTAATAAAAGCAGGTGCGCTGCTGATGATGAGACAACAAACAATTAGAAGTAAGAGGGTTTAAAAGAGAGGAATCCCATGAAACGGTTTAATAAAAGCTACATTAACGATGTAAACGCGGTAACTGTAAACGGGACACGCGGTCAATACTTTAAAGAGGAAGGGAACATAGAGAAACATAAAGAGTTAACACCGACTAAAGTTAAGTCGGAACAAGAAGAAGATGAAGAGGGTTGTTTAGCAATGGAATGGTTATGGGAAGTAAACGCGGTAGAAGTAAAAAGGCTAGATAGCAATAGCACACATAGGAAAGTAGAGAGGGCAGGGACAATTAAAGAAAGAAATCAGCAGGATTTGTCTTATGCACAGGTGATGCCTACAGAAGAAGAAGGTGAAGGAATAAATACATTACCGTTAGTAGTTAGTAACATAAAGGTAGATTTATTCTCAGAAAACTACGACGCAGATAATGAATTTGGGATCACTAACAAAACGGGTCGTAGAATTTTAGTCGCTGTTAGAACCAGGACTAATACTCCGTCTAGTGTGAAAGAATTAAAACCGTCAGAAGTACCAGTTAACGGTACATGTGATCGTAGAAGAGAAGAAGAAGAAACAGTAGAAACTTCGACTTACAAAAGAAAGAAACATGAGACAAGAATTTCTGAAATTAATTCACATACAGATCTAAAAGAGAATATAGTTTTACAGATACAGAGGGACGTAGGTAAAGACAAACTAACAGAAGAAGGAAGAGTTTGTAGAAGCAAAGGTGGTAATTTTGAACCTGAACCGGTAGAAATCGACAGAAGCTGTAAGAAGGACGAGACACAAATGACAGATATTTTAACTGAACCAGTAGAAGATAACCAATTCTTCAATGTCTTTCATTTTATATCGAGTCTAATGGGCATAAAGGCTAACAAATAGCGAACAGAAATCAGCAGGGGGCATGATTTTCTACACGCGGGATGAATTACAAAGCGGCAAATTAGTATGCCTAGTTTGTTAGGGGAACAATACTTTAGTAGATATTATAAATTGTATATGAACTCTATATTGCTGAGAACGGGGGTAACCCGCCCTTTTACGTACACTATATTGCTGTGTACAGAGGTACCGCGCTCGCTACACATATTCTGTTGTTGTGTCTACATGTCATTTGTCCGACAAGATTAAATATATATCGTTGTTTTGTCCTTACCATTTAATATTTACATTTGGTTTTGCACTATGAACGTTTTTTTATCGTGTTGTACTCTCTCGGACAAGTGAAAATCCACACGTTCGGTTGTGGGTGTAGATTACAATACCTACATGTTTTATGTTCGCTAAGAGAGTTACTGGCCACAAAACCTCTCTTATACATTCTGTCAGAATGATGACTGATTTGAGATTAACCAGACTTTACTGAGGTACACAGTTAGAAACGTACTTGACGATAAGCCAGTCCAAAGCATGACATGATTGGTAACTGAATATAGGCCGGCTATTTCTTTACAGAAGAAGCGATATGCATTAAACAGAGGAAGCAAACCTCTTAGGAAGCAACAATAAACCCTGGGGATTATCACAGTAGATAAATGCCTGTAAATACAGGTGGTGGCATTGTACATTCGACTTGAGGAAATGCTACTATTGTTTCCGAGGAAATTTTCTCTCCAATCAATATACCTAACGGTATAAGAATTATTTATACTCTTGTAAGGTTCTCCTTATACCTTATTATGTTTCAATCTATGTTGACTGTTCTCGAGTACGATTGAAGAGAATGACTTGTTCTTGAGTACGATTATTAAGAGAGATATGAAACATATTCATTCCACTTGGCCGACTTAGGCACATTTTAGGCACATTTTAGATGACATTTTCGAGTTTCAGTTTATTGATAACTGGGGATACATGGCATGTCGTTTCTTGTATACAATGTTTTTTCAGTTTGAGTTTTATAAGGAGGAATACAGATACTATTCCTTTATACTTCAAACAACTCCGCCACATTCATTAGGGATACCAGTGAATAAGAGGTTGTTATGAGCAATACAACGAGGGAGTTGTATCGTTTTTTTTATGTCTTTAGAATTATTGACTAGTAGTTATTGTATGCATGTCACGTTTTCATTATTCTGCATGAATTTTATGATGTTACATGTTATGTTGTATCTTTGCTTTCTTACGTGGCTAGAGGTTCAACATAAGGTTAGTTAGGTAGCGGGTATAATTAGAGTAGTTTTTATAAAATTGAAGATAGGAACCATTTTGTTAAAAAGTGTAAAGGGCGAATGTAATGAAATATAGGCAGAAAGGGGTTAAATGAACGAAGCATACATTTCAGACCACCACACGGCGTTACTAATCACATCACTGTGTGAATGACAGAAATAGGTGATTAGAAAGCCATGGCCTAGTCAGCTATGCAGAACACACCGCCATGACATCTGACAGGTGAGGGATGAAACATTCGACGAGTGCCCGTGAACGTAATAAGAAGTGTTCATATACTATTGCTTATTGAATTTATGAAATGTGTGTGACGAGAATATTATGAATAAACCAGCTCTTATGTAATTGATTACATCACTGGCCTTGTTCTTGAGTACGATTGAAGAGAGATACGAACCATATTCATTCCACTTGGCCGACTTAGGCACATCTATTTCTTGGGGGATGTATAGGCACGACTGTGCCACACACACACAAAGTTGAGTATACATAACATCTGATGATTCTCATTGTATATGTTATCTCATGAGATGTTACTAATTTTCGCGTGATGTTGAAATTATTCGTGGTCATTATTACTCTATTTTGATTTGATATCATGTTTGCCATGGTCTGTTATTGCATGTCTAAGATAGGAGAAATGTGTAACTTCTTTTAATTTCTCACTGTTTTAATCTGATGTCAATTGTAAGCCAGTTCTTCCAGTCGTTACTTATCGTGGATTTTGTTATTTGCATTTTATATCTCTGGCTGTGTAGATTCGAAAAATACTGAAATATTATTGGGCAAGATAATATATTTAACAGATAGAAAAAAAATGCAAAGGGAAATTGTATTATGTAATAGTCGGTAAGCAGACTGCAGGGCAGCAGTCAAGCAACCATTATGATCATAAGTCACTTCTACAGTGGAGAGGAATAATTTTTATTCCAGTGCCACTCTAAAATTTGAAGAGCACCGCGCAGTAAGTCTTGAGAACCATGTGGCAAAGATGTTATTTAAATTAATTATGAGAAGAAAATGAAACACGATAGTAGTATACCGCGTCCCGCACCACGCGTACACGTCACAGCCTGGTGCTTGGTGCGCCGGATGGACACTGGTGCGCACCAGGTGAATGGACACTGGTGCCTGGTGCGCCGGATGGACCCTGGTGCCTGGTGCGCCGGATGGACCCTGGCCACCGGATGGACCCTGGCCACTGGAGCGTTGGGTGGACACCGGCTGCCTGGTCCCGGAAGTTCAAAGGGTCAATTATTTGTTTGTCCCAAGAATGCGAAATGTTTGTCCGTCAAGGGCGTCACTGATTGTTTCTTTAAAAATAAAACCTTGTTGGGAAATCAAGATGGCGCATATTTTCTCTAGAATTTTCTCCTTAGAAGTGATATTTTTTTCCCCAGAAGTCATTTTTTACACTAGGTTTTTGCCAAATATTTTTTAAAAAGAGTATTTTTTTCTGTTTTTCTCCTGTCTGCCACCTGTAGTAATTACCCATCCCCGGTAACAAACAACATTGACTTTTTTTTTTTCCTCTTATTAAGCCAGTTCACATATATTGATGTATGAGATGACGCCCCCTCTAGTTATTACTATAAACATATTATTATCCTTTTTTTGTGGTCTTTTTCTCCTCTATAACCGCCTCTTTATCATTGTTTTGAGGCCCGTTCTCCTCTATAACCGCACTTTTTTATCATTGTTGTGAGGCCCCTTTTTCTCTATAACCCCAAGCCCCTGCGACTTTAGGGGAGAGCCGCCCCTAGATTTTTCGCCCTTCATATTGTGATATACGAAACCGGGTCTCAACTACACGTTGTTGTTGTTTCCGTTTGCTTTTCACCAATTGTTTACTAAGCAATGTCCGGTAGTATTCATAACGACTAGTTTCCGGTTTTTACCTTAATCCTCAACAAAACAGTTCGACATCCGGTTTTTACGGAACCAAAAATAGTTGAATTCTACATCAATTCAATTGTTCACGACGCGATGCCCGGTATGGTCAAGGTTGGCGAATGCCAGACAATGATGTGAACTGGCGCGTGTTTTAAGTAGAAGGGGAAATTTTAAGGGCGGTGAAAGGCGTGTGTGTGTGTTTTATTTTTTTTATCATCAACAAAAACAACATTATCATACAGGCCACGCTAAAGGCGCCTTGGGCATAGCTGCGTTTAGACCTAAGGTTTTTTATCGCCCTTTTATAACCACTATGTCTGTTTCTTGTTGCTTTGGGCATATAGGGGTAGACACATATCTTATATACTAGCCGACGTACCTCTTGTCTTTACGAGTTGTTTTATTCCTTAGTGTGATGGGTATATAGGGCTAGACACATATCTTTAATACCAGTCAACGTATCTTTTGTCTTTAAGAGTTGTTTTTATTCCTTAGTGTGATGGGTATATAGGGCTAGACACATATCTTTAATACCAGTCAACGTATCTTTTGTCTTTAAGAGTTGTTTTTATTTCTTAATGTCATGGGCACATAGGGCTAGATACTAGACGAACAACCGGAACTTTCCACCAGAGTGTACATCTAGTGAACACGAAGAAGAAGAAGTTGGGCATAGCGGGCTAGATGCAATATTTTATAAACGCCCCAAAACAAGTCAGTGCTATTGTTGTGTACTGTCAAGGTTGGCTAAAGTGCTTGGGGTTATAGTGGAGACTTCCTGCTTAAAAGCTTATGGAAAACCCGTATTCGAACAATACTCAAACTGGAACTCTTTAAACAAAAGCAGACAAACATTCATAAGTCAGCAGAATATGAATCATCGTAGCAATCCGCTGTGATAAAAACCGTGATTGTCAGTATTTTTTATTTATCAGTCAAAAATCGCCCAGAGGTTGAAAACTCGAGAGCCCTGAAAAAACATTATTTCTTGTGAGAAGAAAATCTTTTACAGCCGGTAAGTGTTTAATTTAAACGTGATCTGTGTGTGTAGTTATTTCACAGTCAAAGGCAGACTGTTGGTTCCCTGCTATTTCATCAAGAAATAAACAGCCGGTTTCTACCCCACTAGGACATCACACAAGCGATAAACACCCAATGACACAAAGCGCCACCATCCGGATGAGGATCGCCGCGGAGAGGTCGCAGAAACTGCGTTCAGACATTAGGCACCATTTACGTTACGCCTTATCATCAATTGGGTGTAATAAGCAATTTACGTATTTAACCAAGACTAGGCTTTCTTTGACGGAGTTCTTTAATTAATTAGAATTTTACAGACAAATAATGTTTACATATTAGAAAGTAGACGTTGACTGGTATTAAAGATATGTGTCTAGCCCTATATACCCATCACACTAAGGAATAAAAACAACTCTTAAAGACAAAAGATACGTTGACTGGTATTAAAGATATGTGTCTAGCCCTATATACCCATCACACTAAGGAATAAAACAACTCTTAAAGACAAAAGATACGTTGACTGGTATTAAAGATATGTGTCTAGCCCTATATACCCATCCCACTAAGGAATAAAAACAACTCTTAAAGACAAAAGATACGTTGACTGGTATTAAAGATATGTGTCTAGCCCTATATACCCATCACACTAAGGAATAAAACAACTCGTAAAAACAAGAGGTAAGTCGGCTAGTATATAAGATATGTGTCTACCCCTATATGCCCAAAGCAACAAGAAACAGACATAGTGGTTATAAAAGGGCGATAAAAAACCTTAGGTCTAAACGCAGCTATGCCCAAGGCGCCTTTAGCGTGGCCTGTATGATGATGTTGTTTTTGTTGATGATGAAAAAAAAAAAAAAAAAAACACACACACACGCCTTTCACCGCCCTTAAAATTTCCCCTTCTACTATAAACACGCGCCAGTTCACATCATTGTCTGGCATTCGCCAACCTTGACCATACCGGACATCGCGTCGTGAACAATTGAATTGATGTAGAATTCAACTATTTTTGGTTCCGTAAGAACCGGATGTCGAACTGTTTTGTTGAGGATTAAGGTAAAAACCGGAAACTAGTCGTTATGAATACTACCGGACATTGCTTAGTGAACAATTGGTGAAAAGCAAACGGAAACAACAACAACGTGTAGTTGAGACCCGGTTTCGTATATCACAATATGAAGGGCGAAAAATCTAGGGGCGGCTCTCCCCTAAAGTCGTAGGGGCTTGGGGTTATAGAGAAAAAGGGGCCTCACAACAATGATAAAAAAGTGCGGTTATAGAGGAGAACAGGCCTCAAAACAATGATAAAGAGGCGGTTATAGAGGAGAAAAAGACCACAAAAAAAAGGATAGTAATATGTTTATAGTAATAACTAGAGGGGGCGTCATCTCATACATCAATATATGTGAACTCGCTTAATAAGAGAAAAAAAAAAAAAGTCAATGTTGTTTGTTACCGGGGATGGGTAATTACTACAGGTGGCAGACAGGAGAAAAACAGAAAAAAATACTCTTTTTAAAAAATATTTGGCAAAAACCTAGTGTAAAAAATGACTTCTGGGGAAAAAAATATCACTTCTAATGAGAAAATTCTAGAGAAAAAATCAGTGACGCCCTTGACGGACAAACATTTCGCATTCTTGGAACAAACAAATAATTGACCATTTGAACTTCCGGGACCAGGCAGCCGGTGTCCACCCAACGCTCCAGTGGCCAGGGTCCATCCGGTGGCCAGGGTCCATCCGGTGCACCAGGCACCAGGGTCCATCCGGCGCACCAGGCACCAGTGTCCATTCACCTGGTGCGCACCAGTGTCCATCCGGCGCACCAAGCACCAGGCTGTGACGTGTACGCGTGGTGCGGGACGCGGTATACTACTCACGATTAAACCATTTTTTAGTCAAGAACAAAGTGGCTGCTTAGAATAAACAAGTTACAGACATTTTCATCGTACATCTTCATGACTGAAGGAAGGAGCTCTAAAGTTAAAAAAAACTGATCTTTACTTGTCCTTCATTGATCTATTCGAAGGTAGTTTTTGTGTGCGAAACATAAAGAAATAAACTTTTGGGACAAGTAAACATTGAAGGTACAAAATGCTACTAATAATAAAGAATACGTATGGACAGCAAACTGCAGCTGTAAGAATTAACAACCTTTTGAGAGACAGCAAGAGGTGTGTAAGATTGGTTTTTATTATACAACGAATATAGAGATCGTTCTTTGTAGACCCAGAATTGTGCTTAGTGGTTGACGAAAAAACAACCTACATTTTGCTGGTGACATTGTTATGTTGGTGACATTGTTCTGCTGGTGACATTGTTATGTTGGTGACATTCCTATGCTGGTGACATTGTTATGTTGGGGACATTGTTATGCTGGTAACATTGTTATGCTGGTGACATTGTTATGCTGGTTGAAATTGTTACGCTAGTGAAATTGGTATGTTGGTAACATTGTTATGCTGGTGACATTGTTATGTTCGTGACATTGTTATGTTGGTAACATTGGTACGCTGATGTCATTGTTATGTTGGTGACATTGTTATGCTAGTGACATTGTTATGTTGGTGACATTGTTATGCTTATGAAATTGTTATGCTGGTGACATTGCTATGCTGGTGACATTGTTATGCTGGTGACATTGTTATATTGGTGAAATTGTTAGGCTGTTGACATTGTTATATTGGGGACATTGTTAGGCTGGTTGAAATTGTTATGTGGTGAAATTGTTATGTTGGTAACATTGTTATGTTGGTTATATTGTTGTGCTGGTGACATTGTCATGCCGGTGACATTGTTATGCTGGTGACATTGTTATGCTGGTGACATTGTTATGCTGGTGACATTGTTATGCTGGTGACATTGTTATGCTGGTAACATTGTTATGCTAGTGACCTTGTTGTGTTGATTACATTGTTTTGTTGGTGACCTTGTTATGCTGGTGACGTTGCCTTGCTAGCGACAAGTCTACAATGACTGATAGATATAGAAGTGGTCGAGAGTGATACAATCCGTTGTACTTCAAAGTCACGCCTAAGTAATAAGAATCTCAGAGCATTGCACGAACTCTGTAGCAATGGCGAGGATCGTGAAATACTTTTACTTCGATTATGCTGTTATGCTACTCTTTTCGATTTCCATCTTCCAAGGGATATTTTACGTGTCAACAATACACACAGGCGTCTGATCTTACTACTCAGGGGAAATTTAACGTCCACGTGAAATGGGGTGTCAGTGGTTAGGGCGTTGCGATTGAGACTCGTAATTACAATGTACTGCGATCGAAACCCACTGCTGGCTGCATAGATATTCAAGGTGGTATGGGCCTTCGCAGGTAGACCCAGCATTAAATTGGTACCAGGATTTATGACCTGGGGAAGTACACACATACACACATACACACGCACGCACGCACACACGCACACACACGCACACACACACACATACATACACACATACACATATACACACATACATACATACGCACATACACACATACGCACATACACACATACACACACACACGCATACACACGTACACACATACACACACACACATACCACCAAACACATACATACACACACACACATACGTACATACATACACACATACCACACACACATCACATACACAAACACATACATACACACCCACCATACTACACTACATAACATACATACATACATACATACATACATACATACATACATACATACATACTACATACATACATACATACATACATACATACTACATACAGTACATACATACATACATACATACATACATACAATACATACATACATACATACATACATACATACCATACATACACATACATACATACATACATACATACATACAGACATACATACATACATACATCATACATACATACATACATATCATACAGTCATACATACATACATTACATACATACATACATACATACATACCCACATACATACATACATACAGTACACTACTACATACATACATACATACATACATACATTTCATACATACATACATACATACTATACATACATACATACCATACATACATACATACATACATACCATACATACATACATACATACATACATACATACATACGATACCTACATACACACATACCACACACACACACCCACATCACACACACCACATACCTAACGTTACTTACCGACCTACCTACCCACACACACACCCAACCTATCTACATACCATCCATACATACATACATACATACATACATACATACACTACATACATACATACATACATACATATATACATACATACATACATACTACATACATACTACATACATACATACACTTACATATATACATACATACATACTTACATACATACATACAACAGACATCCATACATACATACATACATACAGACATACATACATAATACATCATACATACATACATACATACATACATACTACATACATACAATACATAATACATACATACATACATACATACATGCAGCACATACATACATACATACATACATACATCATACATACATACATTACATACATACATACATACATAACATACAACTACATACATACATACATAACATCTTTACATACCCACATACATACATACATACCTACATACATACATACATACATACATACATACATACATACATACATAACATACATACATACATACATACATACATACCATGTCATACATGCATGCATGCATGCATGCAATGCATGCATGCGTGCGTGCGTGCGTGCGTGCGTGCGTGCCGTACGTACGTACGTACGTACGTACGTACGTCGTATGTAATGTATGTATTGTATGTTACATACTACATACGTACGTACGTACGTACGTACGTACGTACGCACGCACGCACGCACGTACGTACTTACATACATACATACATACATACATACATATCATACATACATACATTACATACATACATACATACATACAACATACATACATAACATTACATACATACATACGTACGTAACGTACGTACGTACTTGCGTGCGTGCGTGCGTGCGTGCGTGCTTTGCGTGCGTGCGTGCGTGCGTGGCGTACGTACGTACGTACCGTACGTACGTACGTACGTACCTTACCTACCTACCTACCTACCTACCTACATACATACATACATACATACATATCCATACATACATACATACATACATACATACAGACATACATACAAATACATACATACATACATATCATACATACAGACATACATACATACATACATCATACATACATACATACATACATACATACATACATACATACATACATACATACATACATACATACATACATACATACATACATACATACATACATACATACATACATACATACATACATACATACATACATACATACATACATACATACATACATACATACCTTCATACATACATACATACATACCTCACATACTACATACATCACATACATACATACATACATACATACATACATACATACATACATACATACTAACATTACGTACATACATCAACATACATACATACATACATACATACATACATACATACATACAACATACATACATACATACATACATACATACATAAACATACATACATACTACATACATACATACATACATACATACATACATACATACTTACATACATACATACATACATACATACATACATACATACATAACATACATACATACATACATACATACATACATACATACATACATACATACATACATACATACATACATACATACATACATCATACATACCAAACATACATACATACATACATACATACTTACATACATACCATACATTACATACATACATACATACATACATACATACATGCATACATACTACATACATACATACATACATACATACATATATAGCATACATACATACCTACATACATACATACTGGAATGAACTTTTGCACTTGGGATGCACCGTGGCTTTCTTACTATCCTTGAAATGAACCGTGAATGATTCGAAAGGAGTCGTTGCTTTGGCACGTCACTTGACTGTACCTTGAAAATCTGCTTGCGCAATATCTTCCTTTCCCTCGCCATGGCTCCCTCTCTGGATCTTTAATTCACACTGCTCTACGTCCCGGATTGATAACACAAGGGCCGCTCAGCTTCCTTGCACATGCTATCAGCTTCCTTGCACATGCAGCCCCCCCCCCCCCCGGACCCCCTCTCCACCACCGATCACCACCCTCCTAACAGTGCAAAAATGTGATTGACAAGAAAATAACAAGATGACAAGACAAGATCAGAGAAACTCTACCAGCACCACAATGTGTCTATGTTGAAGCAGCCAGAATGAGCAAGAAGCAGAACATTACGTCTCCATCGACACCCGTAGTCAGTAAAATGAAGAGGTAGAGAAGAAGTGGAAGGAAAAAGATTAAAAAGAGTTAAAAAAGAGACTAAATAAATGACACATACTATCACCCAGAACTTGGCGAAAATACACGCACATAAGTCAGGCGACTCAAGTCGCTCAGAAACAATCACCATCAACTGGTAATTTGAACATTTATATACCAGTGTGATTTGTCGACACTGTTTGCGTCTGAATATATCTGCTATGTTTGGCCTGTTGTTTTGACAAGTCACAACTATCACTATTCACAAAAAGCCTGCAGCGTTGGTTTGGTGTTTCATCAGGTGTTGAAGCTAACAATCATTACGGATACAAGTACAACTCATCGTAAAATTTCAAAATAGAATGACCACTTACCGTGGATTAAAAAAGCCTCACGCCATCCCAGCAGGGGCGCTGCCACCCCCGCCCCTCCCCGCCTTTGCATGTTTTGTGAGGCCTATAGCTGATCTGTGTGGTGCTCCTGTATTCCTACCTTAATGCCTTTGAGACTGGATGGCAATAACCAGGGCAAACGCTCTCCAGACCACGTCGATATGTGTAATTCACCCAGATGGCATGTTTATGATGAGATTCTTGACGTCTTGGTCAATAGAAAAAGCGACGAAAAGTCACTTCAAATTTTACTTTTCAAAGGGAAGGAAAATAACAAAAAATAATTAAAGTTGACCATTTTGTTCCGTCCCTTTGTAGATTTATCCCCAAACGAAGGGCACCCGAACCTGGCATTCCTATTTTGTTTCTCAGCCCTCCATTGGGGGCAGCTACTAAAATTTCTTCTAATAATTGTTTTTCCTGGAACCTTTTTATTGTTCTCCTTTCTCGG